>NRSV01000027.1:17771-336896 GCA_002286855.1 Bipolaris cookei
CACTTTCTGTTTTCAAACACGAAAGTATATCGCCATCGGAGGTACTGAGAAAGAAGTTGTCGTTGTCGGCGATTAGAGACGTAAAGGTAACCCATGTTGGCCATAACCAAGTAGTGATTTTCAGGTCATAACGGATAATGCGCTCTCGTTCTCTCGGATCGAATATTTCAAGTCTACAACCACTTATAACAATCGCAAAGTTGGAGCTGCCATACGCGCATAGTGTCATGCGGCCTCTACCTTCAACGGGCAGATGATCAGAATAGTAGTATCCTTCATCATTAGGATCAGAGAGAGGCGCATCATCATGGCATTCACTATTGAACTTTGCCGCCATGGTGGGTGCGCCGATCTGCGTGTATGAAACTGCCAGCAAGCTGTGGTTTATATGCAGCATTGTTTCTTGTTGCTTATGTTTACATGATTAGCTTCATTGTATGGCTAGTGCGTATCTAAACAAAAGTATGACGGAAACTGAAAGGCAATGCTCAGACACAATAAGCAATCTGAACATGTGCCGTGAGCATTTGCAGCCTTTGGAAGAACATTCCGAAAGCCCTCCGCTCTTAGAAAGATAGCCGGCCGATCACCTAGCACTACTGCTGCATCGCAAACCTTCCAAATCTTATGTTCGACAACGCAGGCTGACCTATTCCAGAAGTAGGGTCTGGCCACAGCCACTTTCCATCATATAGGTAGCGGGCTATTATCAACCTACACACACACAATTTATTTACGCCCGGCGGCCGAGCCGAAAGGGCTACTAACGCTAGTCTAACTTTACACTTCTAATGCTACGTCTCGGTCTCCTTAGCCCATCTATCTTGTTTGGCTCGCTTCTTCATGTTGCTTATTGTCTAAGTCAAAGCCCTTACTTACTATCTTAGCACGCTTCTTCTCTATCTACTATTATTCCTCATCAGGTGCTCGTGAGTTAGTATTGCTGGTGGCAGACTGGCTCTGAGTCGGCATCTTCAAGAGATTCTCCAAGTGTTCAACGTCCTATCTTCGGCGGCTGAAGCGCTGTCTGCTGTTGGTTGCACGAGGCTGCTGATGAGTTTATGTTAGTATCTATAGTTTACCTCGTAGTTAGCTCTTAGTTTGCATCAAGTCTTCGTGTTGCTATTGCGAATCGTATCGTTGCTCGCACCGCGTCCATGTCAGGCGCCCATTTCGCATCGTCTGTTGCTGCTTTGCCGCCTAGGTAGAATGACATGTTTCCTCTGCTTATCTGCGTGCACTGCAGCATTTCTATCCGTTGTGTCGTCCACTTTCGGCAGCGGAACAGAAAATGCTCCACCGTCTCTGCTGCCTGTCCGCATTCGCATTGGTCTGTTGCTGATGCCTTAATTCGGTATCGATACGTGTTAAGCTGTGCCATGCCTGTCCTGAGCTGGGCAAGCACGCTGCTCTCTTTCCGCGAAAGCCCGTCGTAGAGTTGTCGCGTGTGCTTTCCTGGCAGTGCCGTGTCGATTCGTTTGGAATATGCTCCCACGTCTACTGGTATCTTCTTAGCTATGCCTTGCTTACGTGCTATGTTGTGCGTAGTTGATCGCATTCTAGGGAGCTGTGTCTGTGGCCTAGTGTTTAGCCTAGTTGCTGTCTTCGCCTCTCGCTTCGCGAGGCTTGTGAGCTCATTCTCTTCGCTTGCAGGTAGCCATAGCACTGTTACTATGTTACCGTCTCTTCTTAGTGTTTGTACGGTTTTGTAGAGCCGGCTGATGTAGCCTTGCCCCGATTGCTGGCGAGGCGCTCTGAGTGTGAGCACCGCTGCTTTGTTCCTTGTTATTAGTACGATATTGCGAAACCTTAGCTTCGGCAGCCTGCTTAACGCTTCAGCCATTGCTGATAGCTCTGCCGAGTACGGGTTCTGTTCCTCTCTCTTGCCCAACGTAACGGAGAAAGCTTGTGTTTCGTACTTCTGTATGCTGATCGCGCCTCCCATGCCGACTACTCCGTTCCGCGCCGAGCTGCTTACGGCGATGCGTACCGCCCAGTTCGCCTTAAGGCTCTGTGCCGCGTTCTCCACTACGGTCTGCACTCTCTTCTCCCATGGTGCCAGGACGCCCGGTAGGATCGTCTCCATCTGCTCCATATCTATGTCTTTAAGCGCTTCTGCCACCTGGAACAGCGGCGAGCGGTACTGTCTTCTGAACTTTCGCATCCGCGATGTGTTTCTTCGCAGTGGGTTCGTCTCAGGCAGCGCGTGGATGTCGGTCCACAGTTTGACTGCCCGCTTCCAGAACCGCTCTTGTGCACTTGGGACGTGCGCCTCTGCCTCTGCCACCCATGTCGCTACCGTGCTGAACGTCCCTACGATCGCTCGTGCACCTATTCTTTGCACCCTGTTAATAGGTCTCACTAGCTTATCTTTGCAGGCATGCATCCATACGTTCGACGCGTAGTCTACGGTCGGCGCAACTGTTGCCGTGAACAGCTGTCGCGCTACTCTGGGTGAGAGTCCTCGCAGCCTCCTGAGTTCCAATGCTGCTTCCAGTCCCTTTGCGGCTGCTCTTGCAATGTGCTTGTGGTACTTGAGCCTGGCGTCCATGAGCACGCCAAGTATCTTGACGTGGTCCTTGGGCGAGACGCTCTGCCCCTTGATGACGAAGGGCTCGGTGGCACTCTTGTACGCCCTACGAGTAAAGTGGATAACGGCTGTCTTTTCTGCTTCAAACGTCGCTCCGCTTCTCCGTTCCCAGTCCAGTGCGTCTTGGATAATAGCATTGATGCCCTCTCTGTTGCTTTGCGCCGTCGGGCCTGTGACCCACGCAGTAAAGTCGTCAACGAATGCGATCGCGCCTCCGTACGTGTCGATAGGTCGCTGCACGAGATCGGCGTTGAAGAAGAGAAACAGAATTGGCGATAGCGGAGACCCTTGCGGCAGACCTGCTTGTGGCAGTTCTTGGACCTTAGAGGCCTGTCCGTTGACCTGGATTGACGCTGTGCGCTCTGAGCAGAATGCTTCTATCCACTTGAGCAGCTTCTGTGGTATCCCTCGTGCTTTCATCCTCTGCAGTAGTCTCTCCTTACACACTCCGTTGTACGCTCCTTTGACATCGAAGCTAATTAGACTAACAGTTCGCCGACCCCGCCACGCGGTATAAATCTGTTCTTGGAGCAAAACTAATGCTTGCTCGGCTGATCGCTGCTTGCGCGCTCCAAAGTGGTTAGTGGGTAGAAGCCCGTGTGTCTCTACCATGTGTGAGATCCTCTCTGCCACCACCGACTCTAGCACTTTGCCTAGAGTGGCCAATAGTGAGATCGGCCTCCACGCCTTTGCGATAGTGTAGTCTTCCTTGCCTGGCTTCTTGAGCGGTATGATCTTGGCATGTCTCCGTTGGCTAGGCAACACTCCCTCCTCTAACGACTGTCGGAACAGCGCCAGCACATGGTTTTTCACTACCGGCCAGACCTGCTTCCACACAATGACTGGCAGTCCGTCGTCTCCAGGTGCTTTCCATGACTTGGCGGCGTGCAGCTGTCTTTCCACCTCCTCGAGTGTGATGGCCGGCATTTCTACGGGTGCTCTCTGCGGCCTGGCTCCCTCGTCGTCGATGCTGCTAGGAAGCGGAGGGAAAAAGGTGTTGAGCAACTCCTCCGCTTGTTCTTCAAAGTCGCTCGTAGTTGTCCCGTCCGTTCTGCGAAGTGGTGGGACTGTCCCGAACGCCTCGTTGCCCGCCTTCAGATACTTGGCCGCGTTCCAGATGTTGTCGTTGTCCGCCAGGAAGTCATCCCAGTGCTTTCTCTTCTGCTGTCGAATGGCGTCATGGTACTGTTTCGACGCTCCTTTTGCCATCTCTTCTAGGTCCGGCCGAGCAACCCCTGTTCGTCTCGCGGCTCTCGCTTGGTTCCTCCAGTGCGTGTAGATGCGGCGTAGCTGTGTCAGGTCCTGCGTCCACCACCTCTTTGCATATGGTGACGCCTTAGCCCTAGGTGTCAGTGCGTGCACCGCCTCCAGCACCACCGCCATTAGTCTGTCGGTCCTCTGCTGCGTCGTGCCCGCTGGNGCCAGGCAGCAGAGACGGTGGAGCATTTTCTGTTCCGCTGCCGAAAGTGGACGACACAGCGGATAGAAATGCTGCAGTGCACGCAGATAAACAGAGGAAACATGTCATTCTACCTAGGCGGCAAAGCAGCGACAGATGACGCGAAATGGGCGCCAGACATGGATGCGGTGCGAGCGACGATACGATTCGCAATAGCAACACGAAGACTTGATGCAAACTAATATCTAACTAACTACTAGGTAAACTATAGACACTAACATAAACTTATCAGCAGTCTCGTACAGTCAACGGCAGACAGCGCTTCAGCCGCCGAAGATAGGACGTTGAACACTTGGAGAATCTCTTGGAGAAGCCGACTCTAAGATAGTCTGCCACTAGCAATACTAACTCACGAGCACCTGATGAGGAATAATAGTAGATAGAGAAGAAGCGTGCCATGATACCATATAAGGGCTCCAAATTGGATAACAAGCTACATGAAGAAGCGAGCTAATGAAGATAGATGGGCTAAGGAGACCGAGACGTAGCATAAGAAGTGTAAAGCTGGATTAGTGTTAGTAGCCCTTTCGGCTCGGCCGCCGGGCGTAAATAAATTGTGTGTGTGTATGAACTGTATCTCTAGCCCACGTAGAAACTCCTATAGTGTGTCTCCGTTAGAGACTGATGCGTCATCTTTGTTTTTCGCATATTCCAGCCGCTGGTATGATAGAAGCGGCTTCTTTACTCTCCAAAATGAAGCTCATCAGTAATTTCCTAGAGCTGAATTATGGTGCATAGTATTTCCTTACTATCTTAAACACCATTCTCTCAAGAAATGAAGCTAAAACAATACTACTCGTTTATTTAAATATCCTAGCTTTCAATGACGTAACGCACCAATGCCCCACCCCCACTACAGCCATTGGACCTCGACCGCACATAAGGATCATATCAGCTGCGATGGCGGCATTTTAAAAGTCCAAACCTACCTATACGATATTGACTGCCAGTCTGTAAAATGGCGCTTCCACTCGGAATCTTCCTTGGCGGCTGCGTCGTCGCGATTCCCGTCGTCACAGGCGTGGCGCAGGGCGTCGAGCATCAGAAGAAGCAAAATGAAGAAGCCGCCAACGAGTCGCGCATGTGGAAATTCAACTGTCTAGTGGCATGCGATGATGCGGATCCAATAGCGAAAGAGGAGGTGGACCACAGTATTCTGGTTGTGCGCCACGACAAAGTTTGGGTCGTGCCGAGGGACGCAGACGACAAACCCATGTGGCCCGAGGGCGTGGATGGAGAGGGCAAAGAGCCACTTCATGCATTTGCGGGCTTCTACATTGCGTATCCGGACGAAGACCGCAATCCTCCAGAGCGAGGATTGGTGAGCACTATCAGTGATGATCCGCCCATGCTCAATTGGATATATTGCGACAAAAACACGTACGAGTTACGGTACTCGAATCGTACCGGTAGTATCATGCATCACATCGGTGTCTGGGACTGGTCAGAAGATGAGAGTCATCTCACTTTTGACGGCTGGGAAGGCTTCGTTGCTATTGACGAGTGGGATGGCGCTGACGAAGACCCTTCAACGCCTTGGGGTAGAGAAGGTCTGCGATGGGCCGTGTACTTTGACAAAGATGACAACGGTCTAAAAGGTCGGAGAAAAGGAAGAGACATGTTTGAAATTAGTCTGAAGAGGAGGATACAAAGTGCAGAAGAGCAGCTCAAGCAAAACGAGGCGGCCGAGAAGAAGATGCAAGTCAAGAGTAGGGGTGGGCTGAGCACACAGTTTGCGGCGCCACAAAAGGAGCGAGATAAAGAGTGGGAAAAGAAGTTTGGCCAAAAGGCAAGAGAAGAGTTGGAGAAGAAACTGGCGAAAGATAGGGAAGCAGGAGAGGGGCCGCAGTGGGCAAGAGGTGATGTTGGAAAAGACGTTGGTTGAATGAAGGCTTTTATTTGAACGATATCTCTTCCAGCGCATGTACGGTTTTGATCAGGGCTAGGTTTTGTATTCGTATAATCGCGGGCCGTTTTGAATACCCTAAGAAGACTCTTTTTCCGAGTCATGATGCTTCTTGCGGATATATTCTGGAAATCCGAAGATGCCTCAGATCAGTAGTCGGGAGCTGGCTGATATCGCTATATACACTTACTAGGAAACGTAATGGAGCCACATATACGAATACTCACATACAGGACACATTATGTTAAATATCGTTTAAATCACTATGTATCAAACAAAACAAATATACCCAAGCGTTGATGAAATGCTCTATGTAATGCTACTACTTAACATAAGTCCCAATGTTTACCAATCATAACATGATTTTGCTCAGAGAAATACAATCGAAGTTGCTAGAATTAACTGAATTATGATATAACCGTTGGTTAAGTGAGTTACAGATGAGTACTGAAGAACCCGCTGAAGATAACACAAACAAACTAAAACTATGAATGAACAAACCCCAAAAGCACATGACCTCTCAACTAAGTATTTCACGCAACAGGCTTCCTCGTCTCCAACTTCCTAGGCGCCCTCTTCGCAGCAGAAGCCGGCGCTTTAGCAGTACCATTGGTTTTGGCAGCATTAGGAGTCTGCTGATTCAATTTCCTCGGCTTCCTCCTTGTCTTCGCTGTCGAAGTGGTAGAACTACTTTCTTGCCCGTCGTTGAATGAGACACGCTTCGTCTGGGTAGGGAAAGGTCGAGACGTATTTGCTGTTTGAGATTTCGGCGGCGAAGATTTAGTCGGGGTACTTGTTGCAGGCTTGTTAGAAGATTGTTGATTTCTTAGTGGTTGCTTTTGCTGAGTGGGTTGAGAGTTGGTGTTGGAAGTCGATGGCTGGGGCTGCGATGGCGATTGGGGGTTCGCTGGCCCTCTTGTTGTAGGTGGTCTTTGAGAACGAGGCTTCTCGGGCTTAGGCTCTTCTTGGAGGGTAGGCTTGGATGATGCGCCCTGCTGGTTTCCTTGTTTTGATGGCTGCCTGCTCGGGGGGGTTGGTCGCTGGTTTTGAACTTGGGAAGGCTGCTGGCTCTGTTGTCGTGTCTGCTGTTGGTTCTGAACTGGAGCTTGCGTGTTTGGCTTTTGTTGGCTCTGTTGCTGCTGCTGAGGTTGTGGTGCACTCTGCTGTTGCTGGTCTTGTTTTTGTCCTCCCCAGGGGTTCATCGATGCACCTAGCCCTCCAAGACCCACCGCACCACCCATACCTTTCGCTGACGGCATACTTGGCATTTTGGGTCTCCAACTTGTCATATCCTTGACTGACTGCGACCAAGACTGCGGCATCTGGTCGGGTGCATCGTTCTTCATCTGCTCCAGCTCTTCCCTAGTGGGCGCTTGCGTTTCCTTTGTCTGCATGATCATCTTCTCCAAAGTCTTCTTTTGCGAAGATGTAGCTTTGATGTCGGGAAGAAAGTCACCAATCACTCCTTGGACTCCGTGACTTGCCATCTCTCCGAGATCCCAAAAAGGCCCGGACATGGCGCCGTACACTGAACCAATGCCACCTCCAAGTAGACCGGTGACTGTGGATACCAAGCCTCCAACCAGTGCACCAGTCAGTTTTCCGAGGGTTACACCTGGTTGTACGCCCAATCCAGCTCCAGCGGCCAGTCCTTGAAAAGCACCAGACTGTGTGTATTTTGCTGCTTTTCCAAAACTCTCAGCTTCAATTTCCTTATTGATTGCTTTGGCTAAGATTTCCTCTCTTGCTTTCGCATCGGCAGCGCCATGTGCTGCTTGTCTAAGCTCCCATGCTTTTTGTCCTGCTTGTAGAGCCATACTGGCGGATACGCCGGCATTTTGCTTGATTTCGTACTCGGGGATGGTGCAGTGCGGAGCATCGGCGTTGTTGTTGGCCTGACCCTTTGCGGTCTTTGGTTTGGATTCTTTTTGTGCTTGTTTTGGCGGCATTTTGTCAGTTAATAATGTTTAGAGATGTTGTCAAGGGTCCAGAAGCCGGTTGATGTTATGAGGGTCAGCACCATGTGTGACAACGCGAATACGGAAGCGCTACGTCATGCAAAATCGTTGTTGGTGCACGCATGTGGCAATTGACAACCTGTTTTATTAAGGCGGGTAACACGTATTTGACAGGCCGTGTAAGGATAGCCCTCTGAGGCTTTCGGGCCCGGGGGTCGGACTACACTGCGCTAGACGTTGATTCGTGGCTGTACTAGCCTGGCATGACGTCGTTGGCCTAATGGTGTTTTCTGCTCTAGTCTCCGGTCCACAAGCCACATTAATCGTGCTTTTAACTCTGAGAGCTATCTTATTACCTGAGATGCTAATTCCAAGTTTGCCTGTTGATAATAACCCTGTGAATAGATAGGATTTGTGGTAAAACAGTTCGCCACCTATTTCCACTAGCTTTCCCGAAGATGGAACAAGAAATAAAAGTGACTTTTCTGGCTCAATTGTTGCTGCCTTTTCTATATTATCTATAGCTATGATTTTTATTAGGCATCCAGAAAGCTAGTAATAGCCTAGCTAGATAAATGCCGAAGCACAACAGCTACACCGCACACCAAAAACTCCCAAAACGTAACTAGTTATCAAATAGAACGGCCTTTGGCCAAAGTCTTACATGGCCACCAGCTACATAGACTACAATGGAATAATAATACAGCCATGATTTCAATTACATCAAGCTTTCTTTGTAGCATCTCCAACTGCTCCGACATCCTTGACACCTCTCAACTCCCTGTTCGTCGCCTGGATCAATAATCTTCGGTAGCTTGTCAGACTAGGTGTTCCATCGTTGGTAACCTCGAGAATAAGGTGCAACAATTGACCTTGCGCAACAGGTCGCTTGCTCGTCAGTTCCACAGCGCACTTCTCTGGTGGCGGAAGCGTAATTTCAACTTTTCTCCCCTCAATGTCTAATTTCTTGATTGCCAACTCCGCGACTTCAGCGTCCACCCGCCATCGCGTAGCCGTAGGCTCGCAGTAGTGCCACCATTTGAAAGTCAGCTTGCCTCCATTGGGATCATATGTATCTGAAGCATCAAGCGTAATAGCAGATCCAGCTTCGGCAGTGATTTGAGCGGGAGCCAGGCCCTTGAATCCACTAATGTTGATCACAGGATGGTGGTTTGCTTTTGCAAAGTCGGACTCCATGGTCCATCTGATGCGTGCAGCAAAATCGTTCTGGAAGGCATCGCGCCAACGCCAAACAGTCGCATGGTTGGATGTGTAAGTCCTATCACCAACCTGAACTCGATCCACTGCATCGCTGTAGTGGTTGCTGTTGACGCCTTCGCTGCTGACATCTGTACGACTATACCTCCCACCCCAAGAGCCATAGTGCGGGCAATCAGGGACGCCCAGGCCATTCTGAATTAGGTAAAGAAATGTGGGTGTATCTCCCTCGGGGATGTAAAGATAGTCGGGATATGCGCTTCCAAGAGGGCCTATCTGGATATTTTCCTTGATCCAGCTCTTCTCCATCTTGGTAAAATCGGGGCCACCTTGATCGAAACCATAGTATCTGTCGCCAGAAATGCCAGTCCATGCAGCCAAGCCATATTGATTCCAGCCATGGACCGAGGCAATGTAGAATACGTCTGGAAAGTTGTTTCGAATCCACACTCCCGTATCATCCTGGTCAGAAATAGCGTAAACGCGTAGACGCGAAAGCAAGCGCTTGGAATCGTCCGGGTCGTAGTCATCATCAACCTTCAAAAGTGCCTGAGCAAGTGTGTTGGTTCCGCCCCAGCAGAGGATCCACAGCGGCTGGATGGATGGTGCAACAATCCGGTCGTACAGGAGCTGCCCGCCAGCAGATAGTTCTGTTCCGGTGCCAACGGCAGACATGCCATATGTCTACATTGCATTAGCACTGTCCCAACTAGACAACTCGCATATTTGGATTCGAGTACAAGCTTACCTCCGCACCCTTCCTGACAAGGCCACGCAGATGATCCGCAGTCGGGTATTGCCATTTCGGATGAACATGCTTATTTAGATTGTCGACAGCGCCGGCATAGGCATCGATGATCTTCTCCATGTCTTTCGGGTGAACCTCGTTCTTCATCCACGTGCTTGTGCATGCTATGAGGCCCTCCGTTTCAAACTCATTCGAGTAGAGGAGATATCGACACAGCGATTCAGCATCGTCAGGCTCATTTGAAATGTCCGATAAGATGACGACGCGGGGTTTCTGCTCATAAGTTTGGAGCCGTTCAGTTGCCATGCTGATGAACTCGATTGTGTACGAGAGGGAAGAATGGAACAAGGAAGTGAGAGTTTGTCAAGGGGGCTCAATGGTGTCATGTGTCGGCGATTGCTATGGTTACCGCTGCTGTTTAGCTATCACGTCTCACAAGGTGGGGCGTTGAGAAACAAATGTGGCACTCTAGGCACTTCCTGTCGTCTGGAAGCCACGCCGGCTGCACTTGCCTATGCACAGTAACGGCATGGCCCGCCAGGCGATGCTATGCGACACACTTCACTAGCATACCCAGTCTTCACCCTTTATGAGGCATGACCAAGGCATTCTATTCTCTGTGCAATATTCGCCACTGCAGCGATGTCCAGGATAGCCGTTCCCGTGATCTACTAGCAGTTGCGGGGCTTAGATGGCTGCGCCATAATTAGGCCGTGTTGAGCCGTGGCGCTCAGCCTTACGTGCGACCCCCTTAAAGTCGAACGCATGAGCAAAACACCCAGTTCCGCCATCGACAGGATGTCGCTGTATCCACCTCGCCTTTCAGGCGTCCAGAATGACGTATCGGTGTCAGCGGGCTGCGTTGTTCAGCCTATTGTGAACCGAGTATGAATACGGCCTCTCACTTGTAGATCCCTCAAGGCAGGCTCTGTACCCCAAGATGTCATATGTATATAAAGATTGTCTTACGCTCCCGTGTACGGCGACATTCCTGTAACAGACATACAGCCAGAAATTTAAAATGTCTTCTATTCAAGATATGCTTCAACAAGCGGCCCACCAAAACGAGCAGCTGCTTCGTGGCCTTGAAGAAACCGACGCTGCCCCCTCGCAGCTCAAGCAGCAAAATGATTACGTAGCCGACCTCGATTCCCAAATCAAAAAAGCAGCAAGCCGGGTCAAAACACTGAAGAACAAATCAAAGATTGAGCTCAAAGAACATGAAAAGTACCGCGACTCGACCTTTCGGCGTTTCGCTCACAAAGCAAGCGGCAAGAAAGAGAAGTTTGCCGAAAAGGCCGCCAAAGAAGAGAAAGACTATTTCGACGCAATACAAGAGCAGAAAAGCGCCGAAGACGAACTAGCATACACCAAGCAACTGCGCAATGAAGCCGAGAAGCGGAGACAAGAACTCTCCGCCCAAGCCCAGCACCACGAGAGTCTCCAAGCCCAACTCGATGCCCTATACAACTCCATCTTCGCCGGCCACACGCCCGAATTTCCAGACGAAGACCGCAAAGAAGAGGCCTGCAATGCCGCTCTCTCACATGTACAACAGATGAACCAGCGTCTCGAGCGCGAACGCCACATCCTCTTCCTCCTAGGCCAAACCTCACTGAAGCTCTCCGACGCACGCACATCACTCGAGCACGCCTACGGTATGAGCCAATTCGACATGTTTGGCGGGGGCAGCATGGCCAGCATGCAAAAGCTCAACGATCTCGAGCGAGCCGAAAGCGCCATGGGCCAAGTACGCATGCTACAAGACCAAATCACACAAGTCGCGCCCGAGATACCCGCACTGGGCCATCTCAACATCGCCATGGGTAGCATCTTCTCCGACGTCGTCTTCGACAACATCTTCACCGACATGCGCATGCACGAGGAAATCAAAGACTCCATCGCGCAAGTCGACCGCGCAGGAAAAACTTGCGGAGATATCATCCGCCACCGCGAGCAGCTCGAGCACAGTCTACAGACTGAAGTGCAGAAAGCGCAGACCCGGCTGCAGAGCGCGCGCCATGACTTGCAAAAGGCGCGTGAGGAAGCATTCAAGAGGGTCGTGCATGGTGCTGCTGTGCCTCAAGTGCGTTCCATACCCGTGGGTACTGCTAAGGCTCTGCCCGAGTATGCGCCGCCACATGGGCCACCGCCCGGGTATTCGGATTAAAACATAGCAGGGGCAACGTGTATGGCGGGCGCGCATCGTCGCTATTATATGCATATTCTCGCCTAAACCCAATGGGATTCTAGACTCGGGTTACTTGTACGATATAACGATTCCCACGTGCCCAATCAAACGGGTGTATAATTCAATTCCATTTTTTTTACAAAGCTTCTAGCGCAACGGTTGTTTCTTGTTTTGCATGAATGTTTCATTTTTACTTGACACACGCTTGATCTATTTTTTTTTCGTGAATGGCCTTTGGCATATATGTCCGTACATATATGGTACACGGTTGAAGGAAACAGGAGCTGGTCTTGGTGCCTCCCCCCACCCTCTCTCTCCCCCTTGAGACATGTAGGATCTCGACGTGTCAAGCATTTATCCACAGCTCGGCTCTTTTTCGGTGCTGCTAGATAAATAAGACATTTGTTTTACTATATGAGGCCGGAAGCATGAAAAGAGAATATGATGGGTGAGTGCATTGGGTATGGTGGCGAAAAAAAGTCCAGTTCTGGCACAGCAATCGAGTCATCCAGGCACACTTGTGAAAATAGTATTCCAAATAAAAGAATAAACATGCAGGCAATGCAGTAGTGTCAGACAGCTGCAAAAGGAGCCGCTAACAAGAAAACGAATATATACAATATAAGTCGCAGTAACTGCTCCACGATTCGCCACTTTTGCATTTCCTGCCAGTGAAACCCGTGTACATGGAACCAATAATTATCTATATAAAGGCCTCGGCGAGGGCATCGGTAAAGGTGCCGTCCCTAAATGATGGTGTTGCAGCACCAAAGTCCGTGTTCTGGATAGCGGTGCGTGCAGCAGCCGTCATACTGTCCCAAGCAATTAGCGGCTGCTGACCACCAAGGTCATTAGTGGCGATGAGCTGGTGGTTCAATGGCCAGATAGCCCGGTATCCAATCTTGGGTCGAGTTCCCTCCAATGGTGGACTGGTTTCTTTTTGGTAATCGCCGTGTGCGGAAATAGCAACGCCGCGAAGGGTGGCAGTGGTGGAAGCTGCTGAGAGCCAAACGACAATGTTTTCCCAGTCGTGGCGGTGACCGAGGCCACTTGAGGGCGAGTCCTTTGGCATGTACCATGAGTACATGATGGCGAAGGCACCGTTGTAGGTTCCAGAGCGGGCGTAAACTTGGCCGGTGCTGGAACTGCAGCCGCTATTTTCGCCACCAGAGGGCTTGAGGCCACCGCTATTGGAAGAATCAGCATTTGTGACATTTTAGATTTGGGGAAAGGCGGACCTAGTATCTCCTGCGGCGTTGACGGCAGGAAAAGGAACACAGCCGTTGAAGACTTTCAAGAAAGGCTTGTACTTGAGCATAAGCTGTCCAACAAGACCAGATGGGACGGTCTCGGGAAAGGGAACCACAGCATCGTGTGCAATGACTGCGCGGCTCTCGAGGCTGACGGGGGAGGAGAGGACAACGCTCGCAGCTGCGAGAAGCTGGAGGGGTAGACTTCGGAGGCCGAGCATGTTGGTTCTCTGTGTAGTAATACCAGGGCAAGAAATACAGTCTTCAGAATGGATTCAGTCCAGTAGTCGAAGGCCTCTGTATTGCTGGATTCGGGGATAGTCTTGTTCTTTATATTAATACTTCAGCACTGTACCGGTCACACGTCCCATGCTAGTCAGTGAAACAAGCACCGCATAGTGTTGTCCTTCTCTTGGTATTTCTAGGTCATGCCTTAACGGTTTTAGCACTCACATAGAGCGGAAGATATTCTCTGCATCCTTCCGGCACGTTGGTAAGGCACATGGGTTACTGTGTTGACATCCATTGGCCATTGCTTGGGTATAGCATGGATATGGACATTGACAGCGGCCTTGCTGCAGTTCATAGCCATGCGGGGCAAGCAGCGATTCAAGGACCGCATGAGTACCCTCGGAGAAGGGCTCTATAGAAGGCAATTCGTTATGCCGATCCAAGTACCTTTGCATTAGACATATTAGACATGGTTCCCATTATGGCGAATCAGATACAGTGCACGTGCACGGGTGCGATTAAACAAGTGGTTTGTGGGGCAGGGACAACGTTTTAGGCAGGTGCAGGGAAAAGCGGATGCAACGCAAGGTCAAAGTAAGAAAGGTGTACGGCGGTATTCTTGGTAAATGGATAAACGTGATAGGCGGGCACGAAGCCATTGGAGGGTTCGGACGTACCTGCAGCCACAGCAAGATGTGATGGATGCCCATGATACGCCTGTCACGCAACCCTTCATCTGAAATGCCTCCAGATAGTGCGGCGCTCCTCTACGGGCGGCATCTTAGGCCCAGGTAGTATCTCACGGAGCAAGTCATTGATATCGAGTCCATGTTCCACGCAATTGTGCCATTGCCTTGGATAGCCCAAGCTTACTTCCTCGAAGCGCGTGTTGTCGATCCAATCTGTCCTTCTGATATGCAAATGGCCAGACACGACAACTTTGGCATTGAACTTGTTGTGCCAATCCTTTGTCCTCTTGGTGCCACACCAGAGCGAAAACCGGGGAACCTTGGTCAGCTTCACAAGATCTTCTCGCAAGGGCCAGTGCCCGACTATAATCAGCGGGATGTCTGGGTGCGCAGCCACAGCCGCTTCGAGCTTCTTCTCCGTCTTGTCTACAAGGGCATTACACCATTCGATTCGCGATGAGTAGGGATCTGGATGCAGTAGGTGTTCGTCGGTCGCCTCTATATCTTGTTCTCTGGCCCAAGCGAGCGCATCTTGTAGCTTTACCGAATCCGGGCGAAAGCTGTAGTCATACAGCGTAAAAATGGGCGCAATCAAACATGGCCCTCCTTCGCCCTGCCACAGCGTATAGTCATCCTCAGGCGTGAGAATGCCAAATTCGCGAGCAATCTCCACGCACTCTATGTACTTTGCCTCGCCTCTTGCGCCGTTCTCCTTGTTTGCAGGCATTGTGTACAACTCATGATTGCCCGGCACCCAAAAGACGTCCTTGAAGCATTCCTTGGCTTTTGTAAAGGCCATGCGACAATGCTCAGCCGTCTCTCCGACATCTCCGCAGAGGATCAAGTCATCGTGCGGATGGGGGACGAGCTTTTCCAGGGCTTCACGGTTGCCTTTGAAGGAGAGGTGGATGTCGCCGATGGCCCATAGGCGGCTCGGTGGAAGCGTCGCGGCGGATGGAGGGGTATTTGGCGGGGACGGTGTTCTGGCTAAGTCTGCAGCAGCGGTTTCTGCGGCTGCGAGAAGAGGGTCCATGACTGGTGGTTGGAATTGAATGAAGATGGCGTCAAAGTTTCAGCACGTCTGCGTGAGCACGACCAAGGTATATAGACTTTGCTCTGTGTGTTGGTGGAGCCTCATCAGTATGTCATCCCGCACCCCAGGAAACGCGTGTTCGCCGTCGCGACAATGCTCGCCAACCCGCCGAAATTCGTTTGTCGGGCATCTGGGAACCCGGACACCGAAGCACAACTAGCGGGTCGGGCCATATAGCGGGAGCTCTACTATATGTAGACATGATATCAATTTCTTTACGCCTAGAAACTGTACGAGCTCATTTTTCACTCATAACTACACTCGTTTATTACATAGATTCCATTTTAGTAGTGCTGTTCTTCTCTGTCAAGCATGGCCAGTTGAAGCCTGCCTGTTCTATGCATCGTGTTCCGTGCTGCCAGTGGGCCCAAGGCTGACATGCACCCACTTCGACAACTGGCCGCCATGACATACCCGGCTCCCCAATCCCGCAAGCACGTTTATGCGGAACACAAATATAGGTGGCCGTGCATATACGCAGAATGAAGTTTTCCCGAAAAGACAGAGAATACGCGCTCGTTCAGTTACATGAACACAAAGTAAGCAAACCCTTAGTAGTGTTGCTCCAGTATCAGCCACTAACATGTGTTGCAGATGCATGCAGATGTCGATCAATCTTTCCAGTCCTCTGTGTACGGAGGTGCCTTTCAAAAGTATTGTGTGCCAAGAATCATCTAACCGAAGTACTACCGCTTTGGCAGAGGCTTGTCTCTCTCCTCTATGTACTCATTGCCATCTTGTAGCTCAATTATCTTTTAAATATGTAACGTAAGTGGCAAGCGAAATGCGCACCTTGCCAAGACCACACCTCTTTCTGCCACCCACCATAATGTCTCAACAACTTGATCTTGAATTGCTTTCTCGTGAAGATAGAGTTATTTAAGCTATTCAAGCAATGCAAAATAACCCAATAATGCCCCTGCGACGCGCTGCTGCAACGTACAGTGTGCATGAAAGCACCCTTCGCAATCATCGCGCTGGGAAGCATTCACGACGCGATACCCACCCCAATTCATCAAAACTTAGGAGGCTTGAAGGGGAGGCAATTGTTCAACGTATAAAGAACCTTGATTAGCGAGGCCTCGCCCCTACGCTTCGTTATATTGCCTGTATGGCCAATCAACTGCTTGCCGCCCGTGGAGGTGGAGAGGTTGGAGAGAAATAGGCCAGGAACCTGGTTAGACGAAAGCCTGAGATAAAGTCTTGGGTAATAAGGCAGCGCGATCACAAGAGAGCCTTGTGCAGCGATCCAGATATTATCAGTCCCTAGTTTAACCTTGTACGCAACGTTAAAGCCAAGTATGGCATCCTGGACGAAGACACCTACAACTTTACGAGACTGGCTTCCAGATGGATATTGGAGGGTCTGTAAAGGTGGTAACAGCCTCTGAGAGACGCCTTAAGCCAATTGAAGTTCAACCTGGCGGCCGTGAGTGGGCAACGTTGATTGCTGGCATCAACACTATGAGATGAATGATCCCACCCTTCTTTATCTTTAAAACAAAGAACCACGACAGATCCTGGTATCACAACCCTAAAGATTGGATGATAAGTATTAGTGAGAACGACTGGACAACAAATGAGCTTGGTCTTGAGTGGTTGCGTCACTTTATTCTGCATACAGAAGCCCGGACAGTGGGTAGTTACCGGCTGCTCATTCTTGACGGCCATGAGAGCCACAAGTCGCTCGCCCTCCAGGATCTGTCTGAGGAGAACAAGATTATTACCCTCTGCATGCCTCCACACGCTTCTCATATCCTACAGCCGCTTGATGTGGGTTGTTTTGCCCCTCTAAAGCGAGTGTACAAGGAGGAGATTAGAGACTTGGCAGACAGCCACATCACCCACATCGACAAAAAGGCCTTCCTTGCTGCTTTCCAGCAGGTATACGAGCGTGCCTTTTCATCTGATAATATCAGATCAAGCTTCAGAGCAACTGGCTTAGTTCCACATAACCCAGAGGCGGTGCTATCAAAGCTTGAAGTTAAGCCTCGCACGCCAACACCGCCAGCACCAGGACCCACTCATTGGGAACCTAAGACATCAGGCAACGCCTGGGAGATAGAGGCTCAAATAACTCTGATCTTGAAGAGGATGAGGGACCATAAGAGTTCATCTCCTGATTCTATTATTGAGATGGTGTTGCAGGTCAAAAAGGGGTCAACTTTAAAGGTGCACTCTCACACGTTGCTTGAAGCTAGGGTAGCTAAACTTGAGGCAGCTAATACTGCTGCTTCTGAGCGTAAAAGGCGCAAAAAGAAGCGGATTTAGAAGGGAGGGACCCTATTGCAGGCAGGGGCAGAGGTTTTAATTGCTCGGACAGAGGCAGAGGTGCAGATTAATGAGGAGAGCTGTGAGGAGAGGGTGCAGGCAGGTGTAGGCAGCAAGGGTACTCGACGCTGTAGGCAGTGCGGCGAAGCAGGACACAACAGGTGCACCTGTAAGAAAGATACAGCAGAGACAGACAACTAATTTAAGCTAATGTGCAATATTATATTATGTTGTAACGTCTGGGATGGGCGAGTGTCCGGACGTGCCAAGACCTCACCAACTTTCACTATTATATGACTATTACACGCGATGCCTCAACATAACAACGTGCTACAGCCTTCAAAATAATGTCATATACAGCTTGCATTACTAGCTATCCAACGCGATGCGACACTCTCAATTCCACGTTCTGCAGCTATCTATAGCATATGTGAAAGAACTTTAAGACGAAGACGCGCAGGTCAGCCCTCCCAACAAGATTGCTCGCCAAACTCAATGAGGCTTCTTGTGACAGAAGAGGAGACGATTTGTGACTATATTCTGGGCCTTGACTGGCGAGGATTTCCGCTGCGCCTCTCTGCTGTCAAAGATCTTGCTGATTCTTTGCTGGCTGTTCGCAACCGCGAGCCTGTTGGCCAGAGCTGGGCTAAGACATTCGTAAAGCGTCGGCCAGAGCTTCAGATGAAGTTTAATCGAAAGTACGACTATAAGAGAGCTCTCTGTGAAGATCCTAAGCTTATACAAGGCTGGTTCCGCCTTGTATAGAATACTAAAGCCAAGTATGGGATCCTGGACGACGATATGTACAATTTTGACGAGACGGGCTTCAAGAATGATGTAGAAGTAGTATCTGAGTAATATTACAACGCGTTACACCCTAGATAGACGCAGAATGTGGTCTTGGCAAAAGTTGGCGGCTCGCCCGTGAGGTACGTTACTCTCATGTATGCTCTCGGCAACCCTACCTTTATTCGCCCGCGGTGACGTAGTGATACTCACACGCTGCAGCCCTTGAGGAAACAAATAACTGCTGGATTCAACAGTACATACTAATGGTAAAGGCTGTAGGCACAGACAACACAGTAATCAAAGTTTTTAGTCTGATGCATGTATCGGAATCAACACCATCGCATGAGCCGCTCTGAGGTGCATGACCCTCAGGTACCAGGAACATGCCACCAACTTGACCGGATTCGACAGCTATACATGCATCATGGCTGTACAGTTTGAATCAGGATCAGTCATACTTAAATCTTACAGCTAATTGATTTGTTCTATGTAAGCACTAGCGCTGTTGGCTGAGCAATCAAGGTCAAAGGGTGGGGACTGGTGATGCAATACTTCCATCTGCCATGGCACCCTGCGATGGGATCAGCAGCCTCATGCCGCTACTAGTACATGTACATGTGCCGAAATATTCTGGACCATGGGAAAAAGAGCTGTTCGGATTCATTCTCCACTCAATATTTGTCGTTTCCATCATGTCGAGCATTATTTCTGTTGATCTGCTCTCCTATGCGACAGACCCTTCGTACCTCAACAACGTCGTTTCGACAAATACCTCGAATCCAACCACGATTGAATTTCTATCTTATGATTCTAGCTTTGTTTCCATACTCGGGGGAAATGCGACGGCACGACAGTTATACAACCTAGATTACTCTGCTTTCCACGAAGCAGGAGTATATAGCAAAGACACCCAAAAGATTTATATAACGAGTGACTGGGCGGGTGACCTGTCCAACCCCATCAACGTAACCACCATCGACCTAGCAAACAACTACTCCATCTCCTCAATAAGATACCCCTCTCTGTCTGAACCCAACGGAGGAACAGCATACTATCGTCCAGGCACACAAGCCAACTCATCCACGTCACCATACATACTATACTGCGACCAAGGCGACCTTACCAATCCTGCCAGCCTTGTCAGCGTAGATCCTGTTTCCGGCTCCGCAACCCGCATTCTAACAAACTTTCTTGGGCGAAATTTCAGCAGCTTGAATGACGTGCGACAACACCCTGTTACCGGCGACATCTGGTTCACAGACACCGACTATGGCTACTACAAAGGATTCCGACCACCACCCAACCTCCCCAAGCACGTGTACCGTTTTTCCCCCTCGACGGGGGAAATCAAAGCTGTCGCAGGTGATCTCTTCCAGCCGAATGGACTCGATTTTAGCCCAGACTACATGACACTATATGTATCTGACACCGGGGTTTACCAAAATGACACAGACCTTGCACGTCCTTCTACGGTCTATGCATTTAATATTATTGATGATGACAAGTCTTTGGCAGGCAGACGCACGTTTGCGTATGTAGATACTGGGATCGCTGATGGGCTCCACACGGATACCGAGGGCAACTTGTGGGCAGGCTGTGGAGATGGCATAAATGTCTGGAATCCGGCTGGTGTTTTGATTGGCAAGATTTGGATCGGAGTCACTAGTAGCAACTTTGCATTCTTGCCGGGAGCTATGCTCATTTTTAGTAATCAGCAGTTGTGGCTTGTTGAGGATTTGAAGGCAGTGGGGAGGGAGGTTAGTAAAGATTTTGGGGTGTGAAGACAAGGCAAGTCATGCATGGCATGAGAACAGATTACACGGTTAGATTGCAATCATAATTCTAGAACTGGAAAATATGGCCTTAAGAACTCCCAGATCACGTGCTACAAGGTCCTTGCATGTGTTCTTGTGAGGGGGGGATGATATGCAGTATACATATTAAAATCAGTGTCATGAAAATTAAACTAGAATGGCAAAGAGGAAGGGAGCATCGCATCTCACGCTTTCTCGACCATTCCTTGGCGTTCCACTAGCTTTGTAATCCACTAGCGTCCACTCCGGCGAGCTTCGCGCGCATCGCGACATTTTGCACTGTCAGCGCGCGACAACCTCACCATCCCATCGTCCCTGCCCCATCGACCGATCGACATCTACATCCCGACGCGCATATACTTTCCGACCGTTGTCACCAAAACATCGTATCCCATAGCGACACGCACGCGCAACACCCCCAAACATGGCCAACTACCTCGCCTCCATCTTCGGAACCGAGCAGGACAAGGTCAACTGTTCCTTTTACTACAAGATTGGTGCCTGCCGCCACGGCGACCGCTGCTCGCGAAAACACGTCAAGCCATCGTACTCGCAGACCATCCTGCTGCCCAACCTGTACCAGAACCCGGCCTACGACCCCAAGAACAAGATGAATGCGCAGCAGATGCAGATGCACTTTGATGCTTTTTACGAAGACATTTGGTGTGAGCTGTGCCAGTACGGGCTGGTAGAGGAGCTCGTTGTTTGCGACAACAACAATGACCGTACGTTGGCTGCACCCTTTCCCCATCTACGCATGGCGACTGTATGCTAACTTTGCTGAAATAGACCTGATTGGCAATGTCTATGTACGTTTCAAGTACGAAGAGGACGCCCAAAAAGCCTGCGATGCCCTCAACAGTCGTTGGTACGCTGGTCGCCCTATCTACTGCGAGCTCTCACCCGTTACCGATTTTCGCGAAGCGTGTTGTCGACTCAATAGTGGCGAGGGCTGTGTGCGCGGGGGCTTTTGCAATTTCATTCATCGCAAAGAACCGTCTCCTGAGCTAGATAGGGAGCTGGACATGTGCACGCGCAAGTGGCTTAAGGAGCGCGGCCGCGATGCCAGGAGTATGAGCAGGAGTCCTACACCGCCCGCCACTGCTGCTAAGAACCGGTTTTGATTGGGAAGAAGAGGAGGGGCTTTTGAAGGTTGCTGAGAAGGTAGCGATTAAGAATGTATGTAGGGATTATTAGGAGTTTCTGGCGTTAAGACATGCCCGCGCAATTTTCTTCGGGAGACGTTGGACTTTGATACCATCAGCGGGCATTGCGTTGTTTTATCACTCAAAAAAACATGCATTTTTGTATACGAATTTAGCTTGGAAGAAGAGAGATGTAATGTATCTTTTCCAGCCACTTGCTTTTTATTTTCCAACTGTGCTCATATCCGATTCACAGGTAGAAGATTCGCACATGTGAACATGAATACAGATGCACATGAGACATGTGGTAAAATTATGAGAGAAAACAAGCTAGAATCGGTATTCGTGGTCATAACAATCAAGACCTGGTATCATGTACAAAGAAAAGAGTAAAAAAGGAGAACATGTAGACTCAATGCTCGGCATGCCAGATGTCCAGTTGCAAAGACCAGCCCAGCCAGTTCGAACCCAGCCCCAAAAAAGAGCAACACCGGACCCTCCCCCCCCTTCCCAAATCTCTACCCTCGAAAAGACGCCAAATACCTCGTTCTGACCCTCCCGAAAAAAAACTCCACGCTCCCGCTCATTGTTCATGTTCGCACAACGCAAAAACTAAACAAAGAGAGAAAGCAAAAAAAAACTTTAACCAGAAGTGAAAAGGAAGAAAAGGTGGGGATGTTGAACCGCCCCCTCAAAAACAACGCTTCTCAAATGATGCCCCGCGACTTGAGAACAAACACGGTCGTCACAACCGCAGCAACAAGGAGCAGCAAGCCGATCCAAAACGCCCAGCAGATCCAGGTGCGGTGGCGCTCCTTGCGCTTCTGCCGCACGAGCCACGAGTCTCTGTGTGAGGCGTCAGCCGTGATGGTGGTTACGAACTTGAAGCGCGAGGAGGGGCGGCCGCTGAGCGAGAGAGAGATGGCGGAGATGTTTGGGGCGCGGAAAAAGGGGCGGAAGGGGGATGGTGGGTGGGAGGCGCGGTGGATTCGCGGGGGAGGGTCGAGGGGGGAGTGGTGTGGTGAGCATGTTGGTGATGACGAAGTTGATGTTGATGAGGTGGTGGGTGGTAGTTTAATGTTTGAGCCGGTAAAGTTTGGGCGGAGGAGAGGTTTTGTCGAGGGAGTCTTTTGAAGAGTGGAGCGGCGTTGGGCTTTGCTCTTTCTCTTCTCCTTTGCGGGTTTCGAGGTGTCGGATTCTGAAAAGGAGATAGAGGCGGATAGAGGCGAGAGGGGGCTTGTTATTGTGGAGCCGGAGAGGGATGCCAGGTGGACCATGGGTGGGTGTCCCGGCGAGGACATTGGAAAGTGTGTTTGTGATCGGGGGGATCCAAGAGACAATTGGACAGGGGGTAAAGAAGAACTGCTTGCCACGTACGAGTGCTTTGGGCTTTGGGCCGTCATGAACTGCTTCTCCAGGTCATCTTGGTGTACGGCTGTGCTGAAGCGTTTCCAGAATTGGGGATCGCGGATCATGGTGAAGGCTCTGTGGTGGGCATTCGGAGTGCTGTCGTGATGAATGGTAGGATATATATCGTGACGAGAGGCAAGCCAAGGCAAATAAGTGAAGTGACAAGTTTCGATGTGTATCGAGCATGCGACAGTAACACTATGATCGATAGTTTATGGTCGAAAATCTTATCCAGGTTTTAAGGTGTTGGTGAAACCTGAATTAGGTGTAGTGCCCAATCCGAAATGTGTAGCGATGGGAGTGTTTTTGCTAAACAGCAAAGTGCAAGCCATGCGGCGGAAGAGCGGAGTGGGCGTATATATTGTCAATTTCAAAGACCCCCTCATCCAATAGCGGGAGAGGCACAAATAGAAACACAGGGCGTCCACTGTGGAATGTTGCACTGTGACATGCGAAATAATCTGTGGAGAAGGCGACTGGACTAGGGATCCTAGGATGGTGTAACGTGAAACGGAATCACCAGCGGAACGTGACAACTGCAATGGTCCACAGAGTAGAAGTAGTTTGAATGAAGGAGAGGCGAAAGAAAAAGAAATAAAAGTCGGTAGTTTGAGGTGATTACGAAAGGGTAAGGCGTAGGTTGAAGGAAAATAGGTGAAGAAAAAGATAACTGAAGGCGAATGGGGGGACGTGGGGAAGTGTTGCCATGATGAAGACCCTGCTAGACGGGCTGCTGAGATGCGCTCAAACAACAATGGGCGGGCCTTTGGCCGCATCTGACCATTATGATGTAACTTAGGCTGTCTAGACACTCTGTGGCCGGGTGTTAAAACAAATGTTCGATATGGTCACTATAGCTGCGAGAGGGGTGCTGGCTCTTGTGCGTTTCGGGCGGGTTGGTTGCAACCAATGGGAGGCAGCACGGTCCCTCGGGGGCCCCAGGCAGATCAGATGCATAACACAAGACCTTAAGGCGCGGGAGATTGATGGCGATGCGTCCGTGGTGGGGAGACACAGCTATGATTGAGAAGGCCAAGTGAGACGATTGCATCCGTCGCGTGCAGTGGTGCGGCTCTTCAGTTTTGAGTCGGCAGGAGAGCGTTGAGTGTGTGTACATATGTGGTTACTACGCACACATGTGCCTGGGTTCTTTCGCTCTTCTCATCCATCGTCGCACCTCTTCTCTGGGTGCAAAGACAAAAAAGCCAAACGACAGATCGTGCGGTCCATGTGGGCTTCAACTGCCGACGGCTTCCCCAAAGCATGCCGCGTTTTGAAACAGTGGACTTGACGCAAAACATTCCATGGCTGGCAGGTCTGCAACGTTGGTGGGTGGCTCACCGTAGTAAGCCCCAGCGCGGGTCCCCTACCACGTACGTACTCCTACGCGTCGTTCTACTTTCCTTTTGGGCTCGCGTGTGCTGTTGGGCTCCCCCATCCTCAAACCCAGCCATTGCAACCTTGTACATACTTACATACACATTCTCTTACCACATATCTAGTTTAATTACTATACTTTGAGCATTTCCTGGGGTTGATCCGAGTCATCAACGTGACGCGAACATGGCACACGAAGCTTTGCCCTTTTGGCTCGTCAATGTGCCAAAGGACCAGTGGCCGAGCGAGTGCCCAGACTTCCTGAAGGATTGCAGCGACAAGGATAAGACAATCATTGGCATGCCAGACGGCGAGTACAAAGTATTGACATGGGACCAGGTGCGGGAGATTGTCCGTACGGTTATTGATTCACATCCGATAGGCGAGATGCTAACAGCCCCCGCAAGAGAGTAATCGCGTTGACAAGTTCCATCGCCTGCCGAGCGAGCTGCGCCGCTATCGGCAATTTACCCATCAGCTGGAGAAGGACTATGGCAGCATTATGAACTTCATGGTCAACGAGCGTCTCAAGTGGGACACCATAGAACCCCGAGGCGAACCGTTCCAGTTTGATGGTACGACGGGGTGCCCTATTCGCTTGGCTGCTACCACCGTCTAACCGTGTTCAGAAGACATCAAGATCCTGTACAACGACTGGCCCTATGGCATCGATCCAGACATTGTCCACCTCGTCGTCTGGACCAAGTTTGAGCTCGAAGACGACGCCGAGACGGGCTTGTGCACGGAAGCATCCAAGAAGCAGATTGAAGACTATGTGCAAAAGACGTTTGCGTCAAAGGTCAAGGAGGTGGTGTGGTTCAAGAACTGGAAGAGCCTGAAGAGTGTGCATGCTGTGGAGCACTTTCACGTGATGCTCTACAAGCCAGACGCGGTCTTTCTGAAGCACATTACAAATGACGATGTACCCATGACGGCCAAGTTTGTTGGCCAGACGCCGTCTGTCTGAAGCGCACTGCAAACGACAATGGATCTATGACAGCTAGGATGGTTGACGCGTAAGCAGAAGAGTGTGCGACGATTGGGTTCGCCATCAGGATATACTTACCTGGACAAGGCCTGCGTTTACTTCGGTTTGTCACGTACTTAAAACGGAACATATGTACATACTTATGTATGTAATTACTTGTAGGCGTGCGGCAGGGAACCAACTCCGGTGTACACAATGGGTGAGTTTTGCGGCCAGCTCGGAATATGTCCAAATTCGTCAGCGTCGTACTTACTACCAAAAGCAGACAAAGTTTTCCCCATTTTATCTCCTCCACACCACGGTTGTTCTGCTTATTTCGGCCAAATCTCTAATAGATATGGATGAAGCAGTTTCACAAGGCCAGAAAAGAATCTAGACCTTAGATAGCTCGGATTCCAGAAAGCTAGACAAGCCCGCGGTAGAAACGTAGTGGTGGAGGTTTAAAATAACCATCGAAACGGTACTATGTTGGGCAGACACTGCTGTTTTGATATGGAAATTTGACAAATGCAGCATTCGCTACTTAGGCCAGGACCCCCTGTATGTTTGGTGGTATTGACTAAGTATGCCACAAAACGGCGGTACATATTGCCAGATTAGACCGCGGGACCGTTAGAGCCCATAACCGCGGGGCCCTACACCTGTTGTCGCTATTGCTTCTATATCTATTACACAGTAGGAACTATCGAAGCAGAGTCGGTATTTGGCCGGAAGCGGACGCTCTACCACTCCGCGCCTGCAGCCTTGTCATCCGCGTGCTGACAGCCAATGGGGCGCTCGCGCAGTCTTCCCCTGAAGATCAGCCGGCTGTTAAAATTTGGGCCACGTGTGGCGGTGCATCCTGTGTGTGGCGCACTACATGTGTGGCGCACCGCGTGTGGCGGTGAAGTCGGCCATTTTGCCCTCTGCCAAGGTGCAGAATCGGGCACCTAGTAGACAACCAGAGCTAGCATGCTTGTCACAAAGTAGGCTATGAGCTGGCCAAGTGCCATATGTCCTAAAAGAGCGTTCGCTCATGTTAGGCGCATTTGCGTGTCAAATCAAGGCCAGTCTTGTATGATCAAAGCGCGGTGAGAGTGTTGTCGGTGCTTCTTAGCGCTATCAAAAAAGTCGTGGGACGGGGGGCGCACCACCCTGGCCAAGGGGCCCCGTTCAACAAATCCCCCGATAGCCCATTTCGTCTTTTGTACGTACTGTACATGTACTCTTCCTACGCACGAGCACATACTTCCCCTCCTCCCCTCTCGCTCTCTCCACCCTAATAATTTGTTCTTTTCCGAGCGGTGTTTTGCTTTTCTTTGTCTTTCGTCGCATCGCGGCAATCCCGACACTACCTGGGGTCAGACACATAATAATCAAAGGGCTCGGCAGCCGCTGCAGAAACAACTGCTTCGGTCTCCGACGCACGCCACGAGACGCTTGGTGCAGATAACAATAGAGCCGACTCGCATACGGTAACCATTGTCTCTGCCTTGCTTCGTAAGCGGCGCTCACTTTGGGGATAAGCCCCGCACAGCCACCAACTTGTACGCGTGCCTGTACATATGCGAACGATTCCCCGGAGCCCCTCCACGCCTCGATCACGCTCAATCAACCTCGGTGGTAGACGCCCACAATGCTAGGATCACTCGCCAGCCGCTGGCAGGCGACGGGCGACCAGCAAAAGACAACCCCAACCTGGTTCGACCGTCACCTGTTCCCCGTACTACTCTCGGTAGCCAAGAAGGCATGCACGCATCCCATCCACACCATTGTCACCATCGCCGTCCTCGCCAGCTACTCGTACCTCGGCGTCTTGGACAGGGGACTCTTGGAGAGCGGCATTGAAGATGTCTCCAACAGTGTTGACTTCCAGTCCCTCTTGGCGGGCAGTAAGAGATTGAGGGTTGGAGAAGAAACATCATGGCAGTGGGAGTCCTCGGACGCCAGAGGCAGTGCTGCCGATAAGGCCCAGGTATGCCCCACTCACTCGCATCTCTCCAAACCTCTTGAGCTCATATGCCCGCCTGCACAGGAACTCGCCCTTGTCACTCTCGTCTTCCCCTCGTCCAGCACCCTCAACTCGGCCCCCTCGCAACAATCCGTCCCTCAGAATGTGTCCGCACAGCTCCTTCCCAGCTCCTACAGCCCCTTCTCCACTCTTTCCCACGACACCTCGCTCGCATACGCCATGCCATACGACGAGGCTGCCAAGTTCCTCGAGGCCATGCAAGAGATACCTGCACCAGAGGTTATCACCCAAGCCCAGAGCCCTACGCATGAAGGTTCCCACGAGCAGAAGAAATGGATGATGCGTGCCTCCAAGCACGGCAATGCTCCTTCAGGAATGCGCAACTGGATCGTCGACTCTTGGACCTCGTTCCTTGACCTACTCAAGGTACATTTGTTTCTTCGTCTCCCTCATGGCGAATGCGCACTTTGCTAACTTGGCCTCCAGAACGCCGACACTGGTGATATTGTCATCATGGCCATGGGATACCTTGCCATGCACCTGACGTTCGTGTCCCTCTTCCTCGCCATGAGACGGCTGGGTTCCAACTTCTGGCTGGCTACTGCTGTTCTATTGCAATCCGCCTTTGCCTTCCTCTTTGCCCTCGCTGTGACAACTTACCTCGGTGTCTCTATCAACTTGATCCTTCTCTCTGAAGGACTTCCCTTCCTGGTTGTCATCATCGGATTTGAAAAGCCCATCGTTCTTACAAAGGCCGTCTTGTCTGCCTCCTTGGACGGTCGACGAGCAGCCGAGGAGAAGCGAGGCGAGCCTGTAACGATTCAATCAGCCGTGCAGACAGCCATCAAGAAGACTGGCTTCGAGGTCGTCCGTGACTACTTCTTTGAGATTCTGGTTCTCGTTGCAGGCGCCATGTCTGGAATTCAAGGTGGTCTACGCCAGTTCTGTTTCCTAGGTGCCTGGATCCTCTTCTTCGATGCCCTCATGCTTCTGACCTTCTACACGTCCATTCTCACCGTCAAACTTGAGATCAACCGAATCAAGCGTCATGTTGCTCTTCGCCGCGCTCTCGAAGACGACGGCATTGACGGAAAGGTCGCCGAGAGCGTTGCTAGCAACAACGACTGGCCTAGTGCTCGTGACGTGCAGTTTAGCAATCACAGCACGACCGTCTTTGGAAAGAAGATCACCGTGCCCAAGTTTAAGATTCTTATGGTCGTTGGATTTTTCCTTGTTAACGTCCTCAATGTTACCACCCTCAAGTTTGGCCTTGCACCTTGCAAGTCCTATTTCGTCTCTGTTGTTGGCTCTACCCCGCCCCTGGATCCTTTCAAGGTTGCTGGAAGTGGCCTGGATCACATCTTTGAGCAGGCAAAGGAGGCCGCAACATCGACTATTGTTACTGTTCTCATGCCGATCAAGTATCAGCTCGAGTACCCTTCGATTCACTACGCCGAGTCTTCTCTTACCAACTCAGACTATGCCTTTGGTAATAACATTAGCACCCACATTGTCGATGGCGTGCTCAAGAGTTTGGAAGATCCGTTCCTTAGCAAGTGGATCGTACTTGCGCTTGTCATGAGCGTGGTTCTCAACGGTTACCTCTTCAACGCAGCCCGGTGGACAATTAAAGAGCCACACAAGCCACTGGAGCCGCCTTCTCCCTCAGAAGTCCTGGACGGAGCCCCCACTGTCCCCGGAACCCCTCGCATTCCATCCATGCACATGCCTACCCCGCCCCGTACTCCTGGCCCAGAGGAACAAGTCAAGTGTCTGCAGCCACTTACACAAGTCCAGCCAAGACCCCAGCCAGAAATTCCAGCAGGCCCAACGGAAGAGCAGCAACGCCAGCCTAACCGCCCCTACGAGATTCTTGAACAAATGGTCAAGGACAAACAAGCCCCTAAGATGACTGACGAGGAACTGATTGAGATGTCGCTAAGGGGAAAGATCCCAGGTTATGCATTGGAGAAGACGCTTGGCGACAAGACTCGCGCTGTCAAGATTCGCCGCGGTCTCGTTTCCCGAACACATGCTACACGAGAAACGTCAACTCTGCTAGAACGCTCGCTTCTGCCATACAAGGAGTACAACTATGATCTTGTCCATGGCGCATGCTGTGAAAACGTTGTTGGTTATCTCCCTCTTCCCCTTGGTGTTGCCGGTCCAATGCTCATCGACGGCCAAAATTACTTCCTCCCCATGGCAACTACTGAAGGTGTCCTTGTCGCTTCAACTTCGCGCGGTGCAAAGGCTATCAATGCTGGTGGCGGTGCCGTTACTGTTATCACTGGCGATGGCATGACTCGTGGACCCTGTATTGGATTCGACAGCCTTGCACGCGCAGGTGCTGCCAAGATCTGGCTTGACTCGGAAGAAGGCCAGAGGACCATGAAAGACGCTTTCAACTCTACTTCTCGCTTCGCCAGGCTGCAATCGATGAAATCTGCCATTGCTGGAACCAACATCTACGTTCGCTTCAGGGCCACGACTGGCGATGCCATGGGCATGAACATGATTTCCAAGGGTGTCGAGCATGCTCTGAACGTCATGGCAAATGACTGCGGCTTCGAAGACATGCGTGTGGTTGCTGTTTCTGGTAACTACTGTACTGACAAGAAGTCTGCTGCCATCAACTGGATCGACGGCCGTGGCAAGGGTGTTGTTGCCGAAGCCATGATTCCCGGCTCCGTTGTCCGATCAGTCCTCAAGTGTGAAGTCGACGATCTTGTCCAGATGAACATTTCCAAGAACTTTATCGGCTCAGCCATGGCGGGTGCTATGGGCGGATTCAACGCGCACGCTGCAAATATCGTTGCTGCCATCTTCTTGGCTACCGGTCAAGACCCGGCCCAGGTTGTTGAAAGTGCCAACTGCATTACCATTATGAACAAGTGAGTTTGTTTTTCTTGATTTATTATCATGTGGTCTGTCTTGCTGGGTAAACGAGTTTGCTAACATTTTCTACCAGTGTCAACGGCAACCTCCAGATTTCGGTTTCAATGCCTTCGATAGAAGTCGGCACTATTGGTGGCGGAACCATTCTTGAGCCCCAGTCGGCCATGCTCGACCTGCTCGGTGTACGGGGTGCCCATCCAACTTCTCCCGGTGACAATGCTCGCCAGCTCGCTCGCGTCATTGCCGCCGGTGTGCTTGCGGGCGAACTGTCGCTTAACAGTGCGCTGTGCGCTGGCCACCTGGTCAAGGCGCACATGGCACACAACAGGAGTAACGTTCCATCCCGAGCGCCCACACCAGGCACCATGACGCCCGTCGCGTCCAGCACTGGACTGAGCCTAATGAACGCAGCTGCGGGAATTGTGCCTAAGCGATAGAGTATAACGTGTAAATGGAGAGGTTTTATCTTTATACATATGCATGGTGAGGAGAAACAGTGTCTAGATTTTGCTGGACTCCTACCAAGAAATTCTTCTTCTTTGTCCTTGTTTACACTCACACTTAATTTCATTTTGAGCAATTCTTTTCCGTCAGGACATCTAGCACACAATATAACTTTTCTTTTGTTCAGTAAAAGTGTGGGGGTGAAGCATAATTCACTCCTTTGTTTGGTCTCGTTTTCCCGATGATTTCCATTGATACTGTCCAAGTCACATGTTTGTAACCTTGCGGCATGCCTTGTATCGACACCATAAACGCTATCCTCCGCACTCCTCTCATGCCCAGAACAAGAAAGCGCACAAAGGCGCGTAAATGGCCTTTTTGCACATCGAAAAGGACAGTGACTACAAAACTATGCTATGAGAGGAGAACAGACGTTTCACTACATGGATATGACCCACCTAAAATCGGTGAAAAGAAGAAACACATAAACACAGATACATACACACATACACACCAAGAAAGGAAATTGAGTGATGAAAGACAAGGAAAAAAAAATACCCTACGCCATCATGACATTTCATGGTATCTCCATCGTCAAAAATGCCGGTTCTCACCAATCCTTTGTGAGCGACGATGATTGTCATGTTCCACCAACAGAGATGTTGTTTCTTAGACCGCTGGGCGCAGGCCCCTTCTTGGCTCGGCGGCCCAGAATACTCGATGTATCCATATTGAGTTCAAAGGCACCCTTATTTTTTACCTGGCGCTTAGCCGCGGCCGCGACAGCGGCAGAATGTTGGCCATAGCCCCGTTGTTGTGGTGCGGCTTGTTGTTGACGTGCTTGGGCTGCGGCAGATAGTGTGGTGTTGCGCATCTTCTGCTCCATGCCAGACACGTCGGCACCTTGTGACTTGGGAAGCTTCGCTGGTGGATGTTGTGACGAGGCATCGTATGGTACGGACTCAGCAGTGTACTCATCATCGTCTTCGTTCTCATCAAGTGCATTCAAAGAGTTCATAGCGTTTGCCCCACGGTATCCTTGCTTGAATTGCTTCTTCCTCTTTCCCTCTTCTTCTTGTCGATGTACAGCATAACTGACATCAAATACTTCTCGAAGATTGACGGCACCAGGCGAACGGAAGTCCATGCGACGCGCGCCTGGTGACTCGAGGTGGGTAAAGTCTGGCTGAAGACGCTCCTTCTTGGCAGCAGGTGTTGCAAGAGGCGGTGCGTCGTAAGCAGAGTAAGTAGGCTCGTCAGCCTCACGTATCCATGGGTGGTTGAGGAACTGGTTGATGTCATAACGCTTCTCAGGGTCTACTGTCAGTAGGTGGGACACCAGGTCTTGGGCAGACTTGGAGATGTCATCCCACCATGGAGAAAGGAAAGTGTACTGGCCACGCGCGACCTTCTCGGTAAGAGTCTGGATGGACTCGTCGTAGAAGGGTGGGAAACCGCAAAGAAGAGTGTAGAGCACGCAACCCAGTGCCCACATGTCAACACTCTTGGAGTAGCGTTCGTCCTTGACAATTTCAGGGGCGGTGTAACCAACAGTACCGCAAGGTGTCATTGTCTGGGTATCCCAGATGACCTTGCTGAGACCGAAGTCGGCAACTTTGATTAGGCCGATGCCACCAGCACCTTTACCCTTTACGAACTCGCCCTCATCAGCCTTGTCCTCATCATCAGGCCCTCTTGGCTTGGGGTTTTTGGTGGGGACAAATGGAATTGGGTAGAAGAGAAGGTTTTCAGGTTTAATGTCTCTAACTATGACGTCAGTGGTTTATCTCATTGACGTAAGAGCAGGATACGAACCGATGTACAACACCTGCCTCCTCGTGCAGATATTGCAGAGCCTTGGCGACTTGAATAATGGTGTGGCGAGAAAGGTCCTCTGAAAAGTAGGTAAGACGAACGATTTGGTGGAACAGTTCACCGCCGGGGCACAACTCGAGGACAATGTAGTAGTATTGCCGTGATTCGGAAAAATCAATGAGTTTGACAATATTGGGGTGATCAAGCTGGCGCATGATTTGTACTTCCTTCAAAATGTTTGCTCTCTATAGGGCAGTTAGTGTCTGCCCACAAAAGTCCATGCGTGATAGGAAACGAGGATGCTAGGGAGTCGAGCATCAGGGAAGTAAATCTATCGCACCTCGGCTGCTTTTGGCGCTTTGAAGTCCGGATGTATATGCTTGTCCTACACCGGCCTCGCGTTGGTAACGTCCAAAAAACACCCAACTTGTTCGGTGCGGGATCGAGTAAGGGAGAGGAATGACGAAATTGTGGAAGTGGGCAGGAGGGCAGCAGGGGGCAAAGGGTCTGGGCAAAGGATTTGGGTAGTACTGACCTGCTGTGAGTTCATCTCGAACTTACGAACAACCTTGATGGCGACTTCGTCCCATTGGCCAGTGTTGTCTCGTGCGCGATAGACGTTACTGAAGGCGCCGTCACCCATCTTCTCGAGCAGTGTCCAGCGCTCGAGGCCTGGGTATTTGGGCAGCTTGCCCTTTGCCTCGCGCTCCTCTGCAACAATGCGCTCGAGTACGGAGGGGTCGACGCCGGCGCCTTTTGCGGCGGCCTGCTTCTTCTGGTTGTCGGCAACGGCACGGGCAGCGGCGTCGCCTGCTTGTGCGGCAATATGACGGTTGTCGCCAGCACCAGCGCCGACTGAGTAGTCGCCATGGGGAGCAGGGTTGTTTTGAAGGGGCTTGTGGTCCATTACGGGCTCCGAGATGCCATGATGTGCGGGCTCGGGAGCCTGGTTGTAGCGTTGATGTTGCGACTGGGCATGGACATTGGATACATTTGTCGTGGGCTCAGCGTTGTGGCGGGCCTGTTTGCCATGGCGCAGGAAGTTCTTAAAATTCTGTATGGCGGCCATGTTTAGTGTGCGTGTGCGTGGACAGGAGTGAATTACAAAGCCGCTGGGGATGGCGGGGTCGCTTGGGCTGGGAGACGGATAATGGCAGAGATGGGCTTGATACGACCGAGTATAGCCGTGTGTAGCAGCAACAGCGGCAGCAGTAGCAGTAAAAGAAGGAGAAGGGGAAGAATGCAGCGGGACAGTAGTGTCACGGCAGGGAGCTGGTGGCGGAGAAAATGGGAAAAAGACAATGGGAAAGGTGGTTGTTGAAGAGAAAGGCGTGCACGAGCGAGGGAAGGCGTGAGGTGAGGCCTGAGCAAGAGAGTAGGAGCGACATGCGTCATAACGCGTCCGTGCGCCAGATGACGATGCAGGCTACATCATCGCCAAACAAGCTGCAACCACGCGCGCCAGCCCTGAGGCGGCCATGGGGCGTTGTTGTGCCCGTCGCGTCCCTGACTGGTGGCCGGGCGTGTGCCGCCACAGCAGTCGGAGGGGGAACATGTGCATGGAGACAGGAGGAAGAACAGGAAGCGAAGAAAATAGAGACAAAAAAAGCAAGTCGTCTCACCTCGATTACTGGAAGGCTCATCTTCTTGCGCCCGCTCCGTGGAGAGCTGGGCGTTGACTGGAACTGCATGTGCTTCGCGGGGAAGGGCAGCCCTAGATCTCGATGCGGGCGTGGCTATTTTCCGCCAAAGCCAATACTGTATGGGTACGGTACAGTGACGCCGCGTTTGGTAGCAGCAGCAGTGGTCAGGGTGGAGGTATGACGCTCGTCTGGATATTTTGGCGTGCCGCGTCGAAGAGGTCGCAGGGTGGTGGTGGTGGTGCTGCTGTGGCTAGCCCAGAGCGAGCAAGGGTTGCTGTCGGACGTGGACAGAACGGGCTGTGCTTGGTGTGATGTGGCCTTGGGGGCGCGGCTGATGCTAGAGTAGAGTAGAGTGCAGTGCTGTACAGTACTCTAGGGTACGTGTAGGGCTAGTACGGTGTGGCAGGTGTTGATGACGGGCAGTCGCAGGCAGTAGTGGAGTAGTGGTAGTGGGAGTGGTAGTGGAAGTAGTAGTGGTTTGCGCGGGGCTATCTGGTCTCGTTAGACTGCAGTTTGGCCGCTCGCGGGCAGGCAATCGGATGGAACAAGAGGAAGTGCGGCTGCTGAGACGGTGCATCTAACAAGCTCTATGTAGCATGTGGGCAACAGCTTGATATTTCTTCTTGACCACACGCTACCTCCGCGCGAATGCACTCGAGCCATAGCGGCGCACCGCGGAATGGCCGGCAGCCCTCTCTCAGCTCCATGGGATGCCGCGAGGTTGAGCGGATCCGTCGACTAGAGGCTCACAAAGCTCGCTAGGCACGGGGCGGTCTACGCCACACTGCATGCAGCCCTCACCTGCGGCCTTGGAACAGAAGACGGCCTCCTAGCATGCCAAAAGACGATGCCAATGGGCCCCAACGGCCACATGCATACACAATCAAGGCAGAGACCATGAAAAGCCCACCCCCCTGCCCTTGCCTGCTGCTTGCCCGTCTGCTGGGGACGCAATCTCCCGCCGTCTTCGCTCGACGCCCCCGATGGGATTTCCTTGCACTCGCTCGCAACCCAACGGTCCTAGTCCGTCTGCAGGGTCCATTTAGTGCGGCGGATCTCTTACGTCACCGCCTAGTGGGAACCGCCTCAGAAGACGTCAATCACTGTCCTCGCTCCCTCGCCTCTGCACCCGAACCTCGTTTGATGCCTGTGGCGTAACTCGCACGAGAGATTAGCCTGCAAGTAACAAGAAGCATGTCCGCCATGTGCAGCCCATGTGTCGGCCCGGACGATGCAGATATGCCCTTGGGCTGTTCCTCACGCGCATATACTTTCGGCCCGATGCCCAATCCGGCTTCTGCTGTCCACTTAGTTGACGAGGGGCCTCCAGCAAGCTCCTTCACGCACGGGGTCTGTAATCATCAATAATACACTACTGCTACTGCTGCTCTTCTCTCCACCTGACAGCTACCGGCCCATTGCCTGTGATGCCGGCCCTTCCTAGCCAGCCAATGGCCGTGGCACAACCACCATAGCCTCAGCCCATGTCGCTCTTGGCAACAGGCTCACGCCAACTGTTGATGCAAACGACATGCCTTGCCAATCGCTACTACCAGAGCCCTCTATTCTACAGCGCCTCGCATCTCTCGCATCCACAATCAAACCCCCACGTCTTCTTCAATCTCAGCATTCTCTGCCCGCGACTCAGCTTCCTCTCCTCTCCACTCAAATAAGTAATGCACAGCTCCTGTCCCTTTTCAATGTCTCTTCCCGCTCTAAAATACCATATCCTCCCCTCCCGGTTCTTCTCAATGTTCGGTCCGCACGAGTGATTGAAGTAGCTTGCAGCCGGCCAACACCCATAACCAAAGAACTCCGAGCCTTCGTCCTCGAGCGAGCGAATGCCAAACGAGTTGTGCGAGTCGCGCTTCGAGAGCGTGAGAAGCGTTTCCGCCGTCACGAGTGGGAGGAGTGCCACGGGCAGAATCGCAAGCAAGTGCAGGTACGCCCGTGTGAAAGCATCCAAATCGTCAGAACTGTGGTACGGCGTGTTGTCATTTGCGAGCGCCTCTAATCGTTCCCACTGCTCAGGATAATGGTGGCGCCACAAGATGCCACTAACACAGAAGCTCATCACGTCGGGGGTGATGCGTCCCTGTAGTGCCTTGGAAATAGCCTTTTTATGCTGTTTCGAGATGATCACTGCAGGCTGGCCGTCCACACCATCCGCTTGCTCCGCTTCCCTTGCACTCCTTATCAGCTCCGCCTGCGCAGCCACACTATCCCAAGCTTTGCTAATGTCTTTTTTCTTTGGCCGCGGCATGTCAACGTCCACCATGTCACTATCTTCTTTGCTCCTCTTTCGAATAAGATTCTCAACAGCAGTCCAAGTCTGGATACCAATTTCCCCCTGCTCCTCCTGCCACGTTTTCTGACACGCTTCGGAGCAGAAAGCAAACCCCACTGTCTTGTCTCGTATGCTCAGATCTCGTCCATAGTCGTAGCCAAAACATTGCCCACACACCTCACGTCTGTAATCGCGTAGCAACACGGACAGTGTAAGATCCCTTGACTGCCATACAAGTGTGCCTTCGGGGATGTCTTGGATAGCGAAAACGGCACGGCCGGCGGTCGGTGTGTGTCGAACCTGGAATAGGTGAGATACGGGGGCGCCCGCGGGGAGGTCTTTCGGCGTTTCGGCAAGGCGGATCGAAGAGGCGGATGACGGCCGTGAAATACTAAAGACCGAGTCACCGGCTACGGGAACAGAAGAGTCGCTTTCGGTAGTGTCCATGGTGGCAGTGTCGACGTAATTAGCACCACAACAAAGCGCACTGGCGGGTGAGTAATTCGGTACTCTCTTCAGGAGATGCTAGGCGGGCAGGCAGGCGAGTATGATGATATAAACAGTAGTGCCCCTCAACGTCTAATCGAGGGCGAAACGTATGTACACAAGTGATAGCACGGGCTGAGGTCAGTTGCGTATGTCACATATGCTCATGCTGAAGCTGAATGATGAGAGAGAAGCCATTGTGGATAAACTCGGGACTAGGTCTGGTGTGGGTACGCTGGATGATGGCGGTTTGGCACAAGACGAGAGAATGTGGGATGGCGAAAACGCCGTTGTGTCTAGATTCTGGTGATCGGCGCACGGTCCGCATTTTCAAGATAGGCGAAGACCCTGACTGATCTGGCGCCACGCGTCTGGAACGCTACAACAATCGCGCCGACTCCGACAAGGCCAAAGGCTTGACTATCGCATTCGCTCCTCAGACCTACATGGATGAGCTCACTAACAGGCTCCGTACAAATCGACATGGTGCGGACTACACTCTCGGACGTAAACACATCATCCTGCCATTTCTGCATCTCTAGCTAAGCATGCAGCTCAGCTCGTCATCAACAATGGTGGCCACTTCATTCCCATCAAGCTATCAATTTCGATGAACTCCATAGCCTGTATTGACCTTTTGGACGTCAATGTCGAAATGGGGTGCACATATACCACTCAGCTAACGCGGCCGCAGCCCGGGAACAACAGCTTCATTCCAAACACATATTCACCACTATCAGGTTCATTGCAGTGTTGTAGGCAGCAAGTCAAATCAAAAGAGATGTGTAATATTGCGAATCATTATGGATTGATTGTGGACCGGATGGTGGCTGGTGCAAGTTCGCAAGCGGATGCACACCAGGCAGCATCATTGGAACTAGTCTCAATCTGGACAGTTGCCTGAATACTGGCACAAGGGATATCAACTCCTTCAGAGCGTTTGGAAAGATATAAGAAGGACAATCCAAGACTTGAAATTGACCAAGCATTCATATCTCTGATAATCGATCAACCAGGCTTTTCAGCATCTCTTTGCCGTTTCCACTCAATTGAAACCATCGCCCTGTCAAGTAACCTCCGCCCGTCATCATTATGGCACCAATCACAACTCCTCTTCAAATCACCAATCTTGAAGATGGAGAGACAATTCATCAAGTGCGATCTCTGTCGCTGCAGCAGTTGGAATTACTAACACGTTCCCTAGCGCTGCCTTCTTGTCACCGGAACATATGGGTTTGAAGCCACTGAAGGAAGTTACATCCACATAACCACCAAAGCAGCGGACAAATCCGAAAATTTCCCAGAGCAGACATGGCCTCTAGCAGATGGTCATTTCAAGGCTATGGTCATGCTCTCTCCAGGATTGAACAGGCTCGAATTCGCTTACATCTGTAACGACTGCATCGAGCACACTGTTAAGATGAACGTCAATTACTGGCCTCTGATGCAGTATCCACCTCTCCATCTCGCAATCATGGTTGCTTCTGACTCGCCATGTCTCATCGATTGTCCTCCTAACAAGGCTGCTGGTGTATCTTCGGCTCATTCGGATTTGGATGCTGCCATTGCCAAGCTTCGCATGACTGCCTACATGTGGCAAGCCATGACTGCCGAAGATTTGAGAAAACAAGGTATTGGAAGACGCTCCTTTAGATTGGAGGAGGAATGGGCTGCAGACACTGTTAGTCGGGAGTTTACCAATGCGCGCATTGACCAAACTCTCGCACAGGACGGTGCTATGCGGTCTACAGCCAAGATTTACGTCATCCGCTCTTCCAAGACAGTCAGGGAGATTCGCAACGAGAATATTGCACAGCAGAATGACAGAGGCCGCAACAAGAATGCCCTTTTCGACTATTTCAAAGAAGCGTTGACAGATGCTGGGGGTCCGTTCGTTTCCAATGCTCAGCCCATAGTTGCTGGCCTGATCCTGGACTCTCAGTATAGCATGTCTAAAGGTCTTGTTCTTGGACACGCGGCTCTTGGTTGTCACGACTCGCATGGTATATCGTTGGGCATGTTTGGAAGCCACTTAACTTACTCTTGGCCGCGCTTTTTAGAAGAAGTTACCGGCTGTTTGACCGACACCCGCAAACCTGGAGAAAAGGTGGGCAACGATAACGGACAGTGTACTACTTTATGGGAAGCCTGTGCAATTGGTCAGGGTGCTCACATGCACGAAGTCGGTCATGCATTCGGCTCACCGCATCGCCCTGGTATTATGGAGCGAGGTTACGCCCAAGATTGGGTCAAGAACTTTGTCTCCCAGACTGCATACTCGCGCTACCTGAGGCAAGAAGGCGTAGTCGTCGATCCGGAAAACACACCTAACAATGCATGCTGGGACCTAGCAGATGCGCTCTCGTTCCGCATGCTTCCCCATTTCCGACTCCCTACTGACCCCATCCTCAACGAAACAGCTCGAAAAGCAAAGCCAGACGTGAGCGTGACTCACGAAGACGAAGAAAGCGCTGCAATCCTTCACATCAGCTCGTACAGCGGTATCGCGCGCATAACCTTCAACAACACCGAACACGAGCAGCCCCCAGAATGGCTGCACAACGCACCAACAACCATGCAATTCACAGAAGCCGAACTAGACCAGCGCTTCAACCGCGCCGAACCCCTTCACCTCCGCATCCTCGCCTCCAACGGCCGCGAAACCAGCACAACAAACGTGTGGAAACTCATCGCCAGCAAATCCTTTATCCGCATCCCTGACTCCAGCATCGTCCTCAGGAAACACCTCGCCTACTCCTCTTCCGACTCTAACGACCACTACCGCCCCCGCGATCCCTACGAATGGGCGCAGCTCCTCCGCGAAAAGGGCGGAGACGGCCAACTCCACCGCGCCGTGTCGATTGACCTGCGTGTAGGCTGTCTCTGGGACGGCGGCATAGTCAAGTATGCTGACGGCCATGTGTCGCACTGGGGTCCCATGCGAACGTATGGTTCTACACATCGCTTTGGCGGGCATGCATCAAAGAAGATACAACTACCTAAGGGTGTGGAGATTACTTCCATCCAAGTCAATCCCGATAACGGCGTGCGTGTGCATCTTTCGAATGGGGAGAGCAAGGGCGAGTTGAATGCGTGTAACGAGGGGGAGATTGTGGAGGTGAAGCCTCCTGCGGATGAGATTGTCGTAGGGTTCTTTGGGAAGAGTAGACGCGATGGCGGGTTCTGTGGCGTGTGCGAGTTTGGGATTATTTGTGTGAAGAGGGAGGTGGGCTGGGAAGGGCTGCCGGATGCGGTGTGGGGGCTCTGCGAAGTGAGGAATACGGCGGGTTTGGAGGATAGTGAGGAGGCGCAGACGGAAGATGAGGATGATGATGATGATGATGACGAGGATATGGAAGATGAAGAGTAGACATAACTTTTTTTAATAAACTTTCAGGTCTCAGATTATTATTATTATTGTTATTATTTCCTGGCTACATAGTTTTCCTGGTCTTCCTACTACTACCTGTGTGCACTTGGCCTTGCTTCACTATTCCCCGCTTCCCCTCCTTTGGATCCATTGCTCTTCTACCCTGCGCAAGTGCGCAGTACACCCCTCACAGATCCTGTCCCAATGGGTCTTGCTTCTCAGCATTCTGGGCGGCATGTGGGATACTCCCGAACAAGTGTGTATGTACTGGTGATCGCGGCAGCCGCAACCCCAGATGCGGTAGACAGCTATGCACTCGCAATTTTCCGGATTATCCAGCGTTCTAGACATTTTCCTTTTAGTACTTTACTTGTTAAGGTTTTTTTTCTTATTAGCGGTTTGTGAATTCAGTAGCGAGCGATATAGTAGGATCATAGTTTGGGAAGAGCAGGGGGTTTTTTTTAAATATAGTGGGGGTCAATGTGTGATAACGCTGTGTAGTCACAGAAGGGCGTGATGTGATGTAATTTTTTTCCAGGTCAATGAAATAGAATTGTAATACAAGCGGTATTTTCTTCATGTACTCATTGGAAGAGAATTCGTGATTGGTGTAGCCGTGAGTTACGACAATGGGTGGTGTAAAGTGCAAAATGCAATGTTGAAAATTCGTTTATTCTTGTTGCTTGCCATTGTCGATACGTCACTGTCACTTCTCTCTCGGTTGCTGATAAATTGCAGTGCTGGAGAGACGCCAAGTGCTGAGGAGATAGTGAATGCTTTCTCCACTCAGTCTGTCTCGACGACGCCATGGTACATATCTCGCGGTTTGATATCCGTACCAGTATCAAAACCGCAATAATGTCTCACTGAGCAGGACGTCATTCCATCGTGATACATGTGGCTTTGATGCATAGCTTGGAACCTGGGAGGGGCAAAAGGGAACCCCTCGTAGTGAATCTGCCAAGAAAGATCTTGGTGTAGCAGATGATGGTGGCCCCTTTCAACTGGTAAAACTCACTACAGGACGAAATCCACCACGTAGATAGTCAGCTGCGCAAGTTTATGCAGACTGTTTCTGCATACCCCTAAACTTGTGCACACGTCTAGACTTCAGCTGCGGCGTTTTTTTTAAGGTGGTGTAGTGTGTATGTAGGCTCAGTAGACATTGGTTGGGTCAAAGCGTTTCAGGTAGTATGTTAGCGCATCCATGTATAGTCCAGAAACACTTGAACCAGATTACTCGACTACTGGTGGGAGAAGGGTAAAGAAAAACAAATTCACTGCTTCACTGGTCTCAAGTTAACCTGTTGGTGTAAGGTGATCTCAGTGGATGATGCGTAAAAGCAAGCGTAGTACCCGGTGCTTTTTCTGAATCACTCTAGGAAACGCCATGTATACGCAAAATGTCGTCCTTTATTAACGGACCCCCTCCATGTAAGTATTTGAGTTTAGTGTTGGTGCTGGTAGGATTGAGTGCGACTCTTCGGCCACTGAAACGCATGTCCTCAAGCGTTCCGAGTTTGAGTTCCCACTACACAATAAAGACTACGGACGTAGTCCGACGTGGTTAGCCTCGAGACTGCTTCCTGTAATCTGCCGGTTCTGCTGACAGGCGGTGGGTGGCCTGGGCCCCAAGTGCCGATGCTGATCCGTGAAACAGTGGCTATCGATAAGAAGTAGGCTTTCGTGGCTGGCCTTGGACGATGTGGTGAATTACTCATTTCTTGGTTGCGCGTGACCCGGTGTGCCGAGCGGATGCCACGCGTGCCATGGCAGCCAAGTGCCTATACTTGGGGCCCTAAATCTTGGGTGCTAATCTCGGAGAATGTGTGGGCGTCAAAGTGGTCGCATAGAATGCAGAAGACGACAACGAAGAAGAATAGTAGCATGGCAGGCTGAGGCGCTACAGGCTAATCAGACGGGTGCGCTCACGTGTTAGGCTGCGGCGTAGCGTGAGCAGCAGAGCCAATCAAGGCCAGCCAGCCGGCCGGCCTGAAACGCAGCCTGAGCACTGCTACCAAACCTCGCCCCACCCACCACTGCCACCAAATTCCATCCTTCTCGATGCGCTGTATCGGACGCGCATTCACCTATCGTCGGATCGCCCAAGCCTTGCTCCGGTACACTTGCATGTACCCAGTCCCCATCTTGATGCTGGCCATCTACGCGTCTTTACCCTCCTCGTCATACCGTGCTGGCCGCTGCACCCATCCCCCAACGCACTCTGACGCTGCGGGCGGCTCGCACGCCCTTTGTTATTTCCCTGTGCAACTTGACCCTTGACAGACCCGCAACTCGGCACGGCAACTGGACAAAAGGTTAGCTGCCATGTTTGTGTTGTAGATCAACGGCTCACCTTGCCTCCAATACCTTAATTACTCCTCTTAACGTATCGGATGCACGCCTAGTGTAGCCGCCTGGCGACGAACTACTCATCTCATCACAAGAGTCTGGCCCTTGCGCCGCAAAAAAAAAGGTGACCAATGCTGCCAGGTGTGCGTGCTACGCCCCCAGTGCGCTGTGGGACCAGTAAACCCATGGCTGGCGGCTATAGTAGTGGAGGTCGGCGTTGAAACGCTGTCCCAAGACCCAAACATCTTCGGCTGCAGGCACAGAATGTTGTCTGCAGCATCGCGTGCGGTGGCGCCTTGTTTCGATCCCTCACATGTCTCCTTCTCCATTGGCTCTGATTGCTTCTGTCCTTTTGGGTCGGAGATTTTGAACTATGTTTGAATACATTGCACGCCTGGAATAAAGGTACCTGGTTGCGCAAACCTAATCGCTTCTCACACACCCCTCCTGCGTTGTACCTTCACTTCACTTCTCTTGTCTATTTTTTTCCTCTGTTTTTTATTTCCCTGCTCTGCCTGTCTGGAACACGCTGTGCGGGCTTCACGAAACGATTATTTATTGAACAATAGCAACATTGTTGCTCCAGAGGTGAAGACGTCTACAAAGTACATGACCTTACACATTGTTCCATCACATTGTTCTATCACATACCAAATTCCACTTCACTTATCTAACCCCTGCATTTTTTCCACGGAATCCTCTCATTCTACAAGCTTCTTGTTTTCTCGAGACACAAGCACCAAGTAACTTCAACCACACACACATACCACAATGCCTTCTGTACGGAAAGCCATTGTCGTGGCACTCGCCGCTTTCCCCATAGTCCACTCCCACAGTTGGGGAGAGCAGCTCCGCAACATCGACGACAAAGGCAAATATGTGGGCATCTATGGCTATCCGCGAGGCATGGTCGACCGGGGTCAGAAAGGCCCTGATGGAAAGGATACAGACAATTCCATGACCTGGAGAATGCCCGAGTCCAATACCGAAGGTAAGGTCTTCATCGACGCCGACCAACTACTCTGTGCGCCAACGCAACGAGAGCAAAAACAATCCTCGGAGAAGTTCCCACGCCTCAAGACTGTGCCTGGTGGCTTCATTGCCATTCGGTACCAGGAGAACGGTCACGTCACACTTCCACAAAACAACCCCGAAAAGCCAGAAAAAGGCGGCACTGTCTACGTCTATGGTACAAAAGAGCCAAAGACGGATGAAAAGCTTTTCGACGTCCTTCAGTGGACCCAGGATGGACAGGGTGGTGACAAACGCGGAGTTTTGCTAGCCATGAACGATTACGATGATGGCCGCTGCTACTTGAACAACGAGACCCCCGTCGCCATGGAACGCAAGGCAGCCGACCCCGCCTACATGGCCAACACACCGGAAAGCGGTCCTGCCAACTCAGTCATGTACTGTGAAACAGACGTGAAGCTCCCAGACGACGTCGAGCTTGACAAGGCCTACACTTTGTACTGGGTGTGGCAGTGGACTTCTCTTCCTGGAAAGACACCAGGTCTCGACAAGGGCAAGGACGAGTATTACAGCACCTGTATCGATGTCGATGTTACGTCTTCCAACGTCTCAATGCAGGCTCTCGACTTCGCTGACATGTCCAAATACGCCATGGGCCAGCAGGATGCTGTTAGCACTGCTGTCAGCGACTGGAGCGCGCGAACTGCACTTTACAACGAGATGCCGTTGAAGCGCGAGATGGGCCCTGTCACCTCTCTTCTTTCAGGAGGAGGTGGCTCTGGTGGTGGCATTCCTTCTGCGACCGGCACCGCTCTTCCTTCCAATCCTACTGGTGGACCACCCTTCTCCAATAGCACTGGCTCCGCCGTTCCAACTCCACCTGCGGTTGCGATCCCAACCTTCAGTGGACCTCCTGGTATCGTGCCTACTCCTTCCCTGCCTGGCAATGACGGCGTTATCGTCGTCACAACCACTGTCATGGTCACTTTCACCGCACCTGCTGCCACCCAGCCTATTGCACCAGTAGTCACTCCTCCTCCGACGGTCCGCAGCATCTATCACAAGAACAGTGCCAAGTTCCGGGGATTGATTTAGGAATGAGTCCCACCCACGTTTCCAAAGACTCCAACTGCACTTTATGGTGTGTCCTTTCTTTTTTTATGTCGTCTGCATGTCTTTCCTTTGTATATGCCCCCAACATCTTGTCTCCTGTGGCAGGCCACCGGTACAAACGAGTACGATGATGACGATGCACGATCAACGATGCAAAGGCGAAGCATGTTGTCTTTGATTTTCTACATAGCGTTGGTGTGTTTTTGTTTTCTTTCTTTCGGTTCTGGGATATGGATATGGATATGGACGATACCCCTTGCATACATCCATTGGCGTTTTTGATTTTAGCATTTCTAGAAAACAATACCCGGAATGACTATTTCATGGAGAGCTCATTAAGGAGTTGAATCAATCTTTTTTACACATATTGAATGTTGTGCGATTTTTCTTTTATCATTTTGTGACGTGAACGGATTAGTCAAGGACTATAGTCATAGTCTTTCTAGACTGTGAATTTCCCAGAAAACCGCGCCTCTCGCTATGCGACTAATTTGCCCACATAATCATTCACACTAGCACTCGGGTGTAGCCCGCCCCGTAAGTCTATTGCTGCGCGGATACTAACTCGATATAAGCTTCTACCATCATCAACATGCATGATGTATTGATCTTACATTTGTGATATAACAGCTGTTACGGTTTGGAGTAGTGTCTAAAATTAATAGTATAATGCTTAATTTCACTTCATATTTAATTTTCTGACTGCTCATGGGGTTACCAATGTCTGAGAGGAGGCATCTCCTGACATCGGAACCATGAGCCCTGAAAAGTACAAAATCTACAAAGTACTAACTCACTGTAAGTGATCTAATCTGTATCCTACATCAACAGATCCTTTGCTCTACGTGTACTTTCTGTTTATGCGCTACTATAGAAGGTGCCGGTATAACGTTTAGTACCCAGCTAAAGAACTCTTTCAGGCAAATGATCACCAAGTGCCATCGTATTGCCATGCTGATCTTATCGTTCTGACCCATCGGGACGCAGCCTGGGAGCCAGCTACGTTATCGATATTGCGTGATTAGTCTCTCGGAGCAAACATTCGTCGTCACAAGTGTGACCTCCAGCACCGACATTCCTAGCCAGGCGGGAAAGCAGTCAACGGGGCACCTGGACAACGTTGCCTACTGTATCGACGGAAAAGATTGTCGGTCATCAAAATCCAATTCTTAGAACAGCAACCTTAGTTAGCCTAGTTAGCCTTACTTCCGCGATGCTATCCGCACTCGTGGAACGTCTGACTCTGTTTGATTCGCTTTCCAACAAGGGGCTGAGTAAAATGGTTCCCGCATTCCAAATACAGCCTCAAGCCTTGCCATTGCATGTCTCGACGTTGCAGAGATACGTTTGCGCTATATCTTTTAAGCCACTGCCGCGATAATCAAGTTGCGGATATGATCCGCAAAGCCATGTACTGCTCAGTACGTATACAGCCCACCATCTAGACATGGGGCCCAGAGTACGAGTTATCTCTCGCCTTTTTAAAGATTTGGAGAGATAACACGATAGCCGCAATTGAACTGGCGGTCTTCCCTGCGACCAACGATTTGCATCGGTAATGCTACACAGCCATGCAAGAGCATTTGCCCGAACAATCGCCACCTTGATATCCCAAGACACATGTATAAATGGCAAAGAAAGTACCAAAGATCACATATCCAAGCTCACTACTATTACCAAAGGCCAGTATCTCCCCTTCACCGGAAATCTCAGGCATTTGAATTTGGTTTGGAAAAATCGAAACATACGATTCTAAGTGGAATCAGAAGATCAATGTGGAAAGACATCCACAGACACTGGCTACGTTACAGCCATCACGACTACACCCAAGTCAAGCCATGTCGCGCCGTGCGCAGGGCGCTAAACCGGATTAATGAGCCGTACTATCTCGATCAGGTGAGCGTCGTGCCTTATCGCCAATCTGCGAGGTGTCGATTGTAGACTTTGTATCATGTTCATAATGCATATTGTACGCCATGCAGTGTGAAGAGAGAAGAGGCAGGGCTGAAATTTCAGGGGTTATGCGTTGGGGTGTTGGGGGTGGCCTCGGTATTTGTGAGGATGTAGCGAGGGAAGACAATGCGTAGGGAAAAGGAGAGAGGAGATGATGTGCAGAAATGTTTCAGTTGCCAGTTTTACGAGACTTGCATTCTAGGTCTTAACTGGCTGTTTTTTTTCACATTGATGTTGACTTGTTACATCTGGTGATGCAATTCATACTACGTTGTTAGCAACTAGCTGTAGACCTTTGCTCTCTCTAACTCTTACCCTCCAGCTCCAGTGGAAGATGTGCTTATAAGTTCCGCCCTCACTATTGCGTCACTGCTTAGAGTTCAATCGCTGATTTTGACTCTACAGTCTTACCCAGTTTAGGATCTCCCAGAAGCAGGTATCCAAACCAAAAGGATCACCCGCTTATTTCACTTTCTGAACAGCCTGCTCAACAGACATATCCCCCGCATCGCTTTGCAGCAAAGCTAGCGTAAACAGGCCTGTAAGCGACAACCAAATGTTGCCCCAAACGCCAATGCCCATGCTGGTGTTGTAATGGCTCGGCAACTTATAATGCTGGTACGCACCGATACCCGTCGCGACGTGATGTAAGATAGTCGCTGCGACAATAGCTTTGGCATACGGCACGGACGAAAACTTTTTCGCGGACTTCGAGGTAAATGGTACGGCATTGGTAAGGGAAATGAGGATCAGAGCGAGTGTAACAAGGCACCAGCCGTCGTTGCGCACGTTGTATGTTTCGAGGTCGTTGGGTGCAAGGTTCAGTTGCGAGGGGGGACGGAACCCTTGGAGTATTGTTAGTTTAGTGTAGGCTGGGAGGGTTGGCTGGAGAGGTTCTGGTTGAAAGGGGTTGTATATGTACATCCAATGACCATTATAGGGTCGTATACACGACATAAGCCACGCAGGCCGTACCAGAATGCTGTGCCGTACGCATATGCGTGGAAGACCTGGTAATATTGTTAGACCTTTCTGTTCCGGAATATGTATCTTGGCTGGCTTTCTCCATGGGAGATACATACAGTAGAGTTTATGGAAGGCATGTTTATCAATGAAAGTTGAATCGATTTAGCACGTTGAAAGCGCAGTGTACAAACTTAACTAGTTAATTCAATTCCCAAATACCTCCTCCACCCGTCTTTTTAAATCATATCTGTTGGGAACTGCTTCCTGGTCCAGCATGCATGCTCCGCGACGTCATAATGAGAGCTCCATTGGCTCCATCGGTGTTACTCGTGTGTGGTTGTAAGCCAACAGCCGCATAGAGGGGTTATTCCCCGCATAATCCGATCGAAGCGAGAGGATCGTGCAAATTGTAGATTCGATGCGATCGCGCTTAGTTGTTTTTAGAGGAGGGGGGCTTGTAGATTTCCGGCTCAATGGCTAACCGCCGGATGGTGTCGGGAGGCAGATCTACTACGGATCTGAAGGCGCCATGCTGTGGAAGATTGCGCAACTAGCCATAGTGTAGTGTAGCACGTAGTTTTTGAGATGTTCAGGAGTAAGATATCTGCAGGTAAATGTGTCTCTTTTCAATTTGCCGGTTCTAAATGTAATAGCTCGAAGCTGGGGGATGTTCAGTAGCACGATGACGACATACTTCTTATCTTATCAGCTAAGCTGCTCTCACCAAGTTGCTTGTTTTCTCAGCGCAGCATCCTCGGAGCTTACGCCCTCCCGTGCCATGACCGTGGAATTGGGCCCTCGGCATGGAACATGGTGACTACATATCGTTCATATCGGCCCTTTAACCGTGTCGCGATGCCATGGCGCCTGGCTCGGTTTAGATGACACGTCTCGTCCACTTGTCGCACACCCATTACTACCCACTGCGACTATTCCATTGCTAATCGATTTCAACCAGTCAGTTATGGTGACATTTGCTTCCATGCTCAGATGCAAGAGAAGGAGAAAAGTGTAAGGACAGACTGGAAATGCCTGACGTGTCAAAGATGAGAATGCGACAATGTTTTGTGAAGTTCCCTTGATACATCTAGCTGCAAGACTCACAGAGCAAAGCTGTGGTTAAAGAAATGAAGAGTGGTCGATAGAAGGTGTGATGGTGTGGCGTATTAATCGGAACATGAAGCACTGCTAACATTCATCTTCAGCAGTTTAGTCCGTGGCCAACTACACGCGAATCAATCTACCGAAACAATACGCAAACACGAGAACACAAGGAACTCATCTGCTTAAACAACAAGCCCGCTAATAGAACGCGTGGGTTACAAGTTATCGATAGGAGCAAGGGTGTCGCGTTGTAGCCCTATGAATAAACAGCCAGAAGTATTATCTTTGCTCTCGTCACGCGAGAGACATCTTCGTACCTATGATGATCGACATATCCACACAGTCGTAGATCAATGCAATCACAAAGCGCATCACGAATTCTGATTGCGTATGTAGTTTGCCGTCACCACTTCCACACACTAACGACACCCTACCACGCCCTTCTAGAGCATACGCACACCGGCGATTGAGCATAAACACACAATCTTGATTCGGCTTTCAACGGTTTCGTCCGTCCAAATCGGAGAGATTTCTTTATTTGGATCAGTTGGACACCTCAGGAATTTTCCACATCCAGCCAATCATGCCTCAGCGGGTACATGGCATGGCGTGTTTCAGGATTTGGCTCGGCCGGACAGGGATCTAAGGACATATAACTGGGTGGCTACGTGAAAATCAGGGGCATATGCTCGGCAACGTGGGCGAAAGATACGGATATGCGAATAGGAAGATGGGAAAACCTCTTGTTGCACAACACATGCGTGTGCATTGATTTGGCGATAAGAGCTGGCCACAGCCTCTGGCCATAAAGTGGGATGTATGGGTGGAGACACCTCAACGGTGCTAATTAACAGTACGACGCGTTTAAATTTAAGTGGATGGGCTATGATGTCGAACCGCATTCTGGAACCCGTGCCATGAAAAAGGAGATATGCAGTGCTGTGGCTTGGTATCGGTAGGCTGAGTCGAATCTTCCTGTGGCAATGATTTGACTGGGTCCTACCACTCCGTCCTTCCTTCCACTCGTCTTAGTTTGCGAATCATTCATTTTTCTCAACGGCCTCTGCCTCGTCGTTCTCGACAATTTCCGTTCTTTACTTCTCATTCCTTTTGAAGCCTTTGGTACTGTGTGCCACATTACATTCATTTCACTGCGCAAAGTTGTTACTACAACCTCATTCTTTACCTTTTAACGAAACTTACCTACAATCATTTGTTTTATTGTTTTATTGTTATTATTCTACCAAATATGATACCAACCAATTTTGCCAACGCCATAACCGCCGTTCTTCAATCCGCAGCGATTGCTTCTCAACCACCAGCACCAGCACCTGCCACCCTACTCGGTACAGCCCCACGTGTCGCAGCATCCCTCAAAGCCAGCTTTCCTAACCCAAATCTCGCTCTGTTTCCCCTACCATTTTGGTGGTGGCAATCTGGTACTGCCGTCGATGCGCTCCTTACATATACCGATGTGACCGGAGACCGCCAATATGAATCACTACTCGAACAAACCATTCTCAGCCAAGCGACACCAACCAATGACTTCCTCACCGTCGACGCCACCGGCAACGACGACCAGACATGGTGGGCCCTTGCTGCTGCAACGGCAGCTGAGCTCAAATTTCCCGAGGCCACAGGAAGTGTACCATGGGTCGAGCTTGCGCGCAATGTCTTTGCGCAGCAGAGAGAACGATGGGGTAACGAGAAGAAGGGAGCAGCAGGATGTAAAGGCGGTTTAGGCTGGAAGATTGCAAAGGGCGACGGCAACGATGGCTTCTTTTACAAAAACAGCATTTCCAACGGCCTGATGTTCCAACTTGCTGCGCGCCTGGGAAAACTGTCGACAGCTACCAACGAGACAGCCGCCAAGGAGGCTCAAGAGTGGGCGGAAAAAGTGTACGACTGGAGTCTGCATGTGGGGCTTGTGAGCGATCAGTTCGACGTGTTCGATGGCACAGACGAAAAGAATGGATGTGCGGATCTGAACCACAACAAGTGGAGTTATAATGTCGGCGTGTACATGTATGGCAGTGCAGTCATGGCAGCACAGACTGGCGATGCGAAATGGGTCCAGAGGACAAGAGGCTTTATCCAATCAGCAAACCGCACGTTTGTTAATCAGGAGACGGGCGCCTTGTGGGAGGAAAAGTGTGAGGGTAAAGAGGGAGAGGAGGCCTGTAATACCGATCAGGTCTCGTTCAAGGGCCTGTTGGCGAGGTGGTTGGGTGCGACGGCGGAGATACTGCCAGAAGTTAGTCTGGACGCAAAGGCTATTGTTAGTCGGGCTGCAACGGCGATGCTTGATGGAAAGTTGGAGGGACTGGGTCCGATTGATTCGTTCAACGCTGTTGAGATCCTCGTCGCTAGCCTGAAGACACAGGGAGTGAAGGGAGAGGGTGGCATGATTGGACCGAGAAGTACGAGGAGGATGAGAAGGGCAATCGCATGAGCTTTGCATAGCAATTTGTAGACTGTCCAATATATTCCATTCTAGACTAAAGCAAAGTGTATATATGCTGGGAATCATGTGATGATGTGCACTATAGATGCAATGCTCGGGTACTGGTATGAAGTAGTGGAGCATCGGTCGTAGGCCTACGACTCATGTAAATCTACTAACCCATGAATCGCATGTATTTCGTAAGAATCTAGGGTATCAAAGCGCCTACTAGCAAGACCTTCTACCTTCCGACACCCATGCAAGTATATGTGTTGAAGCGACGCTCATTTGTCAGCCTCAAACCAGCGAGCCAGCTGTGCTACTTAGCGGGCATCACGCAGCGAAGCCAACATCTTTGCATTTTCCAAAGCGACATCGTCTCGGTCTCTGAGCTCAGGTGAACTGTCTTTCTTGTCGAAGTCAAGTTTGGTGTTGGAAGAGACATGTGCATGCGAACTGGCGGAGCTGGACTCAGCTTTCGTACGGGTAGCGAGGGGATAGTCTGTTCCCTTCGCATCTCCCTTGTTGGAAGTCTTCTTTGTACTGCTAGCTTTCTTGGCGATGCCGTCCTTGTTAATGGTTTTGCGAGACCGTTGCTTAGTGCCACCCTTCTTTCCATCATCGCCCGTCGGCAATGGTCCATGCATGAGGGCATTGATCTCGGCGTCACGTTCATGATCTGCGAAGTGCGAGCGTAAATCAGCCGAAGAAGGGACTGGTGCCTGTGGGCTGATGGTAATCGTATTGTTTGCCGGTGGAGAAGGACTGGCGGGTGTGTCCATGAGCTTCCTGTACTCAACTGAGTAGTTGCGAGGATAGTTAGCTATAGTAACCAGGATCATTTCGATGACCACTGTGCTTACCAAGTGCACTGACTGCGTCGCTCCGCGGCTTTGAGGTTTCATTGCCCATGACAGAAGCATTACCGATGCCATCCTTCTGGTTGTGCGAAATATGGTTCGTCTTCTTGCGCTTGTTGGTACGAGCTTGATGTTCAGTGTCTGCTTGACGGCCGTTCTTGACCCATATTCCGCGGTTTGCATTCGCAATGGTATTGGTCAACGTGCTATGGTACATCTTATGAGGTGCTCCGATGATATTCCATGCCTTTTCGTTCTTCTATTATGGCATTAGCAACTTGGACCGGCAATCTATGGACCAGTATGAACATACCATGAGGTTAGCAGCGACGTTCTTGGATGTCTGTAGTAACAATCAGCATACCATTTGTCGTACTCAAACAAGTAGCATACCCTGAGAACAGTGCAGATCCAGTTGATGCGCTCCTCAAAGGTCCACTCCTGAGTTTGACCGATGTGGTTAATAAGGTTCTTGTCGTAAATCGGAACTCTGAAGCCGTCGGTATGTATGGATTTGGTCCTACTCTACGTGACATGATCAGTAAGGTTTCTAGACAGTTTCAAAATCGTTAACTCACAACAACACCCCAAGCACATGCCTCAATTGCCCAATCCTGGTAGCACGATGCTTCACCTGCAGTTAAACGTTTGCGGTAAGCGTTTTCTGCAGTGTCCTTAGCTATGGACATATCTTTGAAAGCCCACAGGAGCTTCCTGACTACATCCCGATGGTCTTTGTCAGTCTGTGGGATGGTGCTGTCGGGTGCTGGTGCACGCCACTGGACGTTGTTCATAACAGCCTTTGCGTCAGCTATATTATGGAAGTAGAGACCATTAATTTCAACAAGACTTTTGTCAAGACATGCAGAAGTGGGAGGCTTGGGGCGACACATAGGCTTCAAGCGGAGACGTGGGCTTATCGGAGGGTTCTCGTTGAAATAGGGATGGGCATTGTCCGAATGAGGCTGGATAGCAGGAGGTGGGAGCAAGGTATCGGCAGGCATCGCACCACCCGCCTTGCTGAGTGTATCCTTGGCAAAGGTACTATTGAGGTCTTTGTCCGACATGATGCTACTGTTGCTGCTGGAGGGGAGCAATGAGACTGCAAAGAATGCAAAAGTTAGCTGCGTCTTTCTAGTTAGTATCCAGAATCCAAGGTTCCAGAAGTCGACTACGGGTTCAGCGGCTTCGTCGGCAGGTAGTGTAAAGAATGGAATAGAGGGTGAGATCAGAATATTTATACTCCTCAAAGCAGATTGAGTGAGGGTTTTAGGAGGGGAGATTGAGGACGTGTAACACCTTTACCTCGAGGTTGTAACCAGAAGTTTTAGTGAATTGGATATCGCATGACAGCAGCAAACGCTACAATGTCACTATACGCTCCTTTAGTGGAGAAAATGATCAGCTGGGTTGCTGCCTTGTTTCAGAAGGATATCAATAGAGACCATTTGACTAGATAAACTTGGTCAGGGCCTACATACCTACGATGTAGGCTTGTTGGTGAATACCCCATTCATATGATTTTGCGAAAGTATCATTCACGTACGAACATCGGGCATTTGAACACGCCGCGGTGAAAGAAGTTCCAAAATGATGAAATTTCCCAATGGGAAGCTCGCAAAGTGTTTTGTACCGAATTTTGTGAGAAGTGCTGTCTAGAAGGCTGACCTGAGTTGGGCGCGGCAGGATGTGAATCTACCAAATGCGGTTGCTTGCTCGAATAGCAGAACAGTATCATCCATATATGCGTAGAGGTGTGTATGCGATGTAGTCCTTCTGCCAATTCCTGACGTCATCCTTTGAACTAGCCTAATGTATGAGTTTTCTAATTATGTATATACTGCACATGCCGTTGGGTTTTGTTGGACAGTCGTCTTAGGCGGCTAACAAATGATTGGATATGTGTGTTGGAACTCTCAGGATATGAGCGCAAATAGTTGCTTCAAGTATTTTCCTGTAGGATCGGATACTTAAGATTACCTGGTTCATCATGAAAGTAGTGGCAGGTGGTAGTGAGTGGTTGAGTAGGTGCGCCTTGTATTGATGCTGCTTATTTTGTGGATCGACTACCTGCTAATTACTATAAATTAGTTGCTGCTCTGACGGAACATGATGAGCCAGTTGTTTTGGGTATGCAGACGAGTTTTATCAGTTTTTGAAGCAAATTCAACAGGCAAGAATAGTTGTGGTGATCGCCCATTGTTCATGACAGATATGACTTCAAGGTAGTCGAAGCAACTCAAAACCTAATTCTCACTGCGTAAGTCGCTCTAGAGATGAGACGATATTGTGATTCTCACTAACAGGTATAAATGGGACGGATGGAATAGATGGAATAGATGGGATAGCTGCGCTACTAAAGAGATCATGTGAAGATATCAGAAGCGTTATTTCCCAGAAGCACAGTGCCTGTCTTAGCGTAACGATTCTTGGCCAACGTTTGCTGTTGGGAGAGAGAAAGAGAGACTACGTACAGTTCAAAGACACTCTGATTCCGATTTATTCATCATACATCCGAACATCCCATCCTAGCACATCTTACAAAGCACACACATTCGAAGCACAGGCGAAAAAGCGTCTCAGCATTATCCCACCCTCCATAGCAAGTCGCGTTCCCAGACTCTCGTAACGAATGCATCTGCATGCCAAGCGCTTCCCTACTATTCGTATTCGTATTCGATAGCTCTATCCGCTTCCTAAATAAAGATATCCAGGGATTGCTTGTTAACTCGCTAATCAGGGTCCTGGCATTCGCGGAACTAACCTCTACCACAATATTTGGCCAAAAGCTCCGTTCCAGTGGTCGGAATAATTCCAACTGAATCTATACGCTCGCGGTCTTCTTCTTAGAGTGATAGTACGTATGGTGGTAAAAGCGCATCCTGATTAGAACCACAAAGAGCTTGTATTGCAAGTTTTTAGCTAAGCGAGAAAAGCTAGATTTTACCAGGGACTCTAGAATCAGCCACGTTATAACAAAGTACACATGAGATAGATTAAACAAATGGTGCGAAAAAGACCCCGTGGGGCGCTAGGGAGGCTAGTAAATTAAGCTGCCAAGACTAGCCCAAGACTTGTCTTGGTATTCCTCCGTCCTATGTGCGAGCTAATTAAATAGTATTCGTGTTGAATAAGCTCTGTAGCTAGCTAGCATAAGCGTGGACCGGGTGCAAACAGCAAGGTACGAAGCATGTGCGCCGTGGGACTAAAGAGGGTTTGCACGAATGCAGGAGGGTTGCCAAAAGACAGGTGTGTAGGGTATTCAGAATTCTTGCCCATCTACGTGCGTACAAGGTTCCCTTCTTGTGCTCTCTACTTCGGTCCTATTATAGGGGTTGCCCTCTGTTGTGTGCAGAGCAGAGCTTCCGAGCCATCCGACAACTGAATATATGGACAGTTTGAGCTTTGTGAGACGCGCGTTGTGGTAATCTAAGCCGAACGAGCTAGTAAAACATTAGTTGTTTGTGGCATGTCCAGACAGTAAGTACATAGCATCAGCAAACAAACGAAGCGGGCTGTTTCTTTGGGTTTTGGAAAAAAAAGACATGCACTGCATGTATTAATATTTGCTAAGAAGTATACACAATAAGAATCCAAAATCAAAAGTCCAGACTACCGTCTCAAACTCTCCAAGGTCACGTCTGCCCTAACAACTACAGGTATAAGGCGTCTAGCAAGCCTTGATGGCGGAAGCGGTGTACTTGCAGGACTTGGAAGAACCTTTGGAAACGGAGGAAGGTTCATTTCCGGGGGTAGTACCCTTGAACTCCTCGCAGATGGTCTTGACGGAGGTAGCACAGGTGTTGGTGATGGTGGAACTGTCACCGAAGTTGGGGTTGATGCCAGTCATGACCTTTCCGTTGTAAGCCTTAACGTTCTTCATGACAACGTTGCGGGTGACGCTGTTCTTGCAGTTACCGCAGGCACGGTAGAGCTTGCCGAAGTCAACGGCAGCTGGGAGTAGTTAGCATTTGTAATTCTCGGTGATGAGGAACTAGGGGTGAACTTACTGAAGCCGTCAATGGTAACCGTACCCTTTCCATTGTGCTGGATGACCTTGTCAGAGGCAGCCTGGGCACCTCCGCCCTTGATCATGGCGTTACCGTCACCCTTGAGGCTAAGAGCATCCTCGCAAACGTCGACCCACCAGACGTTCTAGCTCAAATTAGTTAATCATTCTTGCGCTGAATAGACAAATATCTTACCTCGATAGTGCAAGAACCCTCGCAGTGGACACCCTCAATTTGGTCCTTTCCAATGATGGCGTTCTTGAGAGTACCACCGTTCTTGATAATGAAGACGGCGTCCTTGTCGCCGCCCTCAGCCTGACCAGTGCAGCTGACACCACGGCCGTAGGTCTTCATGCCACCATCGAAGGAACCGCTGACGGTCTGAGCAGCCTTAAGTGTAACGGATCCCTTGGAGGCGGGGATGGGGAGAGAGGCGCGCTTGGCAAGGGAGAAGGCGTCGTTGGGGGCGGGGGCTGCAGGGCCAGCGACGGCGAGGCCAGTAGCAGCGGCAATGACGGCGATGGAGAACTTCATTTTGATGGAAAGTTTGTTGATCTGGGATGCTTTGGAAAAAGTAGTATATAGCAAGAATAGAAGCGAGTTGAAGATGTAGAGAGCGTGGTATGCGTCAAGCAAATGAAGGACTGAATGGATTTGACGTTGGATGTCCTCTTCTTCATGGGGTATTTGTTGCACTTATACTCGTTTCACTGTGCAACTGCCGCTCCTGTTCTCCAGCAATTGCTCCGAGGGCGTTCCAGGTACAAACGGTAGAATGTCTCCCGAGTGGGGATCGTGACCCGAGCGCAACGCATCATGCGTCTGAATCAAGGAGCCTGAGGAGGTGCTTTAATTGGACGCCACGCCTCACAGATGGCATCTGTTTCGTGGAATGTAGGGCTTGGTGCCAAGTCAAGTCGATTTGGGCTAGAAACAGGCGGTCGTGCCGACGCTAGCCCGTGGAAAAATGCCAAGCTGTGTCGTGAAACCGTAAACAGATCCACATCAATCCCGTTCATCTGGGATGCCAAGGCGCGTAGCAATTTCCGCTCTCCAGATAGAACGACTGGCCAGTTAAGCAATCTTCTGCCAACTCCTCACAGTTGAATTACAAGTCGTTCACGACTCAAGACACGGGACGGGTGGTCGTGCTAGAATGCACACTTGATCAAGTGAAGGTTCTTCCGCTGCTCCTCCCTCCCTATGTTAGTGCCCAGTCGGCATCATGTTCATTTAAGCTCAAAACTACGCAGTGTGTCTTGGCGTAGCGGACCTCGTATTGCGGATGGGGTGGACGATGGGGCCTCTAGCTCTGCTCATCGATCCTGCAGCATCTCACCCATGCCTTTGTGCAACTAGTGAAGCTTCTATTGAGTACGTGCGGTGCACTTGTCGGATTGACTGATTCCACATCGGACTCTGGAATATTTTCCGATAGGTCTAGATACCTGTGTCGTGTTTGGCGCAATCCCAGAATGCCATGGAATTATAGATTGGTGGCTGGATTTGCATAGAAAGATATGTTTCCGCCTAAGGGCTTATGGTGTTTCATCAGCTGTAGCAATTTTTCTCAATGTTTGGACGTTGCGGTGTCGACTCTTGGGGCCGCGTAGCAAAGAAGTGTTGTTCGGAAGGACCGAAAGGGTACTGGATGAAGGACTTAAACACTGCAATGGTACTTGGATATGGTTGAGCAGCATGATCCATCCATGGAACTATTAGTCGGGGTGCCTGACTGAGCAGACCTGCGGCAGTAGTCTGTTAAGGAGCTAGGAGGTGGCTGTTTCGAGTTCCCACGAAGCCAGAAATGCCATCCGAGACCGGTGCGCTTCCCATTGCGGGATGTCACGTGATAGTAATGTCAAAAAGATCTCAATGCTCCACAAGCCGCTGTCAACACTGGAAACATTCTAGAAGTACATACTTCTTCTTTCGGCTATCGAGCTTTGGAAGATATGCGTCCTCATTTCAACGGGGATCCTGCGTTCTATCGTCAAGGTCCCATCTTAAATTACAATGTACCCTGTACCCAACACGGTTCACGGACATGCTCGTCTCTTCCGTAGGCGCATGCAGCTACCCGAAAACTGGGGGCTTTGGGAACCCGCCCTGCCAAGAAAACTCCTGGCAAATGCTAAACAAGAGCAGTAAGTACACCGTTATCGGGCTTTTCTTTGAGATTCGTCATGCAAACCATGAAAACTATGAAGGAAAATGAATACTAAGATATCTCACCAATGTAGGGGAATTGCACAGCAAACGTTTCTGAATCTGCGTTTTGTCGTTGGCGGAATAACTTGGACGCCTAGGTAGTCAGCATCACATCCTCAAGTTTCTTGGCTCATATGTAGATATTTCATATGGATCGGGCCTTTCTAATCCAAAATGGAGTGCAAAGTCCGGTAAATAGCTAATTTAAAGACAATATCTGTGCACCGTCGCGAAGGCCATCTCACTGGTCACCCTGTCAGCCCTATCATTTTCTCCGGCAAACCTGCCAAATGGTTGTTTCCCATATCATGCTGTACGTATGTCTCTGCCAAGAGACCTCTTCATCCCAAAGCCTACATAAGTTTAGCGGAAATGTCTCTTAATGTGCACTGTTGGAGATGACTTGATTACCTCAAACGACCTTCAGAATAAAGAGGAGAACTTTCACACAGCAATTCCACAAACGAATCTCTATGCTCGAAATCATTTCGTCATATCGAGATCTATGGCCGTATACTACGACATGAACGTTCCCTTTACTTGTGGCCCGTATGTACAAACATGCTTCCAGAATCTTGGAACCGCCCATTGGGAAAACGCACAAACGCTGTGACAAGGAGCGGAGATAATCGTGCTAAATAAGCGCAACGGCAGATCGAATATCGCGGAATGGTTCTGGCCAGTCGAAGTGTGTCAATGAGTCATAATGGCCAATCAGGTTGCCTCAATGAGCTCAAAAGAGTCGTAGCTCGACATGTCCATGGTCGGGGCGTCCTTTCCCATACCTCCTTTCCCAAGATTTAATTCTGAAAGCGCATGGCCCCCAATCGTGATTACAACCAAGAAAACCTGCTCTTTTGCTGCTGCGTATACGCAGTGTGCTGCTAATTTCCGCATCGAGTAACGCAAATCAGGCGTGCATAACCCCTTTCCCCACTTTTTCTTGATCGATTCAAATGAACATCTTTCAGTCGGTTTTTCTCGTGAGAAATATGAAGGAATTATCAGTTGCAAATGAAGAACCAGCAATGATATTGGGTGCTAAAAGTGTGAGGTGAATTTTAAGTTCACATATTGAACAGGGATGGGCCCACTATGATGCCGCCAGGTAAAAACAAACTTTGACCATTCATTCCCGCAACCTGTATTCACTACATATCTGTTAGATGCATCTTCCGACATTCCGATATTCCGACTGTACTTTACTCGCAGTAGAAATTGTAGCCTACAAAAACGCTTTCCTCACAATGGATGGTAACGTACTTTTTCGCTATCAAACACTCGGCTTAGCACGCGCGTATAGCTCCTCATCTGGCGGCAGATACCGCGGACAGATGCTAAATGGAATCGCCCCCTTTGCAGCCAAGTATCTCTTGTATTTCAGCGCTTTACCGAGGACTTGAGCCTGGTTGATACCGAATTCTTTTTGCACGCGCGTCATGCATTTTGCTACGAAGTCTTGGCTCTCTGGGGATGCGATGGGCATGGAGCCAGCCTGTAGAAGGTAAAAAGGTTGGTGGGGACTAATCCAATAATGCGACAAATAGAGAGAAGGATACGTACCACATAAAGGGCCCATACAGTTGAGTAGCCTCCTGCCACACGGACGATGGGAAGACGGTCTTTGACTGAGCCAGTGCCGATGAAGGCTTTGACAACGCCTGATGGCATGCCTTTGAAGTTTTGATCAAGGGTCTTCAGAGCAGTCTGAAACTCTAAAGGTGCGTCTGGAGGAGTTTTTGGAGAACTTGCGGTTGATGGCGACGAGCAGGGTCCATCCCAAACAGACGTCGGAGTTGACTTATCGCTAGCGCGATCTGATGTATCGCTTGGTGCTACGCCAGGTACATCGTGTAGGAATTGCGGCATGCCAGCCAAGATATCTGATTGTAAACTATACAAGGTACGGACACTCGTTTCCAGTTGTTCATGGTACTTTGCTCCGACCAGGGCTGGTGGTGTAGACGCGAAACCTGCCAGTATACAATTTCGGATAATGTCATGAAAATATATTCTGTTGTAGCGCACCCAGTTCCAAGTCTGAGCGGCTATCGCCGTGTAGTAGATATGGTAGAAGTGGTCGAAGATGTCTGGTCGTTTCTCGCATAAGACAATATCGTAGTCCCATTCCGGCCCTTGGTCTTTGAAGATATTAATTGCGATATTATCGAGTTCAAGCGCTGACTCTATAATGTCAGGCAGCGAATGGATTTGCTGATTCAAAATGCGTGCTCGAAGGTCGATGGTTTTGATATGGAGAAAGAAGAAGCGGTTTCTAGGGTCTTTGGTGTCCATGTGTTTTATGACTTCAGTGTTAAGGTCGTGAACAAATTTGGGAAGGGGCATGCCCTTTCCCATGCAGTTCATGGTAAGAAGCCCAACGGTATGGAGGTACATGCGCTGCCCAGCTGGGGTTGAAAACTGGTCCATGCCTCGCATCTTGATGAGGGAGGCAGCACCTTCGACATGGTTGCTCCACCCTTGCAAGCTCGTCTCATTGGAAGTCGCTTCAAACATGCCCAAGAGATTAATAGATGTGAGGGTGCTATCGGCCTTGACAGCTGTAGGGGAAGATATGGCAGCATTAGTCATCTTGATGGCATTCAAATACCAGCGAGTGGCTTCACGCTTCAGGCGAGGATCCATGTACAGGTTTGCTATTCCAGCGATGCCTAGAGCTGTCATAGACGTGGAGACCAACGGATGGAAACCATGCGTCGACAGATGTTTCTGGTACTCATCGGACTGTATAGGTGGCTGATCAATGCCAAGAGTATAGTAGGACATGAAGAAGGAAATTCCTTGATCGATCAGTGACGCTGTTACGGCCGGGGTTGGCGATTGTTGGGCTACTATGTGCAAGTAAGCTTCCAGCAGATTACGCGCATTGCTTTCATCCTGAGCATCACGAGCCGCGATAGCTTTTGCCTTTGCTTTTTTTGCCTTTGCTTGAACATTCGCTGTTTCATCGTGGAAGAAGTTGTCGATGTTGCGATCGTATCCTGGGCATTGGAGATGGCGTTCAGAGCATTTGACGCAGCCACCGGGGCGCTCATCACACTGTGGTTTGGTTTGGGTAAGTGTCTTGCAGTCGAGATGGACCGAGCTTACGGTCTACGTACTTTAATTCTACGCTCACGACATTTTTTGCACCCAGTAGAAGGCCGGCCACGATACACCATGCTGACAGCTCACGCGCTTGAGAACGTGCCTTCGTATACTTTGAAGAAAGATGATGGGGATATTAAGAATCAGCTGAAAGGTTTTTACCTAGAGATAGACTGCGAAAGCCGTTACTAAGGCTGTAGAATAGTTCACAGGCATATGGTATAAGGCTTAGCTGCTCATGTGGCTGTGCAGGGGCCATGGTAGGCGGTGACCGGAAGGCCCGAAGACAAAGCCTCTTTGGCACATACGTCAGCGGTCGTTGAGATGGAAAGCCTAACGCTAAAAATATGTTGTGTGTCATTGGTGAGATAGTACCAGTATTGTCTCTATCAATATCGAATTAAACAGAGCTAAAGTGAGTGGTCTGGCATTTAGGAGAGTTGTTATGTAGAGTTGCTGCTTGGTTCTATGAGTCGATTAGTATCTATTTATATTTTAATTTTGGCTTACGTCATCGAATAACCAAAAGGCGTTGTGGCGGAGTGGTTATCGCGCAAGACTAGAAATCTTGTTCCTTCGGGAGCGTCAGTTCGAATCTGGCCAACGTCGTTCTTTTTTGCGTATTGAACATTGTAGAACAACCTAACTGATCAGACAAGTTTTTTTGGCCTAATTAGGGTTCTTTCCGTTGTCGAGGGTTAGGTTTAATTTTCCCAAGGCTATAGCTGTGGTTATAGTCATAGTTATAGTACTTGTGTTTATGATAATAGCCATTATTTTATCAATAATCCAACGCCCTGCCTATATAGTCCCACAATAACAATAATACAAAGTTAATAGACAAGTTCCTATACTATATATCTAAGAGACATTTGAAACCTAGTATAGTATTTATACCTGACCATCACAAACACCAGCATGACAGTACTTTCCGCAACCTTGCTCCCAAGTCCACGCCTTGACATCAGTAATACTTTGACCATAGTAATCATCGTGATCATCGTGACCATCATCATAATCATCATCATCATCATCATCATCATCATCATCATCATCATCATCACAATTTTGATGTCCTTTTCCCTTATTATGACTCCAAACACCATTGCCACACTCATAAATGCAAGTGCAGTACTCTGACCCATCATCCTGGCGGGTGCACAGGGAGCGGTCGCCCGTCTGTTTCGCGTATAAAGTACCCAGACTAGCTATGGATACGTCTGTGCGAGGTTAGAGGATATCTGGGTTTGATGATAGTAGTGGGTGGTAGAATGGGTTGGTTGGGGGCGAGTGATATTGTGAGGAGATTGTGGGGAGACGCACTGAGGTTCTGCATGAGTTCCCAACCACATGCTTTCTTCTGCAGTGTTTTGGGGCTGTCTGCGATAGAGGTGGAGATAAAGGAGAGTGGTAGGAGTAGCATTGCGATCAGCATGATTATGGAGAGTTGATACTTCATGGTTGTGGGTGATGGCTGCAAAGAAAAAAAAGAGGCGAGTAGATGTGCAAAGTTTCAGGGTTAGTCGCAGCGTTGAAGGTGTTTGGCGTTGGGTTTGCTTCTTTTACCGGCGAGTAGAACATGTTCATGGGAGGCGGTGTTTGCACGCACACGTGGCTAGTTGCAGGCCGTGCCATCAAACCACAACGGTGTGAAGAGACGTGCATTGAATGTCGTCGTCGTATCAAGGCATTATGTGTCACTTGGCAATCACACGATTATCACGGGAATGGTCGATATGTGAACCAAGGGTAGTGGTATGTGCGTAGGACCAAGTAGCTTATTCATAGTAGTATCCCGTGGTCATATGATCATCGACTAGTCAATGTGATACCCCGAACGCCTCGCTATGCAAATGGGTATCAAAGGCTGTCTAGCCAGCAAGAAGACAAAAAGACAAAACGCCATAGTGTTGAAATCAAAACCATGCAAGACTCCAGAGCGCGGGCATGTTTGGCCAGCGCTCTTGCCATGTAGCGAGAATCTCGGGCACACGCTCGTCAAAGCCAGAACGAGCAGCACCGCCACCGGACAGCCATCCGTTGTCACCATGTATCTCTCGCTCTTTTGCAGCAGCTTCATTCAGACTGAGTGCAAGATCTAGAATAGCTTTGCCGCCAACAAGGGCTTCCTCGTGGTTGTCCTTAATATCGACATTGAAGACATGAACGGGCCGGTTGAGCTTTCCGCCCTTGTTGTGAAGATCCTCGAGCACGGCATCAAAACAACGTTCTTCACAGGTGATGACAACGTCAACTACTCCAGCCTCAGTACCTTGGGAGCCCTTGTCCTCGGCATGGTCAAGGCGAGGCTTGCCAGGTACCCAGTCCTGGAAGCGCTCAGGGTAACCCTTGATGTTCAAATTACGACCCAACATGTTGAGCAGGCCGTTGTTTGTGTACAGAGCGGCGTTTTGCTCGGCGAGCTCATCATGGATGGCACGATAGGTTGTGCTATTAAAATGATACACATTGGGCTGGGTGATGGTCGGCCCGGGCAGACGCACGAGGGAGCCGGTGCCGAAACTGATAGTTGGGAGATGGGCCGACGCAAGTTGGAGATGAGCTTCCATGGAGCTGCCAGAGTTAGGGCCAAGATGGGGAGAGCAATGCATAGCACATACCGATTCTGATTACTAGCACATACAGTGCAGAACTTTAGCTTGAAACTGTTGTCGGGGACTACATTCTGGTCTGGCTGGGCGTCACTGGCACCGTCCATGCCCATAGGCTGGGGTTCGGCGGGTGGGGGCGGAGGCACAGCTGTGGGCGTCGCCTGTTGCTGCTGCTGTTGCTGCCTCGCGCGTAGTCGTGGGTCGGCCGACATTTTTTTTTCGCGTCTTTTGGGCGCAGCTCTGCAAATTCTTCACCAAAGTCAGTTGCGGTTCTACATGTTTGTGTGCAGTAACAGTGGCGGTAATCAGGCGAGGATCAGAATTTTCAGTGTATATTATTATTGAGAGTCCTCAAAGGCTAGTGCCTAGGACAGCTCCAATATGTGTTCATCATCTCACAAGCAGGGCGGGCAGCGGGAAGGGGTGGGCTCAGAGGAGGGAAATGGAGACGTACAGTATACAGGAGTAGTGGTCGAGGTCATAGCCCCGGAGACGAGGGGGATGAGGTTGAGCACAAAGGGGGTTGATAGGGTGGGCGATATTTGCTTGTGAAAGGCACGAAGCCAGTGGAGGAGCAAGCTTTGTCGAGCTGGGCGCGCAAGCAGCAAGTCATTGTGCTGTAGCCGGGCTGACTAAGCGGGCCGTGCTCCAGGCTACGCGCCGGCGGGGCAGGCCGAGTACCAAGCGTCACGCAGATCCAAACGGCGCAATGGAGGGGTTACTGCTGTCATGACTACTGGTAATACTAAACACTGCTAGTCGTACTATGATGCTGAGTACATGCAAGTATACTATGGCACCCAAGTAAGTATGCCGTGGGCCCGGCGCCGTGACATGCACATGGGCATCGCTTCCTGTTCCTGGAGGCTGTCGCTCTCGGCCGGGCTTGTTGGGCGTGGTGAGATGAGGGCGGCGAGGGCCCTAGGTAAGTATTGCGCAAGCAGGGCGTCTGTGGCCCGATCAGGTCGCGGTGCGGCTCGGCCTGCCTGTCAGACAGCGTGCCAGAACAGGGACATGGAACTCAGCAACACAGGCAGGCCGAACAGGTTATGCGTTTGGGAGCGCGATGGAGCGCGACAGCATACGGTGAGGGCTGGCCAGGGAAGTTCCTCGCTGCCGTCCAAGCACCGTCGGCGTGGGTCGTCTGCAAGCAGCTAGCCCCCCGCGCCTGAAACAATCTAGAGGCCAACAGGGCTAAGCCGGAGCGGTTTGCACGCCTCCAAGGCTGAACAGACGCAATAACTCACACACGCACGCACGCAGACGCACACACACACACAGACGCAGCCCCTCGTCGATGCTAGCTAGTACCATCCCGACTACTACTACATGGCATGAACCATTGCGCTGCTCCTCTGCTCTATCCACCACGCCCGCCACGCCCGCCACGCCCACGTCCACCACCACCACATGGCTCTGCACGCCCGCAGCGCCTTGGACTGATTCTGAAACACAGAACCGGCGTCTAGCATGTCCCCCGCCAGCCCGTCCCAAAAATAGAGCATCCATTCTCAACCCGCCTTCGTCCACCACACGCTGCTCCACTGACTGCACTCGACGCTGTGTCCTCCCTCCCTGCCGAGACACTCCCGAAGCCTCGACATTATCCGTCAGGCGCGCAACTGTTGCATCCTTCACTGCCAAGCCCTAGCGCCAGTCCTGTGCCTGTACCCCCACAATCCCATCCAGTCCTTCTCCAGCCGCTTCACTGCCCAAACATTCTTCTCCCACACGGACCCTGTCCCCAACCGCCACGACCGCCTCTCCCAAGCCTTCGAGTGCGCCCGCCAGCCCATTGGCCGTCGCCCGCCTTCACCCAGAACCGCTCCCGGTTCAGCGTCAGAGCCCTCATCTCTTGCTCGCTCCCTGGCCCACTCAGCGCCAATTGCGCCGGTGCTCTCGTGTGCTCATTCCCGATTACGCCAACTTTATCCGTCTGGTGCGCCGCCTTGCAGCCCGCACTGCCCGCTACACTGCCTTCTGCTGCGCTTCCAACAGACCATATAGACCACCACTGACTACTCAGTCTCGATTCTAACCCCCAAATCTATTGCGCATGACCGACACCGGCACCGCTCCAGACACGCCTGTCTACACCCAACGGCTAGACGAACCCACGGAACCGGCTGCAGTGCGCGCACATCAGCCTGACCAAAATATGGCCGCCGATGTCCTATCACCACGTAGCGACCCGACTGCCGCGCAAACAGGCGTGAACCGCACCTCGTTGCCCCCACTCGTCACCTCCCCGCCTTCCAAGGCCAAGCTTGAACGCGCCAGTTCCTACCTCAACAAGCGCCTCTCAACCTTCTCAAACATCTCAAATACATCAAACACCCACCAGTCGGTACGCTCACGGCCGCAATCAACCGCCTTTCCCATCTTCCACTCGAGCCTGCCCTACTCACTTGTGCGCGACTTTGCTTACGACCCGCTCCATCCTCTGTTCTATGGTCCGCTCCCAGAACAGCCATCAGACATATCCACTCCCGCAAGCGAGCATAGCCGGAGACTTTCGGACCCACCCCCGGTAGCATGGCGCAATGAACGAAGCGGCTGGTCGGCGGGGTTGTGGGATGAAAAAGAAGGCGAACAACTCCCACAGACCTCATACGACGGAGGCCCACCATACAGCGAGGACGAAGATATTTCCAGCCCCGTAGTCACTAGCCACCACGGTGCACGACACAAGAAGCACAAGTCTAACATTGTCAATTTTGATCATACACGCGGGCGCAGAGGATACCCGGAAGAACAACGGCGTAGCTCCATTCTGCCCCTCAATGGCGACAGTAGCCAATTCGTCAACGACGATACTGCTAATGGTTCCAGCAGCGAGTACATCACATACCCGCCAGAGTCATCCCGACTCGGCGTCCCCGAAGGTGCGTCGCGGCGTGATTCCCACTTTGCGACAACCCTGCCACCACGCGCCTATGCCGACGCCGACACAGCCCTCCAACAAGGCCCGCCATACGATTCAGACGACGACATGTCCGAGCCTGAAGACTACATATACGACGACAGCCGCTTCTCACGCGACTACCAGTTTACCATTGCTTCACCCGACGAAGAGATGCACGGCAAGGCTGTTGCCTTATTTGACTTTGCCCGCGAAAATGATAACGAATTACCGTTGGTAGAAGGCCAGGTTATCCTAGTATCATACAGACACGGCCAAGGCTGGCTAGTGGCCCAAGACCCCAAGACCGGGGAGAGCGGTCTAGTACCTGAGGAGTACGTGCGCCTACTCCGCGACATCGAAGGAGGCTGGAATGGCCTAGTAGGTGCCATCCATTCGCAAACCGAACTACAACTTCCCGAAGGCAAGCATGGACCAGAAAGTCTGCTGAGCCCCGTTTCTGCTGGGCCAGAAGCCAAGACGCCCACACAGGCTGATCATCCTCAGAACTATACTCCGGTCATATCGACCTTCTCAACTAGCCACAAGGACCTTGAAAAGTACCCCACGGAAAGGCTTGGAACACCCACTACTACCGAGGGCAGTGTCTTTCCACGAAGCAAAGAGGGTGGTGCTATGGAGGGTATAGAGACGACACCGGAACCGCAGTCTCAGGAACAGAGGTTGTGAATTCGACATGACAGCTTTCTCCTGTTTATGAGGGTGAGCGCACAGACATTCGAGCAGAGGATTCTAACCCACCTCACGACCACAGGGGGACAGCCAACCCCCATACGGCTGTGCCATCAGCCCAAACGCCAGGACCGAGAAATTGTAGCAACTCCAACTCACTAGAAGACCTACGCAGTACACGAGCATTCAAAACCGCTTTATTTTTCAACACATTCGCTTCGATCCCTTGTCTTATTTCTAGCCACATTGATGAATGCATTGCGAGGCGCTGCGGTGGAAAGTCCCGAGACCAGACTAAGTTCACAACGGGACCATGTACGAGCTTGTTAAAGCTATTTTACCATGGAAGAGGAAAAGGAGGAAAAGAATCCAGGCAAACGGAAAGGGAAAAAATGGTTGATCGTAGAGGAATTTCACTAGGCTAGGATCAAAAACCATATTATGATCTGGTAGGGAAACTTGAATGATGAACGACGATGTGGAGGATACAATGTTCGCTTTCTTACAATTTTCTCTTCTCTCGCTCCACCATCATTGTCGTCATCATCATCATTACCATCATCGTCACCATGTTCATCAGGGGAAGAAGAACACACTCACGGTTCCCAATGTAGTTGTACTCTTTTCTTTTCATTGCATCTTCACCTTGCCGCCCACTTTTCTCTTCTCCTTCAAGCGCTCTCTCTTTCTCTTTCTCTCTCTCTCTCTTTTACACTCATCTCATGATATGAGCGCCTATCGAGTAATGAAACGGCGGACTTTGGTAGCAACCAACGCCTTTTCTTCCCTTCCCCTCTTTCTTTTTTCTTTTCCACGGGCAAAGCAAAATCACCGGGAAACGGAAACGGCGATGGAGAATTGTATTCTTTTTTTTCTGATTTTTCTTTCCCTTTTGGCGAACAAAAAAAGGGAGGGAGAGAGAGAGGAACAAGACGGTGGTAGGCAACCGTTGGAAGGTATTTCCCTAATACACGAGCTGTTTGAAGAGAATTTATTTTTTTTTAAAAAAAAGGAATTGTTTCAACCTTGACTTCTTTTCTTCTGGTTTCTTGCATAACGGGTGATGTGTTTCTCATTCTTACACGTCAAACAAACAACATGGGGTGCCATACGCATGTGTAACAAGGTACTAAAGGTAATAAGAAGCGATGCAACCGCGATTACATAGCAGAGAGAGACCATACAATACCGAAATCTTGATGTTCTAATGATAATCATCATGATGATGATTATAGTCCTGAATCTCTATGTGTGTGTGTATGTGTGTGTGTGTGTTTCCTAATAACACAAATACCGAAAACCCCCCAAACCAAACCCCAATTGTACAAACAAGAAAAACAAAATAAAAAGAAGAAGAAAACCGCCAAAACGCTTGCGCTTTAACGACCAATACCGATTACAAAAGACTTTGTGAGAATGGTTATACTATACAACAGAACCACCCGCCTACCCATACGCTAGCAATGCACAACGAAGAAGGAAAGTTGGTTAAAAGAAATACCGCAACGTATCTGTGACTGCCTATCGTTCACAGTGTTGGCGCTCTCTTGAGACCCTGGCAGTAGCGAACATACAAAGCGTCGATAAAGTGCGAGTGACGAATGCCCGGTGGGCGCGCTTGCTGGAACGCATCAAGTGCGTCTTCGACCTTATATCCCAGACGCTCAATCAGATATGACACCAAGAAGAAGCCAGTGCGGTTGAAGCCATAATGGCAATGGACGCCAATGAGACCGGGCCGTTGTTCAGCTCGGATTCTATCGACCAGATCAAAAAACTCCTTTACCTCGGCCGCTTGTGGAGGCTGCTTCGATACGGTCGGGAACTTGTAGTACGGGATGCCGCCCTCTTCCAAGCCTTTGGGGTCGTAGACGGGATTGTCGTGCGAAATGTCGACAACGGCACAGAGTTTCCCAGCCCACTTCTTCGTAAGCACCTTGGGCGTGTGCTCCTCGTCGACCTCTCGAAGCGTTTTCATCGCCCGGAAGACGCCAGCAATGGGTGCAGACACAGGCTGCACTGCCTTCCACTTCTCGAGATTCTTGACGTCCCATTTGCCTTCGGTCGACAGGTAATTGAGTTGCCAAGCCAATGATAAACGAGGGTCGATGTAGTCAGCAAAGAAAGTACCTATAAGTCCAGCTATAATACGCGAGGTAGATGGAGCAAAGAGCAGAGAGTGAGCTGCTGGTTTTGGCATGATGGCTGTCTTGACGACAAGCTTGCGTGGGTGAGGTGACGGTGTGGTTGACGATGACGTTGAAGTTCCCAAGAGAAGTGGACCGTCTGCAGTGGTCATACTTCCCTCTCTCGTACCATCCTCTGTAGACACAAGACTGCCGTCAGCAGTCGATACAGAAGTTGATTCAATCGTCTTGTTGTCTTCATCGCACCGTGGCAAATCCTTCGCGTCAATGCCCGAATCTTTGTGCTCTTTCGTGGGCACCTCTGATATGATAGAGGCAGGAACAAATGGTGCGGCTGCGATGGGTAGACTAGCCCTCTCGCTTGGCGGCTCAATGGCACTAACATCTCTTCCCAAGAATTCCACAACGCGCTTAACATTTGAGACTGGTGTAATGTCGTCTATCTCGCCAGCAGTGAGGAACACGGGCATGTTTAGGCCACTCCAGACCTGTCTTCCCGGAAGGCCGCCCTTTGGTGAGCCATCGGAGTAAGCAGGACACATGCCTCGTGCCATCCTCTGCCAGACGGCACTTCGGCTTTGTTCATTGAAAAGCAGCTGCATTCTTCTTGTCTCCACATCTGCATCTGCTCCCGTCATGCGTAAAACACTCTTGCTGCCAATACCCCCTCTCCGATCCCAGCGTCTTAACAGGTCAAATAGGACTGGTGGCACTGACGAGATGGACTGCAATTGTTTGACTTGTTTCTCAGTGGGAGGCTCGGCTTGTGGACATATAGCAATCAAGCCGCTGACGTATTGCGACAGGAGATGGGCATGTGGAGAGGTAGGGGAGGCTAGTAGGGCGGCTAGAGAGCAGCCCATGCTATGACCGACCAGAACGACAGGCTGTCTTTCGTCGGCTGCACGGTGGTCTTCAATAACGACTGCAAGAAGATGTACAAGGGCCTCGGTCGTGTAGGCTTCCCATGCTTTTGGCTCAAAAGTCGAGGCACCACATCCAGGGAAGTCTAGAGCCAAGCACGGTGCTAGATTGGAAAGACTGATAAGGATAGGACTGAACTGGGCAATAGATCCGCCAAGACCATGGATGAAGACCAGAAGGGGAATCGGGCAGGGGTCCTTTGGTAGCTTGCTTTCTTGGTGGTGTGGACGATAAAAGGTACGCAGTTGAGGATAAGTGAAGCCAGTAGAGGGCACGGTGTAGGACTTGACTGTAGAGTACTTCTTTATCAGTGCTGGATCGGTGATGGCAGCATCATCTATGGAGCGTTAGCGCGGTAAGTTTAGTACTTGGATATGTGCATTAGCTGGGCCACGTGATGAGATGGACGGGTCGTCAATCCCACAAAACCAACGTACCGGTCGCGGCCTCGGATGCGTGTTGAGTCACCCCCGGCCTGGTCTTACCACCCCTTTTCCTCCGTATCCAAAGTGCAGACGCGACTCCACACAGCGCTGTCAACTCAACCATGCCCGCAGGAGTCAAAGCCCAATTGCCGTGGCGGAGTACGAAGGGATTGAGTAGGTGAAGGAAACGGTAGGTAGACTTGTTTATATCCGCGGCGTTCCAGGGGACAAGGTGGGAGTCGGTCTGTGTCACTGGATGGCTGGGCGAGCCTGCAAGAGTGGTCTTCAGGAGTGACAGCAGAGCCTGTGGAAGGCGCAACGTGCCATTCTGGGCCGTGCAAGGACGCGAATGAGGCTCCATAGACTTTGGCGTGGAACGAAGGTGGATGTATATCCAACGGGCCGTGGGAGTGCTGGCGTGCAGCAAGGTGACGGGCGATCTGGGGCCAGCCAATGGAATCGGATAGAAGGACTCGTGCCCCAACTGCTGGCGGGAACGAGCCGGTGCCTGGAAAGTTTGGTACGGGGAGAGACGGGCACGTTGGACGAACAACAAATACGGGGCTAGCAATGCCTCGTCATCAGCAGCTGGGCGAAGTGTGCGATGTGGATGGGCATCCTGTCCAAAAGGAATTAGGCGAGATGGCGACGCGGGCAGGAGATGACGAGGCTGGGATGGAGCTTGCTAGATTGTGTGTCTACTGAGGGCCGGCAGCGACCGGAAATGACTTGTTGATGGGTGGTGATGGGTGGTGATGGTGGTGATGGTGGTAGGCGTGGTGTTGTGGTGGTTCCCTCGACTGCAGAATTTTGGTGGTTGCTGTGACTCTGGCGGGCAATGGGCGAAATGACGTTGGCGGTTGGGCGCGTGCTCCTGCCACTCGCAGCCAGATGCGGGAGCGACGCCTCTGCCTTGCATCGTGCAACTTGGCAGGGCTGACTGGACGCCACCACCCTCAGCCCTATCGCGGTTGGCCTATTGCTGTTCACCGTCTCCGTCTTTTTTATCATCACCTTCTTCTTCCTCTTCCTCCTATCAACCCCACAGACTATTGTTCTCGTCTGCCGCTCCCTCCACTTGCCAGATCCACCATGACGTCACCACAACTCCTCCCCCACGCCCTCAAGCCAACTGTCGTGACAGGTTTCTTTTCGCTCCCCGATGAGCACCAGGGAGAGTATGTAGGTAGACCTACCTCGATTCGCACAGGCGCGTGTTGTATTTACCCATTGACTCTAGTGGATCCCGAGAGAAGATACCGACACGGCTTTTCTTCTGGGTCCGTCCCACTTTTGATCCGACATGGATACTACGTAGCAGAGCATTTAGAAACTCCGCACTTGGTCTGTATACGTACTATTGTGTTAGTGTACTTACATACTTTACCCCAAGTGCGCCTGTCAATGCCATTGCTAGCCGAGCCGCAGAAGCGGTGACTGGCCCCGGTCTTCCAGAAGACAGGTAGCATTTCGCCGTTGAAAGCGCCGCACTCTGGCGGAAGGCCAGCACATGTCGCGCCCAGGCGCCAGATCACACTGCAAGTCCGATGTGGCCCACCTTAGGACTTGGAAATCTTTCACGCTACCACCCCAACGCCAGCGCGACCATGGGTCCGCTAGCATACTGCCTGACCCAATCACGATAGTTCGGCTTCATCTCGTTCGGTCGCATTGGCTGCTGCTCACTGTCCATGGACGACACACAACGAGTAGCTTTCCGGCCCTGGGCTGGCACTTGTCATGTTCCATCATGCCCCTCCCTCCGCGATGGTTTGGGCCCCAGACGACACTGATAGAGGCATGACCATGGCCCACATATACGTCGACGCGAGTACCTTAGACAGCCCTAGCCATGTTGGACTGTGCAAGTGCCCTTGTTCCGGGAGTACCTGGGTACACGCGGTATCGATTAGCTATCCTCACTATCTCGTTCCCGCAATACCACACCTTTTTCCTTTCTTTCAATCTTCCCTCTCGCCTTGATTTCCTTTTTCGCCTACCCGTTCAATTGCCGTGTCTGCCATAGACCCCATCTTTGGCTGCCTCAAAATGGACCCCAAGAACCTTCAGAAGCAACGGGAGCCAGAGGAGCCGCGCTTTCTCAGTTTTCCACATCTTCCAGACGATGCGAAAAATGAAAATGGCCAACCAGCACTCAACAAGTACTCGTCCACGCTCACCACGGGCCATAACTTCCCTGGAGCACAGGTTCGCTACCACCGCCATTTGCATTCCATCAGTAGTTGACATGGTCCAAATAACAGGCCATGCTCTATGCCGCTGGGGTACCCTCACGAGAAGCAATGAAGACGCAGCCTCATGTTGGTATAGCATCTGTTTGGTGGGAAGGCAATCCATGCAAGTTCGTTTTGACCCTCGCGCACAAAAATGTCTTGGCCACAAACTGACAATGCCGCAGCATGCACTGTAAGTTCCTCAATCTAGCCCACGCGTGGCGAGACCATTAGGGTGCAGCAGTCAATCGTGTGCGCATAATCCACTGATATTCCACAGTGCTGGACCTGGGCAAAAATATCAAGAAGCATGTCCAGAATGATAATATGCTTGCGTGGCAGTACAACACCGTCGGTGTCTCGGATGGCATCACAATGGGTGGTGAAGGTACCATGACTTCTCTACATCCGGCCAACTTTGAATTGATCTCAACTAGGAATGCGCTTCTCTCTCCAAACGCGTGAAATAATAGCCGATAGCATTGAGACCGTTACATGTGCTCAGCACCACGATGCCTGCATAGCTATTCCGGGTTGTGACAAGAACATGCCTGGAGTTATCATGGCATTCGCAAGACACAACCGCCCTTCGCTCATGGTTTATGGCGGCTCCATAATGCCGGGCTATTCAGAGACACTCAAGAAGCCCATCAACATCTCTACATGCTATGAGAGCCACGGCGCATACATATACAAAAATTTGAAGAGCGCGAGCGATGGTAAATTCTCACCAGATGAGATCATGGAAGACATTGAGAGAAATGCATGCCCCGGTGCAGGCGCTTGTGGTGGCATGTACACGGCAAATACCATGTCCACGTCGATTGAAGGTACAACAGGCTCTCACTTGTCATATTGGCCATTACGACACACTGACAAATCACAGCAATGGGTCTTACTCTACCCAACTCTTCCACTACGCCTGCGACCTCTCCCGCCAAGATGCGCGAATGCGCTAAAGCTGCTGCCGCCATCCGTGTGTGCATGGAAAAGAACATTACACCTCGCAAACTCCTCACAAAGGCATCTTTCGAAAATGCCCTTGTCATGATGATGGTGCTGGGTGGTTCCACAAATGCCGTCCTACATCTTCTCGCCATGGCCGGCACAGCGGGTGTTCCTCTGACTCTCGACGATTTCCAACGCGTCTCAAATAAAATACCCTTTCTCGCTGATCTGGCTCCCAGTGGCAGGTATATGGCAGCCGATCTCTTTGAGATTGGCGGCATGCCCTCTGTTATGAAATTGCTCGTCGCTGCTAAGCTACTTGATGGTTCCATTCTCACTGTGACCGGAAAGACACTTGCGGAAAATATTGAAGGATACCCATCCCTGCCCCAAGATCAAACCCTCATTCGCCCTCTAAGTAACCCAATCAAACCCACTGGCCATATTGAGATCCTCCGCGGTAACCTCGCACCCTCTGGGTCAGTAGCAAAGATTACAGGAAAAGAAGGCTTGAAGTTCACGGGCAAAGCCATTGTCTTCAACAAAGAGCACGAGCTGGATAGCGCTCTCAATCAAGGCCAGATTCCACACGGCGAGAATGTTGTTGTAGTAGTGCGCTATGAAGGACCCAAAGGCGGCCCCGGAATGCCGGAACAACTCAAAGCTTCCGCTGCCATCATGGGTGCCAAGCTGACCAATGTCGCCTTGATCACGGACGGTAGGTATTCTGGCGCGTCTCATGGCTTTATCGTGGGTCATATCTGCCCTGAGGCGGCTGTAGGCGGTCCCATTGCGGTTGTGCAAAGTGGTGACATGATCACGATTGATGCAGAAAAGAACAGGATAGACATGAATGTGAGCGATGAGGAAATTGAGAAGAGGTTGAAGGCGTGGGTGCCGCCTAGCATGCCAGTCACGAGGGGGGTACTGGCCAAGTATGCTAGGCTAGTGGGTGATGCTAGTCACGGCGCCATGACTGACCTTTTTTAAGCCATATCAGCTGTGGTTGTATTTTGTACCCGTAGAAACTTCATACAATAAAAAGGTTAATGCAGCTCCATCTCTTACATGAAGAGAACTAAAAAAAAGATAAAGAAAAAAGTTGCAGTTGTTGAGTGATGATAGGAATTCACAAAGACGTCGTCATAATTGACATCACACTGCAACCCGAATAGAGAGAGCACTGAACAAGAGTGAGGGGTATCATGTTGCTTTTCAGGCCCAAGCCCAGTGTCATTGGTTGTCCTAGGCTAACAGCAGGTCCAGCGAAGTCATGTCTTCAACGCCATAAGCCGTAAAACCGTGTAGATCCGTAACCGCCCCGCAATCAAATGCTTAGAACAGCCATGTTTTTGCCCGCGCATAACAATCCTGTGCGAAACATCTACTCCTCATCCTCCTCCTCGGCCTCGAGGGTGGTCTGCGCAATACGGTCCAAATCACGCTGGCCGGACTGTGTGATGCGGCGGCCACCCTTGTCCTCGTCCTGCTCAAGAACACCGATCTTCTCCAGAGCCTGCATGACCTTGCGGTCAACGGAGCCAGAGGCGTCGACGTGGTGGGAAGGGCGGGAGCCGCGGTTCTTGGTGGATCCGTGAACCTTGCGGAGGCGGCCTACACCGACAGTCTTGCGCTATTCAGTTCGTTAGTATTTTGCCCTTTTTCTCTTCAATTCGCGTGTGCGAGGGTTCCGCGTACCATGTAGATGTGGCGGGCAATGGCAGCGGCGCGGACGTAGAACCAGTCGATGTCCTGGGGAGGGAGCTCATTGGAGTCTGCGCAATGTTAGACGGCCGTTTGCGCAAACGAGTTTTTCTCTCTCTCAGGATCTCGGATTTATACGTACGGCTCGTTTTGACAGTGTCAACCCAGCCTGTAGATAAGAGTCAGCGAACTGAGGTTTATCCCCCATTTACGGGATTCAGGCTTTTCATCCTTCACCCGCTGGATAGAGACGAACCTGGACTGCGAAAAAAAATTAGCGCTTTGGTCCCTTCTCTGTACTTATTTAGGAAAAAAGGCTTACATGGGGAGCTTTCCCTGACGCTTCAAGAAAGCGGCGTATGCCTTCACGAAAGTGTGAGACTCAATGTCCTTGACGGTAACACCACCCATTTTGTCGGTATTGGAGAAGAGATTGTCAGTTTGGGGGGAAAGGAGGCGTTCGGGCTTGACGGTGGTTGCTGCAAATGTCAATGACCACTACGATGCTCAATTTGCGCCTTCGGTGGTCTCGCTTAGGAAGAATGGTCGGCCCGGCGCTAGTGGGTGGGTGGGGGCGTGTTGGATCGTCTGAACCATTCCGAGGTTCCAGGCCCGCCCTAATATTGTCATTAGCTCCGCGTGTCGATTAAAACAAAGATTGAGCATTGTCCATGTCACGGAACTGCATGCGCAAGCGCAACATGATACAATAGAGCGTAAGATTGCAATAAGCGTAGCTTTCGTGTCAGCTTAATTCGGGGCCCATATATGTTATCATAGGAGACAGTTGCTATTGCTCTTTCGAAAATTACAGTTGTGCTAGATATTCAGTTCAAAGCTCTTAACAGTCCCATGTCATCGTTCCTATCGCTTACGATGTTTTCCATAAGTTGCTCAGTCAGTATGCAGGAAGTGGGTCGCTCACGTTGTTTCGTAAACCCAGAAGATCGTACGTATGTATGTATTTGGAAATCCAAGTGGAATAAAAAAGCGTTGGTCAGCAAAAATATGCAATCATCATTATATCTATGCACATACGCATGGGTAAAAGTTGGAAGCTCACTATAGTTTCACATTCGCTATAAGGTATGATATACCCGTTGTATTTTGTCCTTATGTAGTCTTATGGCATCCACAATTTTCTGCAATTATAGTAGGGATTCAAAATATGACGAAGTATATACATGAAATCCTCACAGCACACCGCACAATCACCACTTGCTGATATCAACAACGGTGACGGTGATTGAGTTGGTGGTGCTAGGTGGTAGCTGTCCTCCGCCCATAAGTAACAACTTGGTTGGGTCATTGAGTACGCGAAGGTGCCTTGTGTAAGAGTTTGCTTCAGGTGTGTCAATCTTGATCCAGTTGCCCTGTCCAAGACCCCTGTTAATGAAGACCTGCGAACCGCTGTGCGCGCTCGCAATAATTGTGCCATTTGCACCACCGACCGAACTCCACACTACGTACGGCGAACCACTGGGAATAGTGCCGTCAGTGGCTTTGAGGCTGATACCTTGGGCTTGGCCAAACTTTTCGGGGTCGGACACAATCTTGTAGTAGACGGGGAACTGGTAGGAGTTGGGGATAGCAGGTCCACCGCCGTATTCGTAAGTCATGATAAACTGTCCGTTTGGCAGCTTGGCGACGGTGGGCATGCCTGGGCGGTCAGTATACTTGGAGTATGCGACATCGTTGATAACTGGGCCCCATGTCTTGAGGTCCGTAGTGGTCTGGTGGACCATCTTCTGGCCGTAGGTGGCGTTCTCGCGCTGGTCCGAGTAGTAGCAGATCAACTTCTTGTTGTGCAACATCAGGAAGGGCTCCCAGACAGGTGTCAAGCCGTTGTTAGGACGAGCTTCACCCCCCGCTGCAATATGAGAGACGAAGGTCCAAGTTAGTCCAGAGTCTCGGGATGCGTAAAGTTCAATATGGGTGCTGGAAAGATCCGTGGGGATGGCTGAGCCTGAAACCAGAACTGTTCCGGCCGGGAAGCCGCCAATGCTCTCAGGTAAGACGTAGATGAACGGTTGGTACCGCAGACCATAGCCATACTGGGTATCTTGGACGCGCGAGATCTCTCTCCATGTGAGGCCGCCATCGGAAGACTTGAAGATGGGAAAGTACACCTTTGGTGGCTCAGGGGAATAGTTCTCCCAGGTTGCGAGCAGGGAGCCGTCTGCAAGCTGTGCACTTCGGGCATACAAGACACTGGGATCAGTCCAGCCAGCATTCCTCGGAGGGGTGAAGATAACATTGCGGGAGAAGGTGGGTTGTGTGGTCTGGCGTTTAGGAAGCGCAAAGGCAGTGGTGGAAACCACGCCGATCAATGACAGGAAAAGGGTTGAGAGACGCATCTTGACGGCTTGAGCTGTTACAAGATAGCCAGAAAGCGAGCGGAAACAGACAATGCTATATAAAGCATCGCCAATGCTCACTTCTTACAATAATAACGGCCATCCTTGGTGAAAACATCCGCTTTGGGCCATGTTCCTGGCGCTTGAACAGGCTAACAGCACGGAACATGTCCCTTAACGTCATGATCACCCTAGGATACATGATGCATATCCTTGACTCGCGTCCATCCCACGTTTCCCAATGGCGGGGAATCTCGAGGCCGCAGGACGGAGAAATCGTGGGCAAGAGGGATCATCCGTTATTGCGGGGAAGGCGGCGGTTTATACACCGAGCTATGTCGGAAGCGTACCGAGGTGCGGAAGAGAAGCCGTCTACGGACTAGGCGAGCAGACGACCAAGCGCACATGATCAAGCAATTGCAGACTCAGTTTAGCCAAGTCCTTGGTGCCTGGAATAACTGAAGTTATTATACCGAGGAGGTCGTGAAAAGAAGCGGCATCAAGGCAACAAGGTTTGGAGCATGGTGCGTAGTGTTTGTGTTGGTGTTGTTGCGTTGGCGAGGGCGGGAAGGAGCGACACGACTGCCTGTCCACCATTCTGGCAGCCACGAAGCGTATCTCAATCCCATTTCGTTTTTTCCACTCGTTTTTCCACGGTTCCGTTATTTGCGCATAGTCTCTGCCGCTGACCTCTTCTATCTTACATCCAACTTGATATCGCCATGAGCGCCTCTACCTCGTCCACGACTTTTCGGTGTACGCAGTTCAGCCGGCCACGGCAAAATGGGGTCACGCAACAAGGAACTCGCTCATATACCAAGTTTGCAAGGCCTGTACAATGGCGGGTGCAGGAAAGCTAAACATGTTCAAGAGCACCAGGGGTTTTGATGTGGAAGGTGCCCTGTATTCAACAGGCTCCTGTCTTGTGGTAATCTCCAATCAGCCTTGCAACACAGCAGCCTTGTTCGTCACACTGCAGGAGGTGGTGGCAGTGCACGAATGGCCGCAGCAGCTGTCTGTGGCCTTCTCACCATCCACTCGCTTGTAGTGCTTACCGGTCCAAAATGTGAGCACCTCACCCCTCTCTGCGTCTCTCAGGCTTCTGTTCCTGCTTTCCGCTGGGAACGCTATGCCAACATGGTAAGTCTACTTCTCGACCACGCTCTAATAGAAGGGCTTCTTGTTACCGCGACAAGGCTAGAGAATATCAGTTCATGTCAGAACGCTTAATGGCTGACAGCGCATTGCGCCAGGCTTCCACAATAGCCTCCCCGGTCCCACTGCGCTTCAACCAGTCTCCACGAACGACCAATAAGCGCGAAGCTATCGACCCAGGACGCGATACTCCTCTTCCGCAATATGAAAAAACGCAGTCGGTGCCATTTACTTTGAAACTCCAGGAAGATGCTCAAAATCCAGGCCAGTTTCAACTTGTCTTGGACATTGGTGCAAAGCTTCAACCAGCAGATGAATTGACCTTGAATGCATTATTCAACCCTTTAAACATGGTCAATACCGTTACCAAGGATGACGCAAATTCTAGGCGAGATGCATCCAGTCCACCTACGACACCACTTTCAGAGAAGCAGGGCTGGGCCGATTTAGACCACGTGCCCCCTGAATTTCTCAACAAAGTTGTACCAGATTGGAACGTATCATTTTCTCGGAGTGATTCAACAATGTCCACACAGACAAAGCGTCTAGCCGAAATCAAAGCCAGGATCAAGAAGAAAGGAAAGGGCTACGTAGTTCGGCTCTTAAAAGGATCCGCCACAGACTCGAATGAGATTGCTGAAGTAGACTTGGGTTCAGACACCACCAGATCCCGAGCAAACATCTCTGAGCTTGACTCTGCAATTCTACCAGCCGAACTTCACTCTGTACCGTCATCGGTGCCGTCAAATACTATAAGTCATGCCGCTCGACCCAATGTGTTCGAAATCGGTACTTCAAACGAAGATGGCATCAGGTGGCCGCAAGATTCCATTGCTCCTGGACTTGATTCAAATGGTGAATCACATGCGAGGCTGTTGGAAGGGAGTCGGTTGGTACAGAATTCAACCACCGAAGAAGGAATGAGCGATGCAGAGACTCTGATTTCTGATCTTCGTCCAATGGATCGGCAAGTGGATGGAGAACAGACATATGGCGAATCCTTGGTTCCAAGCCGATCAGGTTCAGTATCCAGCATTGTGAATACACCTACCCGGGGCTTATCACTTATTGGGCCAGTCAGGAAAAGAGTTGAGAAGAAGACTCGTCCCCGTATAAACTGCCGAACCGCAAACATGAATCTTAAACGGTCAGATGCTCACAAATCTACCAAGAATCGCTCTAATTCAACTACCATTGAAACTGAAGATTGGTTTGATGAGTTCGGCACGAACTCGGCCAACGTGCGGCAATGTCAACGTCTGTCACCTCGCAAGTCCAAGGATTTTGACCGAATTTTCCAAGACCATGGGGCATGGCAAAATTCAGTACGACATACTGGGAGGATAAAGCATCGAAACCCCCGTCATTCATCTGCAGACGATATCCAAGTACCCACGAAGTCCAAGTATGGATTGCGGTTACAAACCAACGTACCCAAAACAAGATCCGCCCACGTATCCCCAGTGACTCAGCGGAAAGGGCCACCGAAGGTGCGAAAACATAAATCCTCATCGAATTCACCGGTTGAGGTTTATGATAATGGTATGGCATCTTCGCCTGAATTGCAAGAAGCAAGCCATTCGGAAGTGCTCAGAGAAGCTTTGAGGGCTTTGGGTGATGTTGTTTCGGATCCAGGCAATGGCGATCAAGACATTGGGGATATGCAAGACCCTGCTGTGCACTGTCTTGCTGATTCGGTAGACGAAGACCATATCGGCGATATAGTATTGCCTTCGGAAACCGAGATCAGATCAGCACCTATTGGATTGCGCAACCCGGCTTTGATATACTGGGCCCTCGCATTTGGTGCGTTGTCAGATAAGGTATGCGAAGGATTCAAACTGCTTCGAGACGTTGTCGGTCCTGAGCGGCCCGTTCCGAGAGGTCATGTTCGCGTTCGATGGACTTGTGTAAGTATTAATCTCCTAATTGTAATTAGCTATACTGATACTCTGCAGTCGTGTGGAGAGTCACTTTATGATGACTACATTGAGAAACGACCGAATGCAGCCCGACTTTTAGAAGCCTACTTGAACCGTCCGAGAGTGCATACTTATCAAAGCTCTGCCAGCCAGAGCAGTACAGTATCATCCATGTCCTCTATCTTCGACTCTTCCAGTCGAGCTTCAACCCTAGCAACCCCATCATCTACATATGGTGGATCTGCTTCATGGTCTAGAGGCAGTGACCAGTCAAAGTACAACCCATCCCGTGTGCGAGCCGACAGCGCATTTAGTGTTCGCATGCCTAATTATGCTGAAGAATCGTGGCTTCTCACCTGCGCGAACGAGGAGCGTCTTACGCCCAAGATTGTGCATCTCGACGTCAACAAAGGTCGAATAAGAAGCGATAAAGACCTAGCACTATCTCTACGAGAGCACTACGACCAGCTACATCGCCGGTGGTATAACTGGACACGATTGCGTGGACTAACAACTATCGAATTTGTACAATTCGAAGTTCATCGTAATCGATTTGCTGATATTCGTGCTGCGCCATCTATGCCCCCGAAATCCGCGACCTCTTCAGTGTCTACAGCTGGAGACCCGGAGAAATCTCATGGAGCATCGCAGCATCCGTACACCTTTGAGCCAAATGATCTTCTACCTCCTGTTGGCAGCACCTATCTCCTTCATCTTTTTAAGCATCCAAACGATTATGACAGCGAGCTGGTAACGTATCTACGTAGCCCAAAGCGGCGTCAGCGGCTAGAGTTCGGCATGGGGTGGGGTGTTCATCTTGTGGAAGGATTCCTGGCCCAACGTGTTTGGGCGTTTACAGTGGGTATTTGTGGCCTGAGTAGCGCAGTGTTTGCCGCTCTGTGGGCGATTATGAAGGAAGACGTGCAGGGTGCATTTGGAGTTGCGCAATGGGTATTGGGAATCGCTGTGCTAATGGTCGGCGGCATCCAGGCGTGGCTAGAGTAGACGGCCAGTCAATGAAAGCGGCGCAATCGTCGTCCGTAAATCTAAAGCAGCAGAATTTGCTCGATGGCCTGTCCTTGTTTCTCTTGCTCTCTGCCTACATTCAACGTACGTACTGCAAAGATGGCTACTTATTTATCAGAAACATTCCGCCGAACAAGTAGTGCTTCTGTGTTAACGGTAAGGATATTCCAATATTGCGTCCGCTATGCATGCCGCCCACGGGTGTTCACGGGAATGACAAAGTTGTGCAAGCGCCCCCCCCCCCCCTTTCACATGCATCTTTAGGTTTGAAGGCTCGCTACGTCAACGTTACCTTCTCTCTGGCACGGTGTCATGACACAATGAACGGGAACCTGGCATTACTTGTTGCAACTAGATTAAGAAGGTTCCAAGAAATATCAGCATGCGATTTATCACTACTGGGCTTGAAAGAAGCTGCAGTGTAAGCAGAGCTCTAGGCATGTGTTTCCGTTTCCTGTGAAAGTTTTGCTACATTTGGTCCTAGTAGGCGGGGTATCACTGATCACTGCCATACTCAACTCCCGCCCGTTTTGAAAACTATATTGGAAACGTCTACAAACGGTGCCTCAACGGCTGAAAGCCGGCTAAAGACACTAAGAACAAGTAGTGCATGAAAGACGGCAGCGCAGCACCGGCGATGCTGTCCGGGATTCGAGAGTGCAATCACTGATCGAATCCCCGACACCGCACCCAACTCCAATCTTGCCGACAATGTTTCGACTGGTCAGTTATATGCGGGCGATTCTCAATAGAGAAACTGTCACCGGTGCATTAGTATTGGGCAAAAAATCCATTGTTTCATGTTTGAAACGATACTGTTGGCAAGCGAGGTCAGGAATAGAGCGGCACAGCTGTGGGGCGACAGGATTCTGTATGTTGTCAGGGGTGCATGGCCGTTGCGCGCGCTGTTCGAGGCGCTTCTATGTAAGTAAGTACACACAACGGCCGAATACTTACTTACACTTGGGCTTTGAGTCGGTGACGACGCGTATGTTTGCAGCACGCAATCCAACGGTTAAACTAAAGGCAAAGTTTGGATAGTAGTAATCTTACGACTACAGACCGGACGATTGCTCATGTTGGTGGCGGAATGTTCCGGCGAATGCATGAACACCAAGTCTCCCGTTCATCGATATCAAGATGCCAGGCCCATCAGTAGCGCCACCGACAGACGCCACAATCAATGCCTCAGCAAACAAGCGCTTGGCCAATGCCCATATGCACGGGCAAAACACTGGCTACATTGTGGCTATCCAGCTTCATGCCGCCAGGTTAGACCCGCTCGCTTGAGACCAGAACTACCAATTCTCCAAGCCACCCGACTCATCCCTATGCATATTAATCATATCATATGATGGCATACCCATGCGTTGCTGTTCCATAGCTGCGTCTTGCCGCTTGTGCGTGGAGTCCTGTGCATCCTGCCAATGTCGCTTGTCAGGCTCAAAGTGGAAATATGGCGATCAAAACAATATCAGGTGGAGGCTACGTTTAGTCGTTTTGGCTTGGTGCCGCTGTGCCGGGCATTCTTCCACGAGTCACCCAGGCCATGCCGTGGGTTCCAGGCCGCCGAGTACCAGGTCTCAACTGGATAAATAGAGCCCTGAGGTACCCCATGGCAAGATACCTTCATCGCTACAGCTTCAATTCGTTGGTTTCTATACCCGTCCCTTCTTTCCTGCACATTCGTTCATCAAGTCCGTTCACTGTGTGAAGCCGGCAGACATTCTTTCATTCCCATCTATCGAGCATTCATTTCCATCGAACACATTCAACCTTCCCCAGATCATCTCAATCTACCACAATGTACAAGACTCTCGCCTCCATCACGGCTATCGCAGCTCTTGCTGCTACCGCTACTGCGCACGGCTCCCTCACCGGTGTCAGCCTCAATGGCGTCTACGAGCAGGGCTACCTTATCGAATACTACTATGCCATGCAGCAAGGCGGCAAGGTCCCTGAGCACCTTGGCTGGTACGCTGAGAACCTCGACAACGGCTTCGTAGAGCCATCAAAGTTCGGCACTGGCGACATCATCTGCCACAAGGCCGGCAGCCCCAAGGGTAGCTCGGACACCATGGGCAAGATCCCCGCTGGTGGCAAGATCGACTTTCACTGGAACACATGGCCCGAATCCCACGTTGGTCCTGTCCTCACTTACGCTGCTTCCTACACCGGCGACCTTCAGTCCGTCAAGAAGGAGGAACTTAAGTGGTTCAAGATTGAGGGTGTTGGTTACGAGAACGGCGAGTGGGCTGCTGTCAAGATGATTGGCAACAACAACACCTGGACCACTACTGTCCCTGAGAATCTTGCTGCTGGCAAGTACGTCTTCCGCCACGAGATCATTGCACTCCACGCCGCTGGCCAGGAGAACGGTGCCCAGAACTATCCCCAGTGCGTCAACATTGAGGTTACCGGCAGCGGTACCGAGAAGCCCGAGGGTGTTGTTGGTACCAAGCTCTACACTTCCACCGACCCCGGTATCAAGTTTGACGTCTACTCTGGCAAGTTGGACAGCTACGTCGTCCCTGGTCCTGCCGCCATGGGCGCTGGCTCTGGCTCTGGCTCTGGCTCTGGCTCTACTCCCAAGCCCACCCCCTCATCCACCCCCTCCAGCGCGCCCTCTACTCCTTCGCCAAGTGCATCTGCTCCTACTGCTTCTGTCACTCCCGAAGCTCAGAAGCCCGCTCCTTCCACTGCTCCTTCAAGTGGTAACCTCCCCGAGACCTTCACCCTCGACACCTTCATCACTTGGCTCGAGGGTAAGGCCAGCAGCTCTGCTAGCAAGGCCCGCCGCCACGCTCGTTCTTTCTTGTAAGCATTTTCATGATGGCTTGGCAAACTATTCATCACGGCGATGAGATTATGCGATGGATTCTTTTGAGGTTCGTTCGTTCGGTCGTTGGATACGACGAGTGCCTTCGATTCTTTGTGTATAGTACATACCCTTTTTGTAGCATAGCGCTCTGAACATATACCTTTTCACCACTAAGATATCTTTTGTGCCATGCATGTGACTGTAAATGTGACTGTATTTTCTGCGGTTGTGAGGAAGAACTAAGGCATGCGGCCTTGTGCTATCTCAATCGCGATGGCACTTGAGACTAGTGAAGGATTGAAGACAACATCACAACGGCATAGCTATCACCTTGGCACATAGAGGATGAGAAATATCATTGGATAGTTGAGGCTAGTTTTTGGTAACACTGCCAAGCTAGTAGTATAACGGCGTTATCCATGCTCGTCGAGGAGAAAGAAACACCGCCGTCCTACCCAGATGATCTGATGTGTGCAAGGCGTAAGCCAAATCCTTTGTCCAAGGGAAGGCGACCTCAAATAGAAAACAAGAAAGAAAAAGAAAAGACACCATAGTACCCATGAACAAGAACCAGACCCCATCCTCAACCCTTCTTGTACTTGTTGATGAGCCCCCAGAACTCGGCATCAAGCCTTCTCTCCTTGGTATCAGTCTCGTGGAGCATGCGTGCTCGCTTTACTATGTCGCGCTGAATCTTTATGACCTCTTCTAGCGGCTCGCGCTTGTACACGCACGTGTGCTCGAGCGTCACCAAGTTGACTTCGAGGTCATGGTCCATGTAGGGCTTGTACTTGTTCTCGGAGCACATGCGGATGAATTCCGTGTAGACGTCGGTCAAGGCGCTGAATAGGGACATCATCTTGTAGAGGATTTTGTCAAGTCTTTTGTGGATCTGCTGGAGCTGGTGGACGTCGGCGGGGTCCATGGTGTAGGTGGGAGCTGCAGTGGGTGGAGGCGTTTCTGCAGTTGGTGTAGTCGCCGATGGTGGAGCGAATTGAGGCATCTTTGTGGAGTCCATGTTTGTTGAAGGCGGTCTTGTTGATGTGCTTTTTGTCTTTTGTGATGGTAATGTGTGTGGAGATGGAGGTAGAAGCGGATGTGAAGGGTAATAGGCATGTTTGACTAGCACTTGCAAACGCTTTTTGCACTCACCTCTTAATCTAGTAAAGGGCCAGTGAGGATGGAAGATTAAGGTTAGACACTTGGAGAAAATTAGAAAACATGTGGACCCCAACTCCTCTGTGTGCATGGCACTCCTTTTGTTCTTTCAGTGCAGTGACTACGGCTTGATTTGGCGCTTCCATCTTCTCAAGCTGATATGTACTGCCCATGAAGCCCTGCAGTGAATGCTTGGGAATTCAAAGTCTTCTGGTTCAGCAGAACCGGTATTAGGTGACGTAGAGTGCTCTAGAAGTCTCCACACCAACAGTTACACTCGATTGTGGACTATATACTTCCAATTCTACTTCGCCCATTGCATGTACTTGTATTTTTTTAAAAGCTACATCTAGCACTGCATGTTTACGCGTCACATTGCATGGTGCGCGTTGATCTTCTGTAATACCCATCAGTTGTGGCGGTACAGTAAAAATAGCTCTCATTGCTCAGTTCAAAGTCTGTAAGAGTTATTGTCAGTCGAGTAATGAGGCAAATAAGGGTTTAAACATCAGTGTCTTGCTGAATACCTCGAGCAAGTGTTGAAAGAACAGACGCTCAAATCGCCGAATTTCTAAAACGGGTTGGGTTTTCTGAAGTGATTTTGAGGATGTCCGGTCAAAAGAAATAGAGCATTGCAAGTGCTGAGATTGGCTCTGTGTAATTCAATTAGATAGCTAAGATGCAACGGAGGAAAAGATCCAGCAAGAACGCCCAGATGTAATCAAGAGAGCACCCCAAAAAATCATGTGGACGACAGCTATCGACTTTACGACGAGCAGTTGTATTCGTTCTGCGTTTGGCTGCTTCTGAATTGCTACGTGTAAATGCTGGCTCTCGCCACTGCTCACAGGAATGGCATCATCAAAGCGACCAATACCATCTCATGCAGACGATGAAATGAGATGCAGCAAAAATGAGATATGCCCAAATTTTGTTGTAGTTGCCTGCAGCTTCAATATGCATGTAGATGCCGCGGCTCTTTACACCCCTGACAGAAGATGCGCGCTAAGATACGAGCGGATAAGATGTTCATGCAGGTGACGCCATTAGAGCCGAAACAGCGCGATAGCTTGCTGGTGGGGTTGGCCTTATCATCTCCAAAACCTCTGGTTAGGTGTTGAAGACTCATCATTTCTTGTATACAAAGCTCCTGGCGAGCAATGAAAAGCTAGCAGCCATGGCCGACGAGAGAAGTCCATTGATTCAGCGCGTCGATGTGCGCCCCCATCGCGACCGTTACCCACACCATCGCCTTCGGTTCTTCTGCACCACCTTCCTGAGCGCGACAATAATCGCTGGTGGGCTTGCTGCCATCTTCTTTTTCGCCATTGCGCCTCCCACCCAAGACGACGAAGCTTCTGCATCACGTGTATCTGCACTCCTTTCCTCTGCCTCACAAGTCCCTGAAGGATGGGAACGCAAGACGGCACTAGACTTTGACGACCTACAAAAGACTCTGCTTGAGACACCAAGTGCAGAAAAGGCGGAATACTGGAGCAGATACTATACCAGCGGGCCACATCTTGCCGGAAAGAACTTTAGCCAGGCACTATGGACAAGAGAACGATGGGAGGAATGGGGAGTCGCTAGCACCATCGTCGACTATGAAGTGTACATCAACTACCCAAAAGGTCATCGGTTGGCTCTGATGGAAAAGATTGGAAATGGGCACGAGAAGAATGATATTCCCGCTAGTTCAGAGGATGCATGGAAGGTCACGTACGAAGCGCGGTTGGAAGAAGATGTTTTGGACGAGGACAAGTCAAGCCAACTTGCAGACCGAGTACCTACCTTCCACGGATACAGCGCTTCAGGAAATGTCACGGCTCCATATGTGTTCGTCAACTATGGTACATACAAGGATTTTGAGGAACTCAGGGCAGCAAACGTCAGTCTGGAAGGCAAGATTGCGTTGGCAAAGTATGGTGGCGTCTTCCGTGGCCTGAAGGTCAAGCGTGCTCAAGAACTGGGTATGGTTGGCGTGGTCATGTACAGCGATCCTGGTGATGATGGTGAGCTCACTGAGAAGAACGGTGTCGCATGTTATCCAGACGGTCCAGCCAGAGAGCCTAGCAGTGTCCAGCGAGGAAGCGTCCAGTTCTTGAGTAAGTTGAGCCTTGTTCTTCCAGTGCTTTGCTAATGCTGTGGCCCCTTCAGGTTTCGCTCCAGGTGACCCAACTACTCCTGGCTACCCTTCAAAGCCTGGTTGTCCCCGCCAGCCCGTTGATCACGCTATGCCACATATTCCATCTCTGCCCATCTCCTACTTAGACGCCCTCCCTCTCCTTAAAGCTCTCAACGGGCATGGTCCGAAAGCATCATCGTTCAACGAACATTGGCATGGCGGTGGCTTGGATTACAAGGGTGTGGAGTACAATGTTGGACCGTCTCCAGATGACGTTGTCCTGAATCTCGTAAACGAACAGGAATACGTTACAACACCGCTGTGGAATGTAGTTGGGGTTATCAACGGCACGATCAGCGACGAAGTCATTGTCTTGGGAAATCATCGGGATGCGTGGATTGCCGGAGGCGCAGGGGACCCTAATAGCGGCTCTGCAGCTCTGAATGAAGTGATCCGAAGCTTCAGTGCTGCGATGGAAGCTGGATGGAAGCCATGGAGAACCATCGTGTTCGCGAGCTGGGATGGCGAAGAGTACGGTTTGGTCGGAAGTACGGAATGGGTGGAGGAATACTTACCCTGGCTTTCTGCCTCGGCTGTCGCATACCTCAATGTCGACGTTGGCACAAATGGGCCAGACTTCAAGCTTTCGGCTGCACCGCTGTTGAGCAGGGTAGTTGAGGAGGCCAGTAAGTATGCATCGATGCTCTGTTGATTGGACATGGCTAATTCAACCTAGTTCAAATGGTTGCCTCTCCTAACCAGACTGTACCTGGCCAGTCGGTATACAACGTATGGGATAAGAAGATCGAGACAATGGGATCCGGCAGCGACTTCACAGCCTTTCAAGACTTTGCTGGTATCCCGTCGATTGACATGGGCTTTGGCTTTGACGCCAAGTCTGCAGTCTACCACTACCACAGCAACTACGACTCTTTCGACTGGATGAAAAGGTACGGCGATCCTAATTTCGAGTATCACGCCACCATATCAAAGATCTGGGCACTCGTAGCCGCCAAGCTTGTTGACTCGCCTGTCCTTCAATTCAATGCTACAGACTACGCGCTCGGTCTGAGCAAGTACGTCCAAGCCGCCAAACATACAGCACAAGTGGCTGCTTCACATAAGATATCATTCGAAAGCTGGCAACCTCTTGACGACGCGGTATCCCATTTTCTCGATGCCTCTGCAGCTCACGACGAAAGAGCTGCCGATCTCGAACTTCAGTATTCACTTATTGACCATATCCCCTGGTGGCAACCCTGGAAGAAGTTCCAACTCTTCGTTGCTATTCGCGCAGTCAACAGCAAGTACAAATACTTGGAGCGCAAGTTCTTGTTTCCCGAAGGGCTTGACGGGCGAAGCTGGTTCAAGCACGTGGTCTTTGCACCAGGTAAGTGGACTGGCTACTCGGGCGCGACCTTTCCTGGTATAGTAGAAGCTATCGGAGAGGGTGACGAGGCGGCTACCAAACGTTGGGTTGCCATTGTTACCAAGGCCATTGAAAGTGCTGCGGATTGGTTGAAAAAAGATGATTGGGCATGAAGCTATTTGCTTGTACATGGGTGAAGCAGTGTACGAGGTAGATGGCTATATTGCTTTCACAGTGATATCCCCTGTAGTTGAAGAAGTAATTTAAATCACTTAGTCATGTTGCACATTGTATTGGGCCAACGCAGAAGAGATTCCATCAAGTGGTCATAAGTAAGAAACAGAAAATCAGAATCTAAAGCCCATCCTTTCTTAACGACTATATCTTTTCTCTCCTGTTTACCACCTGACGACGGCGGGGCATCGTGGCTCATGGAGAAGATCCGACATTCGGGATGGATGTAGCTTAGACAAGGTCTAAGCGGGCGGGTATAAGGCGGAGAAACAGCGACTGGCGAGGTATATATCGATAAAGGGGGTGTACGGCGGAAGATTCGGTCAGGAAGGGGGGGGGGGGGTTGCTCGGGGATTCTGAACGATGCTGCGGCAGTAAAGAGGGCTTAACTAAATGTACGTCGTTAGCTTTTTGTTTGTGTTCACGTATCAACTTGAAAACAATAAGCAAAAATGTTATCGCTAGGCTTTACTACTAGGATAGTAATCTCAATCACTGCAGCACAGTTAAAAGCGATGTCCTAGTCTACCCGTACGCTTGGATTCCGCATTCAAGAAATATGAAAGCGGATTCCAGATCGTAGGATAGAAAAGAATATGTTTGCTCTTGCGACTCTGCGTGCCACCATGCTTATAAGAAAAGCACGGAGATAGAGCGAGAAAATCGCAGCGGAGGTGCAGGTGGGGAGGGAGACAGTAAGAGGCTAGGCATACCTGAGAATGGCTCTAATGATGTGCATCGCTGGAGCCTGATTGTTGTTGTTTTTGCCATCACATTCACTTTACAACCAAGCCCTGGCTGGCCATTGTCGTGGAACCATGTCTTAGGCCAGAGACAAACGCTCCTGTTGCTCAGCCTTCAGTGATAGTAAGCTTACGTAGTTTTGTTTTCAAGTTACGTCTGGGTTAGGCCTACAGGACTCAAGGTACTACAACCATTGGTAAAAGTTTCGCTCCCGTTCCTCAGCGACTTTCATGTCACTGCGGTCTTGAACATATATTTGAAACTCGGTCATGTGAATTTCTATATGCAAATCGATGATGGCGACGTCCGAATTGCGAGCATACATCAAGGAAAGGATGAAGAGTGTCCTCTGGTAGAGGCTGGACCAGATTCTATCAACGTCTTCCTGGAGTTCTCTTGCCAATCCCTTTGGTATTATGCAAAGAGGTGATGGAGGGGACTCAGTGCGAGGTGGAAAGGGAGTAACAATAGGAGGGGGAGGTGGATTTCGTGTAGGCGAGAGTAGAGCACGCCGTGATGGCTGCAAGTTGCCTTGACGAGCTCGACGAGCTCGACGGCCAACGGGACGGTCTGTTTCTCGAATTTCATTGTTGTTCATAGCATTTGTGATAAAATTGGCGTGTCTAATTTATTGTTTGGTGTCAATTTCAAGGGTATATTGCATCAGTGCGCAAGGTGCGTTTGCTCCAGAGCCGGCGACCACTACGCAACGCCCCACTTTTCAAGTCACTGTCTAACTGGCAACTATGAAAACTCTCTCACTCAATTCCCACGAACTCTCCAACACTCAAACCCAATCCTCTGTGAGGCTCAACAATGGCACTTTTATCTCACTCTGTCCCCCATACCAAGCTGAGTTTACCCCTTATTATCTCTCACCCACATTAACACTGCGTCCAATGATGATTGTCTTTACGACAGTTGTATTTTTTGATTTCCCCATGATAACTATACGTTTGTATCACGGGCACATCACTGAGGACAGCTCACTGACCCACAGATACACCAAGCGCCTCTACTGTAAATGACTGACACACTGCAGGTTCGCCAGATGTCCAAGAGACACAGGAACTCGGTTTTTGATAGAGTAACACCATCAAAACAACCGCCACTAGACCGAATGGTAACATTAAGCTGAGTCTTCCTTTACTCCCCTCACTGCTTACATATTGGAGCGGCCTATCGACAGACACTGTGATGAACGAAAATTTTGTAGTTTTCAACGCAGATTTCAAATGAAGACAGCAGCCTTCTTCTGAGACTATTTTGAGTGAGAGTTATTCATTTATCTGCTTTATTTACTAGCTTTCATTTTTCTCCATTCAGATAGTAACGCACTGCAGGTTTCCTCCGCCAACCCCGAATCACGACAGCTGCCACACAGTAACGATGCTCATAAGTCACACTTGATGAGGGACACCAGGTAAGATCTGTATGAGGTCCTGACAAAAGTCTTTGTGTTTTGTATTTGACCATCTGATTATCTCCAAGTGCAGTGGCCTAGATCAATGTGCCAGCCACAGTGGAGTCTGACAGCTCTTCCATTGTCATAACTCTCCCAATGGCTGGCTATATTAATATCCCATCTCAAAAATAAGGCGACATGCTCTTGTGTTGTGACCTTTGAAAACAAGTTGGGTACATTCATATATAGATCAACGATACTGTGTTTTGTGCTCTATTTTTCAGTGCTGTGACTTGTCATGAATGAAAATTTGCGTGAGTGTGCGTGCATTCTGACAAACAAGTGTGCTGAGAGCTTAGCCGAATTTTGTAACAGAAGAGTGTATAGTAGAGATAGACACGAATGGCGTTGGCGCGAGATGTGGGTAATACAACAGTTTGTGCTGTACGCTTAAGTGTTATGACACTTAGACGTAATTCATATCTAAGTCTGCTTGCTGTAAAAGAAAAAAAAGCTTACAGTCATGCTGGTTTGCGCTATTAATAAACCTATGCATATCCCAGTATCTCTCTGGCACGGGGCTCAAGACAGGGATCTGCTTATGCTAATGAAAAGCCTCACTGTTTCTATCACAGTCTTTATATCTACGCCAGTTACCCTGTATCTGCTGTAACATTCGTGCTAAGAGTTGCGCCAACCGTGTAGGTTAACAGTATTATAGCATCAAAGTTCAGTATCAAACTAAGCATTCTCTTCCCCTATGTATGCTTGCTTCCTTGGGGCACCAAAGTCCTGAGGTTTTCTTTGTATTGTTCGTGGAAAGCATGCGCGGTGCTGGCCAGGAGTCTATCGGCCGTGTCGCGCACAGCTGTGTAGGTAGGCGAAAACCCGCGTCGATCGAGATCAAGTATATTATTGACTATTACCTCCTCCTCTAGCATTCTACCGCCCCTCGACCCGCCATCTACCCTAATACAGCCAAAATCTACACTGCGCGGACCTAGCGACTCCTTTCCACCCCGCATTACAACACACAAAAGAGTAATGCTAGGGCCTGTAAGAAGACAAGAATACCCGTAGTTATGATACTAGCAAATTCCCTTGTTCTGGGATCGCTGAAGGGTAGAAAAGTGTGGATCTGAACGCTCTTCGGTAATTGGTGTAAGGAGAGACCGGGACATTCTTTGAGGGGGATAAGACATGGCAACGAAAAAGAGATCTGAGGAGAGGACCAGATGTTGAGAAAGAAGGAGGTAGCGACAGAAGAGAATAGGAGGGGTGGTAATGGGAAAAGAGATATACGGTGTTGAAGGGCAGAAGAACGGGCTATACAAGGGGTAAAGGGGGAGAGGAAATAGGCAGGTGGAAATAGATTGGAGAAGAAGGAGACTGATACAGAGAGGGAGTCTCGCCTGCAGAAAGACAGGGTCGTTATGCAGGATCATACGCGGCATTGCTGTGTTTTCTTTGGCTTACCTTCGCATAAGAGCAACATCTCTCATATGTTGAGTTCATTGGTTTGACCCGTGTTGTAAGATTTGGTTACTCTGAAGGTTGGCATATCTACGGGTAGCTATATAAGTTTATGCGCGTCTGATAGAAGTCTTTACCACACCGTTCTTCTATGACTTTTAGTGTACGTTATTGCATGACTTTGCCTCATTACTGAAGCTATATACAGGCTTCCTTCGAGACGGGTATCATGCTGTCATAGCCGTCTGCGTCAATGGTGCCTTGTTCGAAAAGCAGAATAACAGAATGAGTGTGGCTGCTGTAACTTCAACGAGCCGCATATAGATCGTCTTGAGAACTCATGTCGGGTACAGCCTTATCGTTGGTAGAAAGAGAGGCTCCAATAACATACAGAGGGAGAACCCTACTCACAGCCGTCAGGAAAAAGCCTGGAAATAGATAGCGGAAGCAAGACAATCTCAGTATTTGAGCAGAGCTGAGCATTTTGCCCGAGCACGATATTGACAGATGGCACAAGACATAGCGATGTTGTCCTGCAGTTTCCCCATCCCTGCAAGCGCCGTTGCAAGAGATTCAGTCGACCGCCACCAACAATACATATACAATATTGGGCCACCGGCTTGTCATAAAACGATGCCAACACCAAATGGTGCACCTGGATCATTTCGAATTTTATGGAAAATCTAATCCGGGTAGAGAAAGCAACTCATGCAGCGACCAAAGTAGACGATAAACCGGGCTTCCGCATCGGCGGTGTAAACGGTGTAAGGACTCTCACAGTAACTCCGCTAACAAGACCACTGCTGTGATACACACGTCTGTAAGACACAGCACGTTTAGGTTATAGTGAGAAATACAATCTGAGTGCCTTGCTGACGCAAAAGTTCCACCACTTTTGCAGAGACCAGATGTCACCAGTGCCCTCGGTTCCCGAGAAGAAGCCGCCAGCAGAATTGCGGAAGTATTTGCAAGCCGATGATAAATTTATAGCTGAATTCTATTTGAGAATCTTATACAAAAGAGATGGATCGGCGTAAATCTAGAACCACGAGTGTGGCACAAGCAGCGAGTCGGTCCACGCGGATACCTCTGGTGGAAAGAATATGTTAAGCAAGTATCGTCCATGGATGCGAAATAAGGGCAGGATCTTGAGTACCAGCATTATGTTGCTAAAGCAAATTGAAGTCTCCCGCACAATAAGAAGTATGATATTGTTACAGCCAGCTGTATAGTTCTGTTGGTCTGAAGTATGTTCCACGTTGTCGACATTGACGTCTAACTTTTGGACCTAGGTACGACAACGGACGCCTTCGGCTTAGAAGATTCGACACAACGCCATACCCGTTATAATTCGATGCTCACAAAACACCAGATATCGCTTGTACGAAACGATGTTGGATGATTTTGACGTAAACTTGTTACTGATAACCCAAAGGCGAACTTCCTTCCAGGGCATCGATTATGCGTGATCGAATCATCCTCGGCGGTCGTATCAATTTTCTCAAACTAATAATCGGGTCGGCGATTCTTTCCGGACACCATTGAGATTTGCTGAAATTAAAACGCCAATATCCTTCCAAAGAACCTGAACGATAAAGAGAGTTACTTCCGTAGTATGTACAGAGCCATGGAATACCTCGCCATCAAGGAACGCGACATGACCATTGTTTTCTGCATCTCTGCATGAAAATAAGGGTTAAACTTCTTTCGGGATGATTAAAGTCTAAACGTCATCATGCCTTAGATTTTCGTCGAAGCAGATGTTGAGGTTGACTCCAATAACAGAAGTAAGAGACGAAGCTGACGAGGGCTCTTAGCATATAGCGAAATCACTCAAAGGTTGGTATTGCTATTGCTCGGGTCTCCCAACACAAAGTATCATGTTTAAGGTCCAAGGGTGGAAAAAGAGCTGGACTATGCTGTCGCGCCACCGAATGGCGTTACTGCTGGGCTGATCGAGCCCTAGGTTTGATTTTTCATATTTGAATTTGAGTTGACCGCAATTCTGAAACTCAGCAAGGTATCTCAGCTCAATATAACAGAACAAAGCATCGTTGTATACACACTCAGCGTTACACGATAAGCTAATAACAGTGTCCCACACTGCATCACATCAGCACCGCCCATCAACATAGTAGAATATATCCAGTCAGAGTAATAGACAAAATACAAGTTGAAGACTGGCTTTGAGTACATCGTAGCGTTAGAGCGAACCGAGTGCTCTTATAGATGGGTGCGATGGACGCAGTATTTCCGAACGAGAATCTAATGTGGGCCCTTCGTATATCCTAAGGTTCTTCACGAAGTATAGCAAACCAGGCTCAAAGATTAGGTTGGTGTCCTTTCTCAGGTTGCGATCCTTGTAGGTGCAGCAACGGTATTGGGAGCGGTCACTTTGAGTCTCTGATGATGGAGTCTCCCTGGGCGACGAGAAGAGTTATATGTTCCGTAGAAAGTGCTAAACTATCATCCAGCTTTTAGCTTTGACCAAAGGGTCAGCATCACCAGAACTGCTTGTCCATCTGGTACGGTTTTGTCGGCTGTTGCTGCTGGTATTGGAGTGCTCGTGGGTGTGAAGGAGAGGAAAACAAACAATCCATTAGTACATGCTGGCCCAAAGGAATTGGGCTTCACCTGATTGAGTCTGTCAAAACACTGGAAGAAAGATTTCCCATGCGCTTTGATTGTCCGGTTTAGAACATTTGCCGACAGTGACTGCGAGACTTGAGAATGACGTGCTACAGCCATGGTTAATAAGATGCACGAGAAACCTATCGTGGTTTGTTGGTCAGCTTTTGTGCGTATTCAGCGCCAGGTTTACTGAGCTTGAGCATTGGTGGGGTTGCCCCAGAGGGGTTTTGGGCGAAGGAAGCATGCTCAGGCAGGAGCTACCAGTCATACAGATCCAGCAGTGATGCTTGGAAGGACTTACCAAGGACCACTGGAGTCTGCTTCCATGTATGACATGAGCGCTGAAAGAGGATGCAACAGCCTAGGTCCAACGATCGGAGCCGCCATGGGAGGGCTTTTGCAAGCTTTAATCTCGACCGCAACATCAGGGCGATCGAAAGACTCGAGTCCTCATAACTGGAAGAGATGCATTGGTCTTCTCTCAACTCGTTGACGGCTAAGTTTGGGTGTGGTATGAGCAGCGGAGCAGAGGCCCGCAGCTGCGGTCTTGAAGGGCTACCATTGAAACCATCACTAAGCCGAAGATGACCCAGGAGAAGAGATGTAATTGATGAAGAGGAAAAAGAGGTCGTTACGAAGCGTTAGAGGGACGCGCGGATGACTTGCGAAAAGTTGACGACTACGCCTTTTTGGTGGTGGGGTAAGGATTTGGAAAGTGGTGAAAATCACTTTGGTGTTGCAGCAATGAACTTCGATTGACGCTAACGACCGTGCATTGTTCTGGTTCACAACGCCCCCTTCTACTTACTGACTACGCTACACAGTTGAAGCGTATGGTTTGTCCCTCATCTCTCTTTAAAATTGGCTGGTCGGAGGCTTGTTCCGCGCCTCAGTATGGTAGGCAGTACCTACGATGTTGTGATACTGAGTTCGAGTCCGCCGGCGATTTCCCCGCGGCGCAATGCCCCCTCCCGTCGCGTCGCAGTACCCGCATCCTCGCCCCTGGTACTCTCTCGTTCTGCAAGTCCGCTGAGATCAACAACCGGCGCGTCGACCACCAATCCTAGAGTTGGTCCTATCCCTGAGGGTGCGCTCAGGGGGGTTGCCACCGTTGGCAACCTGGTACGATCCGAGCACTTTACAAGCCGGCTAGACGATGACTTCACGGCGATACAAGACGCGCGATTGCAGAAGGATAACGTAGATATTGTAGAAAATATCGAAAAGCCTCCCAAGCGGTCTACGAAGAAGTCCACTACTGCCACAAATGAATCTGAGAAGCCTAAACCTAAGCTTCGAGCGCGCAAGCAGAAACCCAAGTCAGATAAAGAGATTCTCGACTCAGACGATGAACTACGACGTCCACAACGACCTACAAAGTTGCCTTTCTTCAACGACCAACCTTCCGAGTCCGCCACTAAACCCCCGAGTGAGACTACGGATGCGCCGAAGCTCACCAAGTCGGGGAAGCCACGCAAGCCGCGTGCTAAGCAACAGAAGGCTGAAGAAGAAGCTGTGGAGTCTGTTGTGAAACCAAGGAGAACGAGAGTCACAAAACCTAAGAAAACCGTGAAAAGTGGCAACGAACAACCCGATGACGTATCCGTCGTTTCTGCGCATTTTCAAACGGGGGTGGATATGGATGACGGCTCGACATTAGTGTCGGCTCAGAAGTCAGTAGAGACAAAAGACAGTTCAGCGGGTCATCCTGCGTCTATATGGGATGTACCAGATAATCCACGGTTGAAGAAGGCTACTTCACTCAAACAGCGACCACCAACTTCTGTTGTAGAGCCACTAGAGCTGGAACAAGCTCTAGTGCGAAGGCAAAATTGGACGCCTCCTCGTGACGCGACTATAACATCGCCAGCTACAGATTCAGCCGGAAAGGAGAATATATCGCTAGCACAGAATGCTGAGGGCAACTTCACGAACCTGCTCTCCAACTTTGCCTATGCACAATCACCCTCAGCTCAAACAACTACAAGAGCAAGTTATTTGGCTGGAGCTACGAAAAGAAGACGTATTGAGGTAGGTGCTGTCGCTGATTGCTGAAACCACTATGCTGATGTTTGTCTTCAGTTAGTAGAGATAGCCGGCAACCAGACCAACTCCCGTGATTCGTCACCTGAGAAAGGCAAAGCTCCCAAGAAAAAGCCGCGCACCATCACAGACCTTGTGACAGGACAGTATGGTCAAAGAGATGAAGGATCTGACCCGAACAATGCATTGGAAGATTTCTTTGAGCCTCGAACATCAACGACCGTGATGCCATCGAATGATATGGCTGCATCGGGTACCAATTCACCCCAGAAGAAATTGCCGCGTAAGCGTAATAGCCCAAAGGCGCCAGCTGAGAAAGGCGAGCCGAAGGCGAAGTCGAAACCTAAGAAAGTATCGGCCAAATTTGCTGCTAAACCCAAGCCTGTCGCCGAGAAGCTGCTCAGCCCTGCTGCGGCAATCTTACGACTGAACCAGCAGGATGTGCTTTTTGGTACATCAAGTCAACTAGCATTGGAAGAATCCCCAAAAATGATCCGCCAAATCCAGTTCGCAATCAAGGAGTCAGAACAGGATGCAGACAGGGCCGATAACTATTCCTTTGTCGCGCCTTCAGCATGGTCTAGACTCACCAAGGCCAAGGGTCAGAAAGCCTTATGGGCTGCAAGCGCACGGGACGATGACGGTGGCATGTTAGAGCATATGCAAGATGTGCATATTCCCGAGCCTGACCGAACGCAAGACATCCCACTGCTAATGGATGTCACTCACAACAAGCCTGATGGTGCCCGGAACAACCCTGTCAGCCCGTCGTCATTCATTGATATTGATGACATACCCCATGACCCTCCTCCACCCATTACCATCTCGTCTGATATGCCAACACCTCCGCCCCAGCCCTCAAAACCCTCTCAACTGCATGGTTCGCGAACAGAAAACTTTAATACAAACGAATTGGATTTCAAAGATATCGATGCCTTCGAATCAGAACCACCACCCTCGAATCAGAATGCAGAATCTCAACATACTTTTGTGGACATTGACGAGTTTGACTTACCACCTCCGGCGCAGCTGCAGTATAGTCCCGCAACAAAGTTGAGGCTGTCTGCATCTGCGTTGAGAACGGGTGATGGCTCGCCCAAGAAACGTGGTAGACCGCCAAAGTTGCAGTCTACTGTTTCTAAAGTCTCAACGTCTTCAACTCCGATACTGAAGCCATCATCCTCGAAACCTAGGGCAAAGCCGAAAGAGAAGAGCGTAGTGCCTTCCACTCCGTCTAGGGAACCAAGCCGGTTCATTGATATCGATGAGATTCTTGACTCGGAAGACGACACCCTCGAAGCATTGTCTCCTACTCCACCGCGGGTCTACAAACACATTAATCCAGAGCCTTTGCTACTGATCTCGCTCTCACCTGCTACATCGCCCAGCAAAACCACCGCGGGTGCTGGTATCAAATCCAAACAGTATCCGTTATCTGATGCAAGCCTAACGCCGGTACACTGTATACCAACCAAGCTGCTAGAGTGGGTCCACATCAAATCCAACGTCTTTGCACAAATCACAACGCACATCCGCTCCTTACCCCCAACCAAGGATCCCACAAAACCTACGTGGCATGAGAAAATTCTCATGTACGACCCCATTGTCCTTGAAGATTTTACCGGCTACCTCAACGCTAGTACCAGCATCCGTGTGTTCAAAAAGGCCACGCAAAAGCAAGTCAAGGTATGGAACCAGCAGCGAAAAGTCAATGGCGAACCCATTCTAGTCGTTGAAAAAGGTGGCAAAGAAGATGTGTTAGCTGTAACGAAAGAGCTCGAGACACAAATGGTTCAGAGTTGGTGTGAGAGTCTAAGCATATGCTGCATATGGGGTGAAGGACGTGGAAAGAGCGGAGTGCGTAAGGGACTCTACTAGAGAACATGATTGTGATAATGATATTATGATGAACACAACATCGGAATACATAAAGTGGTCGCAACTGCCTGTACCACATTCACTAACCCTCATTGGTCCACGCAGGTGAAAAACACGCGTTCTTCTTTTTATTGTCAAACGTGACCGTCACGCTCTTCCCATCTGCCGCCGGCGTAGAAAAGCTCCTCCGAGCAGAGTCTGACAAAGTTATAGACCCATCCGGGGACTGAGACCACCAGGTTGACGCCAAACTTAGGTTATGATCCACCCTCGTATCTGCATCCGTAGCCTCTTCGCTAGATCCAGGGGACATGCGTGGAAATGCAGAGACTTCATGTGTGGGATCGAACAGGACAGTAGACGTTCTGGGTGTTTCGGGCCACCATCCAGATGTCGAGCATAGATTCCTTCCAGTGCCGTGTATGAAATCCGCAGGTCGAGGATACGATTTTAGATAATCATTCTCTGGTTGGATACTTTGCTGTATCTGCTCAGTCGCGCCTCCATCTCCTTGCATACCTGCGCCTCTAAGTGGGAGCTCGTGGACGTGCAGAGCCTCTCGCTGCCACTCCTGACCCGGTAAACCTGGGTGTGGCGTGCGTTGTTTGGGCAGCTCGTTGATATCGTAGCGTTCCGAGTAGCTACCCGTTTTGTTCTCGTAGTCTAGCTTCATGACCATTTCGCCGTCTTCAGTTTCAAAGCGCACGCGGACGGGTAACCAATCTGGTATCGCTTCGCCAGACATAGCTTCGAGGGCTTCAAGGAGGGGTTTCTCTTCAAGGGCAGAAACCCCCCATTGCAAGTGGATCTTGTTACATTGGTCAATGGCCCTGGTCTTCATGCGCTCAGCCCGGGATATTTGGGCATCTATGTCGGTTTGTATGCCTCGAGAAGCGGAGCGCTGGGCTGAGAGATCACGGATGGATCGTTGCCATGGTCCAATGGAGATCTGTATTGGCGTATGCATGCGCAATGGTACGAGAGGTAGATCTTGGGAGACGGAATTGGCCCATCGAATGGATTTGGCGAGATGCAGTGCGCTGTCAACGTCGATGACTCTGAGTCTTTCTGGAGAGGGTAGCAATGAGAGAGCCGCTTCTGCAGGGAAATGTCGGTAGAGTGTGTCGGCAAGACCACACAGTAGATTCTGCAACATCCAGTATCTCGTGCAAAGAATCATGTTCTGCACAGTATCAAATTCTAGAGTGTCTGGCATAAGATCGGTATATTCTGGAGACGCGGGAATAGGTACAACCGTGATGGCTGTTTGCATCAGCTCAGATACATGTTGTGGGAGATTGATTTGTATCAGCGACTCCATATGCGAGACTGCAGCCGCAAGTGCGCTGGTATCCTTGGGATTTAGGATTGCCTGTCTGATCAAGCATACTATTTGAGGGCATTGGATGAAAACATGCATAATCGCTATTGATGCTCGTTGTGCTGGCGAAAGCGATATCGATGCGTTCATGGGCGGTGGATATGTAGCTGACAAGTAGAAGTCGTTAAAGTAGACCGATTTCCGACCTGCCAACATTGATTCATTTACCTTCTACATGTTAAAAGGCCAACGATTAAGTTGAAGAAGAAGACACTCACATCATCAACATATGTGTTATCAATTAGATTCCAGTAGTGCTCGTCATCGACTTCTGAAGCCTTGCCCGACTTCATCAGTTCAGCCAGTCCAAAGGCATGAATGGCATGGTACATGGTATCAATTCCCATAAGGGCCTAGCAGGTGTAAGTGGATTGCATCTAGGCCTAGCAGTCGTAGTCCCTCACCTCAGCCGCATAGTGCATTTTAGTGGCTAGTAAAAGGTCATAAGTAGGCTCAGTTCGAGCTTTTAGAACAACAAGCTGTAATTCTCTCAAAGCCTTGGCTTTTGTGGCTTTGACAAGCCTTCGTTTCGAGTGCATTCCATCCCGGTATGCTGCATAGCTATTTAACAAAAACTCTACAGCAAGATCGAGCATCCGATTGTGACCAATACGCGACGGTATGGTTTCAATCCAAGTACCCAGAATCGCAAACGGCTGTTTTCCGGAGATATCTAGTCCAAGCATATCGATGTAGCGACTGATCAGTGCGGTTTCCGCAGACGATGGTTGATACGGGACTATAGCGGACTCTTTCTCTAGATGTTGGAGGTACGCTTCCAATGCACGCTGTTGCATATTGGCCTTCTTTCTCGACGATCTAGACTTGGACTTGGAGGTTGGTGCTAAGGTCTGAAAGAAGCCTTGCCCATCACCCACTCTTCTTTCGGTGGTGATGCGCAACTCTGAAGATGCTGAAGAAGATGCTGAAGAAGATAAGACCGTGTCGTCCTCAGAAGAACTGAAACTATGCAACACAAACGGAACCATTGATTTGCCGTGTTTTGTTAATTGGTTCGGGTCCTGCACAATGAAAGCCGTTGGCCTTCCGTATGAGTAGGCACAGGGGCGATCTTTCTTTTTGCATGCACCGCATTTAGGTTTCTTTTCATCGCACTACATGTATATCAGCAAATGTCCATGCATAGTCAATCATGTCGTTTTCTGGGTCCGGAATCTTCTAGATAGAGGTAAACAAGAGAATTTCGTACCTTCACTTTCCGCTGGCGACACGTGTCGCATTTCCCCGTTTGGGTCATTGCGAAGTTTTGAAAAAGGTACAACAATCCCTCCAATAACTATGAAGGTGCTCTCTTCACGCACTACTTTCAGCGGCTAGTGTTACGGTTCGATGAGCGGAATTCTCCAGATACTGAAGCCTAAATAAAGCTTAGATCAGATGGTACAAGATCGGACACTAACAATACAAGGACACTCAGCCAATGGAGGTAGTTCAGTCAACTCTTAAATTGTATCGAGACCCTCGCATCTGTCTAGTAACTTTGCAAAGAACAAGTGCGGTATACTGATACTGTGAAATATGACGTCTAGTTGTCGCGAGGGAGGTTCCAGGCTAAACTCAAATAGAGGTGCCGGACGGGCCAACGCCGCGGACGGGCCAACGCCGGATTACGTCCTCCAACACCAAATATCTGATCAACTCCTACCACCCACAATATAACCAAAATGCAATCAACTGACGCTGCGCTTGCTGCTATTGACGCCTTATATCCTGGAGAAAATCTCGTATACTCCAAATCGCGAGAAAGTATACTGTTGATCCAGGAACGCTGAGCCCCCGCCACCGAGGCATTCCCACCTCTAGACAAGCAGCTGCACAGAACCGGCAGGCAATCCACCCACAACATGAAGCTGAGCTTGTCGAATACGTGGATAGACTCAGCAAGCAAGGCTTGCCACCTTGGCAAAAGTGTCCGGCCAAGCCGTGAGGTACGTTAGTACGAGAGTAGAGACAAGATGGTGGCACCTAGGCCAAGAACAAGACTAAAACATAAATAACAAAAACAGCAAGAAAACTGTCTAAACAAAACCAGTATCTACAAAGAGTCAAGCCACAGTCAGTTGCTTGCTGCTTAACTAAAAAGCAATTATCGTATGTTGTTCTATCTAGGTAATTAAGTACTGGCTATCAGCCGCGTGTGGTGGGGGCCGCGAGTTTTCAACCAGTGCACCCTACATCCGTAGAAGGACACACAAAGCTGTATCAAAGAAGAATACTACTTTATTTCAACTTTTTTCCTTGCCACTCCGTGCACGTGGTGACTTCGTACCTGAGTTATCCCAACATAAACATACATTTTCTATATTTTTACTCTTGTTTCCTTAATTCCCCCAAACAAGAGCCCGCTGGAAGACAGCCTAGCTATCTAACATCTCCTCCTGTTCACCAAACTGCTCTTTAGTACCAGGCGTCTGCTGGAGGCATAACCGCAAATAGACAAAAGTCGAAGCACCACAGTAGCACCACACAAAAGAAAACAAACCCCCACATGTAAATAACAAGATAGAACGGCCTACGGCCAAAGTCTTACATAGCCCCGAGCTGCATATAGACTTTAATGGAATAATAATGATGATGATAATACTTATCATGGATGGGCATCATAGCCATGTAGCAATAAATTTTATTAACTATTGTGATCAGAACACAATACTACAAGCCATCTTCCCGCCGCATTCAACCCAAACGCTGCAGCCGCTTGAGATTAGATTGTTTAAGCCACTATCTACCGCATACTCAAACGAGCTATCGAGCTTCACCGATACCAGCCAAGGGCTGATACCATTCACAGAATCCCATTTGTTCCTAATGTTCTGGCGAGCTTGGTGCGCGGAGTTCAAGGAATTATCGATTCTCCGAGCTTTTAGAGCTACTGGAATTTCACCATTCAATCCAGAAGTTATACTCCAAAAATTTTAAAACTATAACGTAATTCACAAGCGAGCGAGCACCTCCCCACCAGCGCGTCGACATCGACACAACAACGCATTATACCTCAACCACGCAGGTCTCAAATAACTTATGATCAATCATATTTCCAACTTGCTCTTTTTGATATTAACTCCCAACGTATTCAAAGTGTAAAGCGTGCTGCTGAAGTCTATAACGTCCCCCGAACAACTTTATCTCATCGACGCGCTGGAAGACGCTTCCGACGCGACTGTGAACCGAATTCGAAGCGCCTAAACAAGCTAGAAGAGGAGGTTATAGTTAAGCGTATTCTTGAAGAGTCTGCACGAGCATTTGCGCCTACAAAGGCTGACGTTCGAGCAATGGCTGATAAACTATTGCATGAGCGGGAGAGCAACCCTACTGGCAAGAACTGGGTTGACAACTTTGTCAAGCGAACTCCTGAGCTCCGTACGCGCTGGGGCCGTCCTTATAATCACCTGCGAGCCGCCTGCGAGGACCCAGCGGCTATCCAGCGCTGGTTCGATCTAGTCGAGGCGACAAAGCAGAAGTGGGGTATTGTTGACGACGATATCTACAACTTTGACGAAACTGCCTTTATGATGGGCAATATTTTATTACAGTTAGTTATCACAGGCTCAGAAGGATATGGCAAAAAGAAGCGGATCCAGCCAGGCAACTGTGAGTGGATTACTGTGATCCAAGGCGTGGGCGCTTCAGGTCGCCGGCTACTCTTCAAGAGGCTCTAGATGAATCAAACAAGCGTAAGAGCCACAAGCGGCGATACGTACGGACAGAAGAGACTCTTGCTGTAGGCGAGGTACAAGAAGTATTAGCTGAACAGGCGGGTAGTAGTTGTGGTGATGGTGAGAGTGCGTCGAAGAGGGTGCGACGAGAGGCTGTGCGGGCGTTGCAAGCAGACTGGATACAACACTCGTACCTGCACAGTTGAGATAGATAATGCAAGTGGTGGTAACGATTCTGATAATCAACTTGGTATTTCGCAATAGTTTATTGACTGTGATAAAAGTGCGTGATAACGTCTCGACGTCGACGCGCTGGTGGGGAGGTGCTCGCTCGCTTGTGAACCGCGTTAGTGGTGGTGGTAGTGCGGAGCCAGCCAATCGCTCAGCAGCACTACCATCACCGCGCTCGCGTTCAGGCCGCCCCATCAAGCTATCAGCCAAATATTAATAGACAGAACAAATCAATATATTACTAGATTATTACACTAAGAAACTTCGCGATAATAGCTTTTTTATAGAGCTCTACAGCTTCAAATTTGTGGTGGTGTTAGGGCAAATCCGGCGTTGGCCCGTCCGGCACCTCTACAGCTAGCGCTGACCCTTGGCATGACTAGCTAAATATAGCAGCCTCCCCAAACAATAGCAGAGCAATTCACGTTCATCACAGGTCTACTACAAATATGCAGAAATCACGTGACAAGGGCAATGCCCCAGTATTGGAAAAAGTCTCTTGTTTGGAAAAAAACAGATAACACTGATATTTAAGGAGGGAACTCTCCCTTACGCAGTCTCTCTCCCAATACCAGCCTTGTACCGCGCCAAACACCTCTCTCGTGCAAATTTGTGCTCCACAATTGGTTCGGGATACCCACTCTTCTTTGCAATCTTGGCCGCCTCACCTTTTGCCTGGTAGGGATTGTGTATCGCGGCCCCTTGCACACCCTCTAGCTCCTTCACCCATAGCCTAATGAATTCACCTTGCTCGTCAAACTTCTCGGACTGTGTCCAAGGGTTGAAGATGCGGAAGTAAGGTTGAGGATCCACGCCTGTTGAAGCACTGAAGCCCCAGCCGCCGTTGTTCGAAGCGAAGTCGCCGTCAATGAGGTGCGTGATGAAGTATTGTTCGCCGAGACGCCAGTCTAGCAAGAGATGTTTGGCTAGGAAAGATGCTGTTATCATACGAAGTCGGTTGTGCATGTAACCTGTGTGCTTGAGACAGCGCATTGCGGCATCAACAATGGGATAACCTGTACGACCTTGCGTCCAGGCCTCGAAGTGGGCATCATTGTATTCCCATTCGATGTTTGTGTACTCGTACTTGAAGGGTTTGTTCATGCTGCGCGAAACTTAGTTATTAAGTGATGAAGAGGAAGTAGAAACTCGTACCATACATAGGGCCAATGAACTAGAACATGTTTGTAAAAGTCCCGCCAAGCTACTTCTCCAATCCAGCCTTTTATGCCCTCCTTGCCCCCATCGAGCTTTTTCACGCTGTTAATATCCCTCGCCATACGCACACTCGTTCGAGCGGCTAGTGTACCGGCTGCATGATGTACACTGATTCGGCCAGTACTGTTCAAAGCAGGGAAGTTACGCGTGTCCTTGTACTTGGTGACCTTCTCGGTGAGGAAACGTTCCAATCGATCGATAGCTGCTGACTCGCCGGCTGGCCATAGATGGTGAAACCGCTCCTTCTCTTCGGTTGTAAGAGACTTGCATTCTGGTAGATCAGGGACTTTGGAATCGAAGAGCTTGATAAACTTTTCACGGAAATTGGCAGGGTTCTTCTCTGGCATGGAGCGTTCGTTGAGAAGATGAGGGTGTGCATGGAGGTATGCAACCCAGGCGCGGTACCAGGGGCTGTATACTGCGTATTGTTTTCCGGTACCCGTCTTAAGACTTCCGGGTGGTACGATGCAGTCATCGTGTTGTGGATTCATACTGATACCTTTCTCCAACATCATACGCACCAGCCGCTCTTCCCGGCGCAGCTCGTCGGGCTCGTATTCAAGGTTACAGAAGACGTTTTTTACGTTCCACTCAAGTGCCAGTTCGACCAATCGCTTTTTTATATTCTTCCTTTCGTGCGCCGTCTCAATGTATAGGGGTATGTCCAGCTCTTTTAATTCCTGCTTGAGCAGCTGCACCGAACGAAGCTCAAAGTGGCACTTGGGCGGGCTGACAAGATGTGCTTCCCAGTCTTGCGGGCTCATTATCCAGACAGCAACTAGACCAATTCCTTTACTCTTTGCGAGTTCTGCAGCTTTCGAGAGGCCTGTGTTGTCTCGTATGCGCAAGTCGCGCTTGAACCAATGCATAACTGCATCGCCGTGCCCACCTTCGTTTCCGCTTTGTATCTTATCCCTCCTCTGTTTAGTATCTTTCAAAGTTTTCTCTAAGATTCCGATTGGCCGTGGAATCTCGTTAGCGTTGTACATGGCGCATCGCTCGTTGCTCATTTCTGCCGGATAGTATCGCCGATCGACTATGCCTGCTCGTTCTTCTGGCCTCGAGTGATCAAAATCGTCTTCTTCGTTCTTGATAGGATCTCCAGGTGCGCTGTTTTCAGAATCTCTTGCGGTCCCATCTGTGAGTGGCGCGCTGCCTGTGAATGCTTTATCAAGAGGTTTAGCTATACGCGAACGCTTGTTGGGTGCGTTGCCGGATGCGTCAGTGTACTTGTTCGCAGATATGGCATTATGTGGGATGTCGTTAGATTTACGCTTTGGAGGCATTGTAAGGGCGCTCTTCGAGGAATGTATGAAAGGTCGAGGTGATACGTAGCATAGGCAGGTCAAGTATGTCCTGTGGGTTGGAAACACCAGTAGAGAATTGAATGGTCTGAGAGGAGCAAAAGAGCGCATGCGCAGGCACCTGGTCTCACACTGCCGGCCAACAATTGAAGTCTAATCAGAGAAAGATGCAGGTTGACATATTGTGTTCTCCCGACGCGTTCATCTCTCGCGTTGGCTTAGCACCGATCAATGATGCAGATCGTCCCTGAAACATTGAGTCAAGATCGGTTGGCCAGATTAGCGAAGCCAGCCCCTGTCAACGTCCCCCGCGATTCAACGGGCGCCCAATTTTACATCTGTGGCCACGTCTCGACGCGCATCGTTGGTAACGGTTCCCAAATGTTCTGCAAGAGGTTGCTGCGCGTTCGAGGTCCAGTAAACAGCTAAGGGAACCATCACAGGAGAGAGGTAGGGACCGGTCAGGTCAAGCTGGAGAATAAATCATCTGCACGCGTTCTCTTTCTGAGTCCGTTGTTTCCGACCCCAACTCCATTGCGTGAGTTTAGTTTTGAAAGCACATCCCAGCTTATATACGAGGCACACTCGAAGCGACGACAGAGCCCGGTAGAGCGAACATGACGCGATACTGACGTTCTGAGTGTTCGTCCTGATATGTGACCTCTGGTGGACAGAGGTTTTACTAGCTGCTATTGTTCCATCTTATGTCTTTTGGGGGGGGCCATTGGTAATCATACGTAATCGACCCAAGCAAGAGGGGCTACTATAGATATTTGAAGCATCAAAAAGTCGGTGTAATCTTGCGTGAGATTGAGTAGTCGACCGATGACCGACGGGACGAGAACTTGGCGGCGCGCCTACAGCAATGCCGAGCGGAGAGAAGAGGTGGCAGACGGTGCTTGGGCTAGAAGCTACTGATATTTCCAGTATGACGGCATAGCGAGGGGCATGGCCTGTAGTGCAATTGGAAGGATGGGATGCAGGCCGTTATGGAAGGCTTGGTGGCGTCATAATTTGGCCCGGCCAGCACTGCCATTGGCCCCCAGCAAGCGAATTGCCTAGGGCAAGGCAGACATGATTGGGATACGGATTTAGTCCTGGAAACAGCATCGCAGCTCCACGTGAATCATTATTTTTGTAGCTGAGATAAGATTGCGATGGCTGGGCAACCTGAACGTCGGTTGAGGCCCGAGGAGGTGGTAGAAGATACGATTGGCCATGGCGGTTTACCAATCGCAAGTAGTATGGTCAACGGCATGGTGATTGGGGGGCCAAAGTGCTGACTCGAGCGCGCGTGATGAGAAGAGCATGGGCGGCAAATGCGAGCTACTGCTACTCTTGTTGCTGGTGGTGGTGTTGATGATTGTGATGAAGATGATGATGAAGGTGGTGGTCATGATGGCGACAAGACCTGGGATACGGAGAAGGGGGTTGGGAGAGGGACAGGCACAGGTACGAGCCGCGTGAAGCGAGCGCAGTCGAGTGGTGGAGGAGTGGAAGCGGGGCGGCAGGCCTAGGTACCAAGGCAGCCACAACATAGTCGGCACAGGCAAACACTAGCTGTGCCGCGCTGCCGTCCCAGACTAATGCAAACACTCCAACCCCAACCTATTTCGCGGTATCGTTCTGCATCCAGATGAGTGTTGGGCTTTTTTGTTCATCAACCACCGTTAGGGTGGCAACCTATCGTAAGCCTCGATGCTCGGCCCTACAAGGCGTCCAGCTAAGGACATTTGCATGCGGCCAGTCGCACACCAAAGATGAAGCCGTCTGATGCCCTCGCACAGCCACGGTACAGCAGCATCGCCTACCACGCGACTTGTTTGGAAGCAACCAGGATGGCTCGCACGTGTCTGCGCAAAAGTGGCTTGCCTAACGTACCTATCCTCATCTCACTCACTATCCCCGAGGGGGGGCCTCGCAGCTAAACACCAGGCCGGGCAATGACGAGAAACATGCACCAAAGCTTAACTTGAGCCTCTTCAGGCACCCCACTGACTAGACTCCCGTCTCTCCAATGGATTCTTACCCATCCCACTCGCTACGGGCAAGGGCCGCCCCAAAGATAGCCCATTCACACAAGACTACCGCGTTCTGGCCGAGCGTTCACCCACGGCCTTAGCGCGTCTTTGATCATGGAAACGGCCTCCGCCTACTCGTGGACCTAGATTTGGGAAGGATCATGGGGCCGAAGTAGGAGATCATGATGCTGCTGCGAAGGCAGTGACTCGTGAAGGTCAACAGGCAGAACTGCACTAAGGAATTGCACAAGCGTGTGCTGAGATGAGAGGCCTCATGGCATATATAAGACTTGATACGGAATGCTTCATGGATCATTAACAACAATGGCCAACGTGGATGTCGCCCGGTCTTCAGCGCCCGTCGTGGCATCCTTTGAACTGCAGTCTTCCCTCGCCCATCCACATCCCTTGATAGTTTCCCACGCCCTGTCCGTGGCTGAAACCTGTTCCCTACTGTTTGAAATCTATGACTTGGCCTATAAGTTGCTATATCATATTCACTCTTCATCAACTATGTCTCAACATTCCAGTACACATTCGTGTCCGTCAAGTTCGAGTCTCCAGGTCAATGACTGTCAGAGAGCGCCGCCGCAGCCAGACCCGGAACCTGCCGCACCACCGTATGTACCAGCCAATCAATTACCCGGACATCTGCAGATTTACACCATTTCAGCTGCTTTGGAAATGTTCAGTCATACTGACTTGGTGCAATTAGTATCATCATTCTTGCCCGAAGTGGTAACAAACGAGCGGTGCAGCCTAGACCCCAAAGTCAGGTACCGGCCCCTGCTGAACAGGGTCTTCGGGCTCGCCCTCTTACGTCATCCTGGCCGTACGTAGACCCTTGCCCAACCCACACCCTATTGACTTTCCCTCTCTTCCGCCTGATGCGATTCTGACTTCTTGTTTCCCACCCACTACAGGCAGCGACAGACGTCACGCTACAACCTTAGAAGCCGATCCAACAAACAACCCTTTTCCCACTCACCAAACAAGCCCAGGCCTCAACCCGAACCACATCCTGCTCCTCCGTAAGTCACATGGCCCCGACCATATCAAGTGTGCATATAAATATGGCACGCCACACCATTGCGCTCCCTCTCACAAATTCGCTCTCGATTTTCCGGCTACATCCGTCATGTAATTTACTAACGGCAGACTGTAGTGTTATAATCCTCTCCAACGAACATCAGCAACAGCAGCAACAACAAAACCAAGCACCTCCTCTACTCAACCCTACCACACCCTTATCTCAAGTACCCACACCTCTTAATCCCCGCACAAACACACCATCACACAGCGCAATGGGTTCCAAAGTCAGCAAAGTGCGCGAGCGAGCTCAAGACGGCAAATTGCAGCCTTCGCAAGAACAGCTAGACAAAGAGCAAATGAAGGAGCCCAGCAATTACTATTCGCATCGCAGCAAGAGCATGCGCAGGAAGGCGGGAAAGGGAGGTGATGCAGGTGGCAGCGCTGTTGGTGCATCGGGAATGGCCTAGCCAGACAGCTATCTAAATCAGGCAAGCAGGTTAATTGTTGGGTTCAGGTCAGTTTGGACTTGGCGGGAGCTGCCAACGAACATGGGTTCGGGGGCGGTGTGGGAAGTAAGCCGGCACAAAGGTGGTTTGGTGCTGGCGAGACGGGCCGAGTTCGACATTTGCAATCGAGATGGCCCATGACTGACGGGTGTGCGTTCAGTGGGAGGTATGCCTTTTTTTGTTCTTCGTGTTGAGATATTTGTTGATAGAGGCACTGCTTGGAGTTTTTTTTCTTTTTCGTTTTTTATCGAAGTCCAGAACCCGACTGGTGTGGGCATTAGCGTTTTTATTTTGCCCCGTTTTGGGTGTGGGCAAAGTACACTCAATGTATCTTTTCTTGTCCCTTCTTCACAAACTATAATTAGTCAACCACCTCAGCTGATTCCACATCACCTTCGATCTCCCGCTCATGTCAGCAGTGGAAGATAGGACCAAATTACTGAACTACTAGCGAAGCTCGTATCGTACAAACGAAAATCACAATCGCACACGAGCATTTCATGTGTAAAAACTTGAATTACATTACTTCGTTTAGTCCTCTAACAAAGACCGCATCTCTTTTCTATTTCAAAAACAAGAAATTATTTACTTGTGCATAGTAGAATTACCAGCACCACCGCCAACGCGGTAGCTCTCCGGCGGGCCATTGTGGCTCTTCATGACGCCTCCAAGATCGAGCACAACCTTCTGTAGCACAACGTTTGCCTCGACAAGCCACAGCTTGAGCGTGTGCTTACCGGGCTCGAGCGCACCGTGGTTCGTGGTGTTGTACCACGCGCTGTCGGCGACAGCAGTGCCCCAGTTGACAGGGAAGTTGGGCTGCTTCTGATCGATAACGTACTGGCGACGAGCAGGCGGGTTGTCGTCGATTTGCGCAATGTACGCGAGCGGCTTCTTGGGGTTGATGTTGTGGGTTGGGGTGAGGATGAGGGTAACGTTGATGCCCTTCTCCTTGGGTAGCTTAGTAAAAGTGACAAAGTCGTATTCGAGGCTGGGTGCGCTGATGGAGTCCAGGCCCTCGGCAAGGTTGTCGGCAAGCTTGATAGCGGAGAGGGTGCGGCCGTATTTTGGAAGCACTATGTAGGAGTGGTTTGTGGAGCCGGGGGTCGAGCGGGTGTAGTGCTCGGCTTCGAATGCAAGTTGGCCAGCGGACTCGACGAATCCATCGGTGAAGTCGGATGGGATGGAGGTCTTGTTCACCATGAAGGTGACCTTGGGTCTACCTCCCGCGGTACCAGAGTCAGTGGAAGAGCTGAAGTTGAGAACGCTCTGCGCACCGAATCCGTCCTTTACTTTGGTCCAGTCTACATCCACGTAGACGCGGACATCCGGGTCGCTGGGCTTCATGGTTCCCTTCGCTTGGGAAAGCGTCACGAAAGGATCCGCACTGATGTTCCACGAGTATTCCTCTGTTCCACGGTGCGAGATTTCGATCCAGCGCTTGGGAGTGAAGGGTGTAATGTCCGGCAGGGTCAAAGAAGATCCGCCGTTGCTGTGGTACATGTCGTCACCAGGGATACTGGCGTTGGAGCCCTGCACGTGGATAGCCATGTCGCCTGCTAGCGAGCGCTCCCATACTTGTACCCAGCGAAGGTCAGGGGTGGACTGGCGCATTGGTTGTTGCCTATTGAATAGTCAGTATCGTTCAAGGTAGGTTCTCGATGGAAAAAGCGCAATCTTACCAGTATCCTTGGTATCCCAAGTGGGTCTGGTCCATCATGTGATTCCACTTTCCGTTCAGCATGGTGTGGTATTGCTTGGTGAGGTTGTGGTCTTTCATCATGCCATCAATCACGCGCTGCATCCAGACGTTGGCGCTATTGCGACCCTGTTGCGCGTAGATAATATTCCTGGCTCCAGCAATCTGGATTGCAACGTGGTTGCCACCTGCGAGCACACGGTTGAGAACAATCTGGTAGAAAGCGGGCTTTTGCTCAGCGGGAAGAGCATTGTTGATTGCATTGGCCTTTTCGGCAATATCCTCCCAGCGAGCAAGAATGTGATCAGCCTCTTCATAGTTGAGGACACTGTAGGAAGATGGCTCAACCCATTCGAACTTGCGCATGTTGGAAAGCGTGCCGTATTCGTCAAGGATATCTGAGATGGCCTGAGCGTGCTCGGAACCAAAGTTTCGGGTCGCAAAACCAGTAAGCCATTCAGGGACAGACGTCTCATCATAAGCGTCGATGTCGTAGGCAATGTCGAACCAGTGGCTGATTGCGATTTCCGCGGGCTTGATGTCTCCAACGTTGACAATCCAGATGCGGTCCGCGTCACGATCCTTGGCCAGCCTCATCTGGTCGTAGGTCTTCTGGAGCTGAATCGTATCCTGCCACTTGTAGTTTCGCGAGTCACCTACGTAATCGAAGTGATAGTAAACACCGGCACCGCCAGATCGCTTCTTCTCGTCGCCGACAGGAAGACGACGGATGTTTTGCCAGTTGTCTTCGGTCCAAAGGAGTGTAACCCAGTCGGGAACTTCCATACCCGCCTCGAAATAGTCCTGAACTTCCTTGTACAAGCACCACATCTGGGGAACTTCAGATGCATTACCATGAACTTTGGTCAAAATCTCCTGCTGTGCTTGAACAACAGCCTCGAGTACTCCAGTCTGCACATCTGCAGACATGGCTGTATCGTGGTATCCTCGCATACCGACTGTAACAACATTCTCGTAGGGAGCAGCACGCTGGGCACCCTCCATAAAGAAGTCGTAAAGAGTTGCGTTATTTGTGGCCCATGACCAACCTGATTCAGAGCCCTTGGCTACCTTGCTCCATTCCTGGGTAGCGCGGACCATTGGCTCAGTGTGTGATGTTCCCATTACGATACCGTACTCGTCAGCCAGAGGCTGGTTGCGTGCGTCATCTACATTGAACATACCGTTCCACATGGCCGGCCAAAGGTAGTTAGCCTTTGACCTGAGCAGCAGCTCAAACACATGGGAGTAGAATTCTGCTCCAAAGGCAGAGTTATATGGAGACATGGGGTAGCGCTCGTTGACCCAGCCGGTCAAAGCGGGCGCCTCGTCATTGATGAAGAAACCGCGGTACTTGACAGAGGGGCTTTTCTGGACCTTGGTAGTCTTGAGTAGGTAGATAGAGTCGTGCTTCTGGGCTGGCACATCGGCAAACCAATGCCATGGAGATACACCAATTTGCTCAGAGACATCGTAAATGCCGTAGATGACACCACGTCGATCGCTACCTGTCAGGGATTAGTATCCAGAGTGGTCAGCTGTTTCAGTGCACATACCAGCGATGACGAGCGCTTCCCCAGTCGTATTACCAGCGTTCTGCACAACAGCGCTTACATACGCCTCCCATTCACCTTGGATTCCGCTGACATCGAGCTGTCCACTTGCGATCAAGCTATCGATTAGACTTGAGTTGCCAATCGTACCAACAATAATGGTGCCTGCAGAGGAGTTGGCTGCGTTGCTGCCGCTAACACTCCAGTCCTCGCTGATGCCTGTGACATTGAAGATCATGGAAGCGTTTGCGGTCGCTGTACCAGAAGTCTTCAAGGTACCATTAGTACCAGTAACGCGTCCGAAGTCGATGGCGAGGTCATGCGCCGCGCGCAGGACACCAGGCCAGTCTGCAGCATCGGCATGAATGGTTACTGGAGAGCCACGAGATGCAAGAAGAGCCGTGCCATTGCCGTTAGAAGTAGAGATGGTGGGTTTGCGGAAAGGCTCTATGGCGGAGGCAGAATCAGCAAAAGCAACTGACAGCGACAAAGCGCCAAGTACAGTGCGGGAGAGGCGCTCCATGGTGCTTGGACAGAAATTTGAGCGGACGTCCTGAACCAAGCCATAAAGACGTGGAGATACCCTGCTTTTGAATGCTTCCCCCAGATCATAGTCCCGTGATATGCACGTCTACCCATTGCCCTCAATCTCCACCAACCTATACCTTTAACAACTAGTAACTGTGCATGTGACAAATGTTGCTCCAACTCTTTGGCTAGAGCAATAAAGCATCCTTCCATGCAGATCCAGGAACAGCGGGTTTCCCAGCCCGACCGGCTGTAATGTAAGGCTAAATTGACGCGACGTACATGATCCAATCCTCTTTGAGCTGGACTTCTTCCAGAAGAGCAGACGAAGCGACCTTGGCCATGTAGAGAAACGAGTAAAGTGCGTCATGGTCTGAATGTACGATTGAGTGATGATGTGCGATCGATAACGACATTCAGGTGTGGGCGCTGTCACCACCGAGTAACGAGAGAATTATTCCGGGCGTTCTCTTGCGCAACTTCTTCGGCGAAAACGACCACGAAGTGTAGGTGACCCTCTTTTTACGGAGAATTATAGTCAGGACAGAGAGTGGGAGGCTTGGAAGACGGGTTTTTGGGCCATGGGGCGGCTCCCCGCGTTGGGGTGAAAAGGCTAAATGTGCATTTCTCCCCACAATGCACCATTCCTGTTTAGGCTAGTCTACGGACGCAAGCCAAGCATCTCAAAAAAAACGTCGGAAAGGGCAATCCGAGAATTAGCCAGAGTAGCCGTCTTTGCTCGTGGCTCCACCGAAACAAGAGTGGAACATTCCGCAGCGGGCTCATCTCGTCCCGTGATCAATACTCGGCGCACGCTTGTCCGAGGTTGATTTTCTCTAAGCCCAATCGCACAGCATTGCTTGTACCCGAATCTCCGCTCCCATCTTCGCCCCACGCTCCCAGGCACGACCTCCGCAATGGCTCAAGGCGCAGTCAAGAAGACCAAGGCCGCGGCTCCTAAGAAGTAAGTTCGAATCTCCCGCTGATGCCATTGTTTCCCGCGCACTATGCCTGAACCTTGCGCACGTCGTCGCAATCCTGTCTGCCTTATCCCGACTGCCTGGTCTGATACTGACCATATTTTCTTTTCACTCTAGGCCCTCCCAGCGTGTCCAGCACGGCGCCCGCGTCATCAAGCCCAAGAAAGCCTCCATCATCTCACAGAACAAGATCAAGCATAAAAGCAGCGCTGGTCTGGTCGGGCAAACTGAGAAGCTCCTGGCGCAAAAAGCCGGACATTTGGAGATGCTCAAAGGAGGCAAGAATGACAAGAAGGAAGGTGGAGATAAGAAGAAGTCTGGTTGAAAAGTTTTCGGAAATGTCAACCATCCTCCTAGGGTACGGTACGAGCAGGTTGTTCTACATCTGCGGGCCTGGCATGCTCTGAGCCTCCCTCGGCTCGCTCTGAACGTTGTAGCGAAACGCAGAACCAAGCAAGAGAAGGTCTACGAATGTCGACGGCTGAGCATCTAGCAATGCGCTTCCATCGAGAGGAAGATCTCTGACTTCTACCCGACCACACTCACCATACAGGAGCGGATTGAAGCAGCGTGAACGAAGGGCCAGAAAACCATCTTGTTAGCATATGAGATACTTTGCTCATCTCATTTGATCTGTCATGTAGTTTTAGCCCGAGCCGTGCCGTTGACCCAAGAAATAAAAAGAACTTTGCCAACTAGAAAGCTCCTCAAATGATTCCAGCTCGCGCAGCTTCACCTCCTCCAGCATCCACGACCGCCTCTCTCTTCATTCCTCTACCAAGACCGCCTTCACCAACTCCCATCCGGCGTGCAACATACCGCTGCGCTACAATACCCACACTGAGGTTGATAGTCTCTTCCATCCACTCACTAATCCACTCTCGTGGATCGACTCCTCCACTCTCAATGATTTCTGCAATTTCTTGTGGTAGTTGGCCTTCCTCGCCCTCAGCCTCGGTATTGGCGGGCGCGTCCAGCCACTCTACCCACTTGGAGGGAATCGACTGTGAAAGGCCCTTGAAGCTAATGCTGTGTATGGGGTCATATAGGTAAATTGCGAATGCCACCTGCTCTTCGTCATCATCCTCGTCCTCGTCCTCGTCATCATCCGAGTCGTCCGAATCGTCCTCGTCATCTTCCTCTTCTGCTTTCCCCTTCTGACCCGCAGATGAGGTTGCAAACAGACCATCTTGTTGCGGGTAACTGATGGCCTGGATTGCAATGAATATGTCGCTGCTCCTCACAGGATTTGTCTCGCTCAGCACTTCCGTCGCTTGCTTTGCGGCTGCTTCTATGCCTCCTCTTGCATTGAAAAACTCGTTGGCATAGGATTCAGCACTCACTCGGGCAAGTTTAGTGCCTTCAACGAGCCCTTTGACTACACTCAAGTCGCGCTTCTCCGTGTGGCGCCACCATGGACCGTCGTTCCAGCTTCCGCCACCACCCCGGTACCCCTCTAATGAACCTCGCTGCGTTGACTCGGAGCCGCGCTGAACGACCATGAGGTCGCCGCCTTCTACTTGTGCCATGACCCCAGAGAAGGTTTGGTAGATGAGTGGATCGAGGGAGGGGTAGCCGATGAGGTCATGTGTAATATGAATCTGTAGTCGTTCATGCTGAGAGATTGGCGGTGCGAGTGTGTTCAAGAGGTTTGTAAAGGTAGGTACGGCACGTTTGCCAAGCTCGCCGCCTGTAGTCTGTCAGTATGGTAATGGTGTGATTTGGTGGCTGCATTCGTACCAATGCCGCGAAGGGCGCCAACGTTCCCTCGCACTTGCTCCGCCCATCGCTGAGCCTCTTGGTTCTTCTGGATCTCTTGATAGGCCGCTTCGGCTTGCTTCCGCGCCGTCTCTGCTGCTGCAGTGGCAGTCGAAACAAGCCCTCCCCATCCGCCTCCCCACCATGACCCTCCAGATGAGCTTTCCTCTTTTGGCTCGGACGCTTGTGCTTTGGCAGGTTCCTCTTTGGTCGGCACAAAGCTCTGGTGATAGGAGCGGGTGCTCTCTCCGGACTTCCTTGGTGCTGATGGCCTGTTGTCTTCGCTTGTGCGTGCTGAGCCGGTAGATGAGGGTGTCGCGACGCCTGGTGCCCGGCGGTTGCTCGAGGCGGATGATGACGCTACTTTGGGGGTGTTTGGGCGGCTGATCTGGCGAGGCACGACAGACTGCGGCGCCTTTCCCAATTGCTCGAGCTCATCGAGGTCTTTGAGAGCATCGTCTTCGACCTCGAACTTCTGACGAGGCGCACGAGTCCCTCTGGCATGCTTGTTAGGCGGGGGTGCGGGTGTCTCGGCCAGCTTCTCCAGTTCGGCGAGCTCTTCGTCAGCCGTCTTGGGGGGCATGGTAGCTAAAGAGAAAAATAAAGAAAAAGAAACACCAGTGGATAATGGCAAAATAAAGTGGAGCAGGCTCTGGGTTCAGGCAGAGATATTGCGAGTGCTATACAGCAAGTATGCACACACGCCGGCCGTACGTAGAGACGTCGGCGTATTGTCTGGACCATCTGGCAGGTACATGCTAGTCAATTTAGCGTCAGGCCCGTCATTGGTCGGCGACCATCTGCCAAGCGCATCATGGTTCGCTTTTGCTGTAGCAGCCACGACCCCGAGACAAAGATCATCACACGCCGTATCGCGTACTATTCCATTTGGCATTTTCTTTCCTTGATACCCTCTATCTGCCGCTTGCGCCGGTTTGCGCGACCTCGTTGCTGCGGCATAAGGTTTTGTTCGCCTGGCCGGACTGCAGTTTTGCGTCTCCTTAGCAGGCTTACGATTCGCGCGCTACGCCTCCCTCGGACCCTCCATGGAAGCATTGCGTCGACACATGCGCCGTAATCTCAACCCGACGCAAATTGTTGCTCCTGTGTCGCTGGCTTTCCCCAATGCCCCTCTCCAAGAATGCGCCTGCGCGCTCCTCACAGCACAGAAATTCGCAGCAAGACGACACGCCTACCCGGACCCGTGGTCGAGGAGCAAAACCAGCCCCATCAAAATCAGATGCTTCAGAGGGCGTCGCACCAAACAGCAGTCCAACTAAACTCAGTCCCACCATGACGAGGAAGACAACTCGTTCGGCCTCAAACATTTCAGGTAATTCACTCGAGGCTGCATCCGACATCTACGCCTCGTACGAGCATCCCCTGTTTATGGTGTTTGGCCTGTCGCCCGAGTTTTTCAACAGCCTCAAGAAGCATCACGGCAAACTCCCAAAAGAGCGGAAAATTATCGTCGGTTCCTTTACTGAGGGCTCCCCTACTCCAGAAGAAGATGCAACTGAATCTGAAGAAGAGAGTGCCTCAGAAAGCGAAGATGACATGCCTGTGGCGCCTCAACCTGCGCCAAGAGGCCGCAGTCGCGGTGGTCGGGGCTCACGCGGTGGACGCGGTCGAGGCGGCCGTGGACGAGGCAGAGGTGGACGCGGCAGAGGAGGCTTTGGAAAAGCGACTTCTTCTTCTTCAAGAGCTCGTAATGGTACTGCCATCTTCCCCTTCACAGATGGAGATGATGCTCTGTCCAACCAGAGCACGCCGATCAGCAATGCCAAGACGCGAACACGCTTGGGTGGTAGCGCGTCAGAATACAGCTCAGACGATGACAATGAAGAAGCAATTGAAGATGACGAAAGCGAGCCTGATTACGATGGTATGGACGTTTCACAAAAATCCCAAGGAACGCCACACGGCTCTCAACCCCCCGACATGGATGATTCTGTCCAAACAGGCGCACACATGTCGGGACCGGCGCCTGACTCCAAATCTGAATCAACAACAAAGACATCCAACAGACTCGGTGTTCCCAGGATTGCCTTGTTACCGCAGTCAGCATCGCAAACACCGAGAGATTCTGCATCAACGCCGGCAGAATCTGCTGTCCCCAAGTTGCTCGACCCTGAAGAGGACGTTCTCTCAGACTCTGACCTTCCCGATCCGTTTATCTACGACGCGCCGTCTCCAGTTGAGGCCGATTGTGAGGACAGGGCTGACTTTCTTTTGCAAAAGCGTTTCAAGCCAATGGCGGATGTGCAGGCTGCCATTGCCGCCCTGACCAAGTTCCCTGCCTCTCAAAGAAGTACAGAGAATCTCTATGCACTAACTGAAAACGCACAACATATTCTCAAAGCCTGGCAAGATGAATATCTCATGTTGGATGCAAGGGTGGGTGTTACCTGTAAATTCGACTTGTTCTTGACTAACAGCCCCAGACCGCACCCCACATGCACCCAGCCAAGAAAGCTTGCAATGGCGGGCGAATTCCATTGGCACCTGAGGTCTTTGAAGATATGAAAGAAGCGGATTTGTACGGCTACACTTATGATCCCAAAAAACCATTAGGATGCCAGGACCCCTGGGCTCAACGACCAGGTGCAGAGAAGGGTGGCCGTAGGGAGCTTCGAACGCGCCGAACCCGTGACATGTTAGAGTCAGCGGCCCCAAGTGAAGAGGAATATGAGGACGACAACGAAGGCCGCCCCTCTAAGCGACAACGAAAGGCCCCTCGCAAATTTGACGGCACTGAGGTTGCCACAGGTGCTACCACCCCGAAGAAGCACAATGGATGGGGTGGCGCACGTAAGAAGGGCGTCAGCAGGTTTGCCAAACCTGCATCCGAGACTCCAGAGCCAGAATCAAGGCATATAAAACGTGTAAGGGCAACAGCCAGCAATTTGCTCCACCAGCGTATCCAAGAAATGCGAGAAGAATCTATCATCGGAAGCTCTGGAGATGAAGAGTCTTCAGCCGTGGATGTTGATGAATATACGGAAGTCAACCCCAAGCGCGGGCGCCCGGCTGGTAGCAAGAATTCCGCTCGACGCAGCGACTACGGAGTGAAGAAAGGCCCACGCAAGAAGACAAGTGATGCAGGCACGCCTGTACCGTCGGCACATGGCCCTAATGCACCTCCACCTGCACTCAACTCAATGAGTGAAGGCCAAGGTCAGTTTACCATTGAAACCCAACCTTTTGCAGAAAGTACACCCTTGATGGCACCGAACTCTGCTGAGACGGTTTTCCAAGGCACGCCGCAAAATTCTGCACCGCCTCAAGAGGTACCGCTGGTGCACCCAAGTGAGTCTAGTACGCCAGATGCGTACATGCTTACTGCACCGCTGAGTCAGTATACCAATAATTATGTCGACGAGTCGGCACCCGCCTCAGGGTCGAGAAGGAAGCCACGCGTTAAGAGCGAAAAGCGAAGTCAGTCGATGACTATGTGGTGGGCCGAACGTAAAGCCAAGAAACGAGAGCAGGATGAGAAGGAGGGTAAGTCAGTGAAACCTACACCGTCAAGGTCAAATTCTGCAAGTCGGAAGGGGGCTAGACAATCTGGAGGATCAGCAGCTGCCACGACACCACAGTCACAACAGCCAGAATCGCAGCAAGCATCTCCAGTCCACCATGCACAGCACGCTCCTCCGCAGCACAGTCCTCACCATGCGCCTCCCGAAGCATACCTTCATTATACTCAAGGGCCACCTGGACCACCACAGCACTACATGTATGTCTCTGCTCCAGGGCCGCCACATCACATGATGATGTCTTATTCGCCGCTTGCTGCACCCCCAACTGGCTCGTTCCCAGGCCCATTTTCACATCATCCACCACACCACCAGCAAGGTATTCCTCTTGTCCAGCCTAGCTCTACAGGTGGACCATTCGGGGGTGGGCCACGCCAACTTGCCCCAGCACCCACGAATATGCCAACCTACCCTAGTCCATACGGCCTGCAGAGCCCGGCCGGCGGGAGACCAAAGAGCCGTGGTCAGTCAATACCCAAGAGTGCTGGAAATGGACAGCAGGCGCTGGCGCCAGCACCGCCTCAGCAACAACAGGGACAACATTCTCAACAGAGCCCACCAATCTTTACTCCATATGTGCCTGTCAGTATGGCCGGGGGTATAGGACGCGAGATGCCCTTCAAGGTCATGGTTCCTGGGCCCACTCCGGAGAGGAGGGAAAGTCGTTAGGTACGACTGTTTGCTGGAGGTACCCAAAGTGGGAAGAGCATGGATGAAAGCGAAGATGAAACTTGGATGCTTGTATAGAGGGCGGGGTTTCTCTGTTTGATTCGTAACAGGAGCTCGAAAGCGAGGGTGCGATTGCATAATCCAGGGCAAAGGTCACGAGAATTCCTTTGTATTATAGTTCTTACACTGAAGCATTGATTTTGTCGGTTTGTGTGTTGCATTGAGCGTCGCGTGGTTATGGGCCTTTCACTTCTTTGCACTAGGCTGTGTATCTCTATTCAGAACAAAAAATTTAGATGTGTTTCTCTTGTGCTATTATTGTACTCTAGTTGACTGGTTTGAGACTGGCACGCCGCTCCTGCCTCGACGTTTGCAAGACTGGCTTGGCGAATCGGTGGCTGCGTCCTCCCTCTCACTCACTTCCCCCCTCACTTCCACTCCCCACCTGAGAACGAAAAGGCACCTAAAAGACTGGGTCTCTCCCTCTACTCTTCTTTCTGTCTTCTTGTTGAAGATTGCTAGTATCATCACTATGGACGAAGACAACATTGGCCTTCAAAACGATATCGCTGCTTCTACCGCCTCCTTGAATAACTTTGATTGCTCCTTAAGCATACCCCCGCCTGTCGAAAAACCCATCAAACTCATGCATCACGACAGCTTTTTCGAACTTGCACGTTTGATGAAAGAGAAGAAACCGTATACTACCAATCCAAATCTGACTCCACACCTATCGCCCCCTGCTGGACCAAACAGTAATTGACACCATATAACTGTACAATCACACGCTGAAATAGCATAGGCTCGCATTCTACCGACAGTGTTCTTGATGCAGACCGCGCTTCTTCCCGATCGACGAAGCCCTTCATTGCGCCGGAAATCGTCGCTGAATTTCTTGGGAAGCAAGAGTTTGCTTCATCAACCAATTTTTCAAAAGATATCGTCACAAGCTACCTATTTGAAAACGTGGCACAATTCCAGAATTTAGTGGATACCAAAATTGGTCACAGCCACGGAGACAAGATTGTATGTTCGCACCGGGTGCAGTCAACCACATCCTCGAGCAATGACCTAGCGTATCTCTCAGACCTTGAGCCGCTTCCACGTGTGATACCAGTCGAGTCACCAGACCCTACTGAATCTCTTCAAACGCCTCGACTAGCACACGAGACCAAAACTAATTACATAACGCGGTTGACGAAGCCAGTATGGAATCCTATGAGAAATGAGTTTGATAGTGTAAAGGGACACATGCCAATTCTCGGACGCTACATTCTAGCTCTCAAGCGAAGCGAAGAAGAAATTCAAGAAACCAAGGACAATGATGAGTCGCAGTTGTGCAGGCTCAAGTACCGAAATGAAGTTAACAAAGATCAAAAAGCATTGATGTGCCGACTTTTGGCTGAAAAGGAGATTCAGATTAAGACTCAACAGCAAGATTTTGATGGGCTGGCTCGGAGAATGGCAGACCTAGAGGCTAAGCTCAAGGACTCGGGAAAAGCCGCTGGTAAAGCTAGATAGCCTTATAGTGTCTACATTCATCAAACTGATAGCTAGTAGGGGAGTGTGATTTTCTGCGCCGCACTGTCGAGAAACTAGCTCGTGGACGAGATGAAGCCTTGCAAGCCTTTACCAGCGCAGAATATCATCAAGCCCGCACCCAAAAGCTTACCGATACTCTTGCGAAGTGCAAGGAAACTAACATCGAGCTACGTAGAAAGCTTGGGGAAGAGCGTCTAAATAAGACTGATCTGGAAGATGAGAATGAGGATCTCAAAGTCAAACTTCGTGAGAAGACGAGTCTTTGTGACCGCCAGCGCGACCAGCTGGAGACTGCCGAACGTGAACTTCGGATTTCTGAAGAGCGTCTCAACAATACAAAGAATGGCCAGTTGTTGCAGGGCGCTGCGCATCTTGTCAAGCCAAACACGCATGCCCAGCTGCCCAAGACGGTGGTTGCATGCTCCGAGTGCTACGCCAACAATCTTGAATGCGACAGTGAGGCGAGATGCCGCAGTTGTACCGAACGCAACACATCGTGTGGGCGTTGGAGGTGCTCAATGAAGCATAAGCTGGGCGACTGTCCCCTTGTACCATGCAAACTCTCGCACGACTTGCAGGGCTGGCTTATTCTCCCAACAGAGAGGCCTCAGCGGTGAGAAATGTGCCATGATTGGAGATGGTACTGCATGAGTGGAAAAGGAACAACTCTAGTAGCTGCTTTCAGACATGTGTTCGAATAGGTCTTAGCAGCGGAGTTTCGGGAAGGTGAGGATGCATGATTTTTATTATGCAGGCTACCATACACGTGCATACGTATGATGGAGTAGCTTTTGCAAAACTTTCCATGACCTTATAAGTATCGATATATGCGATACGGGAATCATAATCCCATGTCTTGGAGTCCCTGGTATGTGAATTCAAGCATATATTTCTCTAGTTTCTTTCCTGCAGGTTTCCTGATCATTGTTTCTAGTCTAGCCTTTGTCTACTAATGATGGCACACAAGAGTATGATATGTGAGAGAGGGGAAAGGGAGAAGGAATAAATTCAACTTTTAAACACAAGCTTGTGCTCTATATACACTGTTACGCAATCTATTGAGAAATCGCGTTTGGTAGAGCTTCCAGGTGTTCGATTGGCGGCTATGATCTGCTCTTTGCGTCTGAGGAATGGCTTTCGTAGCTTTTGGATCACGGAGCTAATCATCTGCCAAATCGTTTAAGCTCCCACATCCTGAGCGGCGGATACACGACCGAAGCCCATGCGAAACCGACAAAGTTACCCATCTAGAAGGCATTAGTATGAGTTACCAAAGTTTGCACATGTATTTCACATACGTCAGCACCGTATGTTCCAACTTGTTTGGCGATAGGCCCAATGTACCAGACTTGTGCCATGCACATGATGGCGCCAATCCAACCGATGACAAAGGCAACCAACGCTGCAATGCCCAATGGCAGCTTCTTCTTCTGGTTCCATACTTCCCAGTTGAAGCCGGTCTTGCGGCGGAAGATCAAATGCTCCTCTAGGATAATGGTAATCCAGATAGACACCCAATAGCCCATGAGAGCCAGGAAATTGGTAAAGATTTCTGCGAGGTGCGCACGTCCTGCCAGTGCGCAGACTGTGAAGATGATGACGCCGACGGTATTCCAGATTACTCTTGGCATGGCGGCGGCGTAACGGCCGAGGATTTGCGCATCGATTCCAGAAGAGTATGTTGGTACAATGAGGTTGGCGACGAGTCCCAAAGCGACAATCACGCCACAAAAAGAGCCAAATGCGCCGAGAGGCTTGTAGCCCTCCACAATGAGCGCACCCTGCGATACGCCGTACGCCGCTTCCCAGTCTACATTGTTCGTCATACCAGATGCCAGCCCAATCCCAAGGACAAAAGCGAATGTAAAACTACACATTAAGCCAATCATGGTCATGCTGAAGATGCTTAGAGACGATGCATGCTCAGGGTAGTAAACGAAGTAGTCGGCTGCACCACCACCATATGTGATTGCTGCTGCGAGGGTAAGGCCGAAAAAGCTGATTCGATTCCCAATAATGGTATTTGGATTTTCATCGCCATGAGACTTGGAAGACATGTCGAATCGCGGGCCTGCGACGCCTGCCAATATACAGAGTACTACGAGCTGTGGCAGCCATGCCCAGCGCTCGTAATAGTGAAATATCCGATATCCGAATGTGGTAATTGCCCAAGAAATGACGGCCACGATGAGGATGCCAACCACGACAGACATAGAGTTTGTCGAGACAGCGGAAAGGATTTGGCCTGCTACTACACAGTCGATCATGCCATATCCGAGCAATACGATGATGTTGAGTAACACAATGATCTTGGACGGCCACCAACCCGTAATATACCGCGAAAAGATCATGGTACGGTTGCCGCTCTTTGGGCCAAATGTGGCTACATAGGCGACTACGAGGCAACCAACCATTGCACCAAAGACGCTCAATAAACAGGCGTCTGTGAAGCCGAGGGCGAAAACGGCAGGTCCAAGCATTCCCAGTGTGATGTTGTTGGCTGCCAAGTTGACACTAAACCACATGATTACGACCTGCGAATAACCCAAAAGGCGTAAGTCATGACGTTCGTGGGGCTCGACACGCTGGATGCCGCGGGCCTCGAGATTGTATGCTACAAGCTGGCTCTCGAATATCTTCCAAGTCTTTTGCCATTTTGCATAGTGTATATCATCCTGGCGCTCGATATCGTGAGTCAATGGTGAATTACTTGCGTCCGGCGCATCTTGCGTTTTCTCATCGTGTGGCTTCGCGATAGAGTCCATGGCACCGACCTAGAGCCATTAGCAGCAGCCTCCAGTTTTTGAAGGGAGCAAAGCATGAGTCCTTTCGCAGGTTTTAACCTGATCAAGTTCAGACCGTATATCTCAGATCGCTGCCATCCACGAAGGAAATGAATAGCGAGCGAACACCGGTCTCATGCATTGTGTTACCTGAGGTTGCCTTGATCGGGCGACATTCTGCTACTTGGCTGTATCATGGCTGCAATGCCGTACTTTGTTTTGAATGTAGAGTTTATAATGTGGTACAGAAAGATGAATTGCGAGAGAGGTGCAAGAGGCGTTGATTCAGAAAAGAACAATCACGTGTGGGGTGATTATCAGGCAACCCCGCCCGCAGACATCATGCCGTTTGAAAATCCCTGCGTATCCCGCGCAGCCCAGCCGTAACCCCTGTAACATGACGTGATAGTGACCCATTGTTGTTGTCATTGAATTCCATGTCGTAAGCATGGCTTCTTCTACTACAGAGATGGACTGAATGCTAGAAGTGGTGCGAACAACTAAGCTTCAAGAGCATGAGTTTGTCAACCATTAGTGCGTTCAAGTCAGCCTCTGTAGTTTGACATCACGACCGCACCACACTAGACATGAGATGATGATTATCAACACCACCATGCGCGTTCAACAAGTCTGCGTGACTCTTTACCACCTACTCTTTCAAAGCTAGTTCATGTCACACAGGCGTTCTGACTCGACTTTTGCAGATCGTCTAAGACCGGGACAAGGGTAACCCCACAACAAGACAGAGTACGCCTTCTTCGCATCCGATTGGAATATGCAATGTCGAGTGCAGTCGCGTAGCTTCGTAGGACGATTTTGCGAAGGCTAAACCGGTTGTCGACCGCCGTGCCAATGAGTACTCCATCACGGGTTTCCGGATGGTAATTTAAGTACCTGGCAAGGCGCCCTGGCCGTAGTATTTTTTTTGCAATTGACCAAGCTATCATTTACTTCCTCGACATCATGGTGTGGGTAAAGAGCTTCTTACTGACCATTGGGCTGGCGCCAGCTCTGACTTGCGCTGCGCCAACGATTCATGGACGCGACACCAACAGCACATGCAGAAGAACAAAGGTAGCAATCATGTATGTTGAAGTAAATCTACTACGCGGATTCAGGGACTGACCTTATCCAGAGGAGGCGGTGTTGCCGGTATAACAGCAGCAGTGAGTATGCCTTTTTGGATACGGTCTCTATCCGACTCTGTATCTGACATATTAAAACTTGTACCATCATACTGATTTCTCCCCAGCAAGCATTGTCTAATCAATCAATCTCCGACTTTCTCATCTTCGAGTACCAGAATCGCATTGGTGGCCGCATGCTAAACACCGAGTTTGGCTCAGACTCCAACGGCAACCCATATACGGTCGAACTCGGCGCAAACTGGATCTCCGGATTAGGCGAAAACACAAAAAACGGCCCAGAAAACCCAGTCTGGACTTTTTCGAAGCAAGTCGACCTGACGAGTCCCAACTCTGATGCTTTTTCTATTGCGACTTACGATGAAACCGGGGCTGTCAATTACACTGAGATCCTTGATGAGTTTGAAGAAACCTGGACTAACTTTGAGCAGAGGGCTGGGATGATACTTTCAGAAAACCTACAGGACAGGAGTGCTCGTGCGGGCTTTTAGCAGAGCGGATGGCGACCAAAGAGCGATCCCATGCGCAGGGCAGTCGAGTACTATCTTTGGGACTGGGAGACAGCACAGGTAAGCTTTTAGCATAATACTTGGATATTGAAAATATGGTGATGTTTGATCGTGTTACAAAGACACCTGAAGAATCAGGCTTTGTATATGGAATCACGGGATGGAATTTGACATACTATGGATTCTCCGAGGAGAGCAAATGTAAGTCCTCATTCAAATGCACGCGGAAGATGCTTTGTTGATTTCGATGGCTCCACAGTCTGCGCTGACCCCCGCGGCTTCAGCACGTGGCTCAAGAACCAGGCGTCCAAATTTCTCCAACCAAATGACCCTCGTCTCCTTCTCAACACTATCGTGACAAACACTAGCTACTCGGACACTGGCGTAAAAATCACCGCCTCAGATGACTCCTGTGTAGCTGATTATGCCATTTCTACCGTATCTCTCTGTGTTCTACAGAACGAAGTCATTACTTTCGAGCCCGAGCTACCAGAATGGAAGCAATCTGCCATTGCCACCTTCGCATTTGGCACATACACAAAGATCTTCTTCCAGTTCAACGAGACCTTTTGGCCAGACGACAAGCAATTTCTCCTCTACGCAGATCCCACAAACCGAGGCTACTGGACTGTTTGGCAGAGTCTTTCAACCAAAGACTATTATCCCGGCTCCAACATTATTTTCGCTACGTTCGTGGACGAGCAATCGTACCGCGTTGAGGCGCAAGATGACGAGACTACTAAGGCAGAAGGTATGGCTGTCCTCCGCAAAATGTTTCCCAACGTCACTATTCCAGAGCCCATAGCGTTCACATACCCGCGCTGGACTCAAACGCCGTGGTCGTACGGCTCTTATTCCAACTGGCCTGTTGGTACAACGCTCAAGATGCATCAGAACCTGCGCGCGAATGTGGGGAGATTGTTTTTCGCCGGCGAGGCTATGAGCACGGAGTACTGGGGCTTCCTCCATGGAGCGTGGTATGAAGGTCGCGAAGTGGGACAACGCATTGCGGGGCAGCTGACTACTGAGTGCGTCAACGTTGCGAGTGGGTGCGGCGATCTGAACAAGTATGAGGTATTGCATGGTACGACGGAGCTTTGGGAACTCAATGCGTTTAATGGCATGAGGACGAGTCCGTTCTTCGTTGCTGATGCTGGAGATGAGGAAGATGTGTAAAGATAAGATGCGGAAATATATAATGTAATGAATGCTTAATGACTTGTGACCATGAAAGATACTGAGGTATGGTGTCGAACGTACCATTTTCGTCTTGTCATTTCGCGTCTAATCTGAGCTTGATCTCCACCCATATTGACACATGATCGCTGGGGCCTCGTTCTGTCTCGCTATTCATAATACCACAAGCCTTTACACATCCCTTGTCCCAAAAACCTCATCCAGCGATGAAGTAGTCCATCCTATCACAACTAGTCTCCCATTCCCTGTTACGTGAATAGTACGTGTACCTCCTCTCTTGCTCCTACATCTTCCTTCAGATATCAATGCCGTTCAGTCCAACGGGTTTCTTCTTGTCATTACTTCTTTCAAGCAACATGTCATGGAAATATCCACGATTCATGACGTGGTCCCCAGGAAAGACCCTCAATTAAGGATACTCATCGCGCTCGTTAGGAGGACCATTAATGTCACTCGCAAGCAAAATACTCCAGCCCTGCTCCTCTAACCTCTTACACTTACCCATCAACAAACGATAGAATTATCGCTTGCGATAGTGTCGTTCCCCGCACAGCTCCGCTTTGTGTATCGCGATACAAGTAGTCTGCCCCATTAATGGCGTAGATGTTGAAAATTGCGAGTTTCGGCAATGTGGTTCAATATGTGAGTTCTACTATTGATACTCAACCTTTGCGATCCCAGTCAACTGTTCGCAGTGCCGCTGTGTAGGTGTCGCCCAAGTCACGGCGCAAAATGCTGCATACACCATACGCTTTCCCGCTTCGTCGTGGACCACGCGCATTGTGAGGCTTGGTGGGAAGGGTGAAGTGTGCGTCGTACAGTGGACCTTTGGGAGTGTTTGAACTGATCTCTGAGAGCAAGTGCGAGTTGATGGCTGTTCTTACAGCATCTTAAGTTCTTATATCTTTGGATGCGATTTTGACTTCTTAGAAGAAGAAGAAGATAGACAGGCAGCAGTAGCAATACAAGAAGGCCCTGAGTGAAGCAGGATACAATTGGTCTTTTCTATCCTCCTTGTTGCTATCTTTTGGTGCTTTAAAGAATGACGTAATTGATGGTTGGAGAAAGGGTGAAATTCCATTGATTTTCCATGAGAAAATGCGCAGGGCGTTTGCTTCCAGGGGTAGAAGAATTGTAGAATTGATGAATGATGTTGCCCCCTGGGAACTTTTCGCCGTTACAGTTGACTTGGTAGTAGTCTTGCGCCGCTTAGCAAGCAAAGGACTAATAGCACGATTCATGAATATCCCGTGTCAATATATCGAAGTTTGCAGCTGCCTCAGGGCATCTATAATGGGATGTGACGTCATATACCATCAAGTATATTAGAGGTGGTACTGGCTGGTATGTGCTGCAAGACATTTGCTAGTGACGGTCGATCGCCCGTGCACGTGGCCGGGACGGGACGCGTCAATCAACATGCTTCACATGTGTTGATTGGGCAGGGATCGGCCACATCATTCATCGACCCCTCTCAACCGCTTAACACTCCAACTTCAACGCCACCCCTCCGCCACCATTGTGGTATAAACCCTAGTCCTCAATTCCTCAGCCACACCCATATCTCACATTTCAAACTCATTTAAAATGGCTTACCACCGCAAGAAGAGCCTGCTCATCGGTATCAACTATGTCGGCAGTAGTCACGAACTACGCGGCTGCCACGCCGATGTAGACAACATGGCTGAGTTCCTTTTCTACCGTGGCTATGACAACTCTCCAAAGGACCGTGTCATTCTGACCGACCGCCCTGAAGTTCCACCCGACTCTCCCTACTACCCCACCGGCCACAACATTCTTGCAGCAATGGACTGGCTCGTCTCGGAACCTGGATGCACTCTCTTTCTTCACTACTCGGGTCACGGCGGCCAAATTGCGGATACGGACGGAAATAGAACGACGGGTCTGGATGCATCCCTTGTTCCCATCGACTTTGAGCAGAGAGGTCAGATTTCGAGTACGATTCTGCACCAGCATCTTGTCACTCGTATGGCACGTGATTGTACACTCTTCGTGATCATGGACTGCTGCCACTCTGGAAGTGCGCTAGAACTCCCCTATGTTTACCGCTCCGACAGTGATGGCCAGATCAGTCTGATGGACAATCTGAAGACGGGTCTCCATCTTGCAGAAGAAGCCCGCGATATCATCTCAGGTGGCTTTACGTTCGACAAGGTCGGCGAGGCGCAACAGCTTCTTGCAGGAGCCAGCAGCTTTTTCAAGAGCCTTAGACATATGGGCGAGGAGCAAGAGGAAGGACTTGAAGATGGAGAGTTTGCTGACCAGTATGGCAACGAACGGAAAATGGTTACCATGTTCTCTGGTTGCAAAGACGAGCAGACAAGTGCTGATGCGCATATTGAAGGCCGTGCAACCGGAGCCATGACTTGGGCGTTTCTAGAGATGATGAAGAGGACGGAACGCCCGAGCTACGCTGAGGTGCGTTTTCTATGTTATAATATTGTGCTTTGCTGACTGGTTATAGACCCTCAAATATACAAGAAAGTTGCTGGACGAAAGCAACTATACCCAGATTCCCCAGCTGAGCTGTGGGCTGGACATTGATCTGGATGAGATGGCACTGGTGCTATAATTTCCATCAGATATGTAAAAAGCGAGCGGTAGCCACTAAAAACAATCTGCTAATATATTGCCACAACTTCGCATTAGAATTAGAATTAGCGATGACCTAGCAACATACTGCAGTTTGGTATTCTATGTGCGCGCCCATGTCATGTTGATACCGACAAACTGCCCTTTGCCATAGGCAACGGGAACACTGGTAAAGCACTATTGCAAACTTTATCCAATCATTGCAGACAAGTAAATAGCAGCATGACAACCGACTACTATGTTACAAACTAGCACGCATACTCCCCAACATCCCCTTGACCATCGAACGTACTTCAATCCAATACCAAAACCCTCCCACACCAACAGAAATGTCAAGCAACTCCATAGACCCCCTACGCATACGTCTTTTCTCCGAAATTAAACTCACACTCGCTCAACATGGTATCAGCGAAGACGCCATGAACGAAACATCAAGTCTGTACCCACTTGAGTCCCCTTCTCCCTAATCCCCCTACTACACTAACAGTTCCCCTTTTCAAGAAAAGCTCGCCTTCATCACGCGCTACTACCTCAACACACCCGACGTCAACCCCCTGCAAATCAGCATACCCACGATTACGCTGCCGATTCGAAGTCCCTCTAGTGACAGAAATCGTCCACAAGACCGCTCTCGTGGTGCAAAAAGGAGCGATGAGCTGTGTATCAGGAACTTCTGCGTCTTCTTCGTCCAGCGCCGCAAACGCCGAGGCTAACCTTTCGATTCCTACAGAACCGCGTATGCATGTGCTTATTCAATATATTAACCATGTTGGGCATTAGAAGAGCTTGATTGAAGGGTTTGTGTTGACGGCAGAATAGGAGGTCAGAGGAATAACCAATCGTGTAAAGATAGTGAGTGCGTTTGAGGGGAGGAGGAAAAGGAAGGGATGTAAGAAACATAGTGCCATGGGGTCAGTGTGTGATCTCCAGGGATGGGACGATGGTTGCTAAATCGACTGGCGATATGCATTCCACAAAAGAATCCACAAGACGCATCGCATATAAATAGAATAAGGATTGATTCTCAGCAACGAGGTACGTAGCCAAAAAATCAGCCAGTCATTCATATGTACTTAGATCAGAGGTATGACTAAAAAAAAGACGAAACAGACATACAAAAGGTATCCCCCCAATATCCAATGAAAATCCATACACACCCAAAACACCTATCCCGCTGCCTTTCCAATGCCACGAAGGAAAAGGATCGCGACCAGAAATAAACGCCTCTCGAATGCAACTATTCGCCACCCGTTAATGCGTTGGAGGCGTCCTCTCGAAGACATCTAGTCCTTAGCGACCTCCGCCCTGACTTCACTCTTGACGCTTTCAGTGTCGCGTTCCGCCTCACCCTCCTCTTTTGCTGCGGCAGTCTCCTCCTTGTCGTCAGTTTCTGCCATTTCCACATCTGCGGCTGGGGCTGATGTGGGTGCCATTGTAGCAGGCACAGCAGTGGGTGGCGACTCAGGTGGGGTTACAACGCCTGCAGGAGATGGTTCCTGCTCAGGTGCAGCAGCAGGGGCTGCAGTATCGGTGGTCTCAGTGGTGGCCGGAGGAGCAGTAGCGGGAGCGGTCTCAGGGGCAGTCTCGGGGGCGGCCTCGGGAGCAGCTTCAGGGGCAGCTTCAGGGACGGGTGCATCCATGTCAACATCGCCATCATTGTCAACCTCCTGTTCAGCAGCAGCAGGCGTCTGTGTGCGCGACTTTGCGCCTGCAGAGGGTTGTCGGGTCGAAACAGCGCTTCCGCCATTGATGTCTTCCATGAGATCCAGAGCGTCAGTTGGGGCTGCATTAGGGTTGGGAAAGTCAGTAATGTTTCGTCTCTTCTTGACGCCGGGCTGAGCGCGCACTCCGAGGCTGTTCTTGTAATCTTCATCATCGCTTGCATCGTAAAGTTCACCGTCATGCTCAATCTGCTTATCGCGCTGGCGCTGTGTCATGCGCACATCTCGGTTTCCGTCCGCATCTATATCGTCTTCTTCATCTTCAGCATCGGAGTCCATCGCGCGACCTAGAGCCGTGGGCACATCTGGGATCGTTGTGAAAGCCTCAACCGATGGTCGTCCCGTTCTGCGAATGTTCTCGATGACAGCTGATTTGATCTTATGCAAATAGTCGTGAGAGTTGGCGTTTTCCATGTTTGATGGCCGGACATCCAATTCGTAGTCGGGCGCAAAGTACTCGTAGTAGTCGTTGAAAGGTAGCTGCTTGGACATTTTCTGCGAAACAAGCTCTCCAGTCTCGTATGCCCAGGTTCGCGCGACATTCCTCATGGTATAACCGCCACCTCCTAGGACGATGACAGGTACACCAAAGCTCTTGACGTACCTGACACAATTGGCGTGTCCGTCCATGCTCAAATTGAAGCAACCGAGTCTATCTCCTGAAAGGCTGTCACCACCGCATTGCAGAACGATGGCTTCGGGTCCATAATAAGTCATTACTGCCTCAATGACAGGCTCAAAGATATTTCTGTATGTCTCGTCTGTAATACCGTCTCGAAGGGGGAAGTTGACGGAGTAATTCTTGCCACTGCCGACACCAATGTCGCGAAGTTCGCCAGTACCGGGGAAGTACTCTCCATATTTGTGGAACGAGACGGTCATGACACGATCGGTAGTGTAAAAGGCCTCTTCAACACCGTCTCCGTGGTGGACGTCGATGTCGATGTAGAGAACACGCTGCTTATACCTGAGCAACTCGATGATTCCGAGGACAATGTCATTGACATAGCAGAATCCACTGGCCTCGCTCTTTTTCGCGTGATGCAGACCACCAGCCCAGTTTACAGCGACATCGCATTTCCCTCGGTTCAGGCGAGCGGCGCCCTCCATGGTACCGCCAGCGCTAATACCGCAAAACTCAAAAAGGCCGTCAAACACAGGGCAATCGTCTCCCACGTTATATTTACTTTGCTCGCGGGTGAATTGCTCCATGTTGTCTGGCGTGACCTTGTGCAGGAACTCGATGTACTCGTCCGTGTGGAACTGCGTCATCTCGTACTTGGAAGCGGGCTTTGCGCGCTAGATCTTATTAGAGGTTGTAGTGAGAAATCACATTCAGGATCCACCTACGTAGATCTCCATCTTTGTGTAGAGGCCGTAATTCATAATGAGACTATGCGCCATTCGTATACGATGCGGCTTCATGGGATGCCCCGCAACATAGGCGTAGTTACCGACGTCGGAGTCATAAAAGTATGCGACCTTCTTTGGCTGCGACGCAGTGCCGTTATTAATGTGTACAGCCCCAGTTGGGCCTGCCATATCGTTTCCGTCCACCATGTCTGTGGTGGCTGCGCGCAGCTACGTGACTATCTTATGGTGATTGGGATGCTCTCAAAGCTTTGGGGAGGAAACCAAGCGGGTCTTGGTATGCGCGAAGGGTGTGAGGGTTTATGAAGTCCTCGAGACTGAAGGGTCAGGAAAAAGTGGAGGGGCCTGGACGAGAGATGGGGAAGCTTTGAACAAAGACGCGGGCATGGAGCATTCGAGCTGCGCCGGGGTACCCCTGCTTAGTGCCGGTGCCGGAACAACATCATCGCCGGATATGGCAGTCGCGCAGTTACGTGAAGCTCCGAGCATCAATAGCTCGAAGCCATCGTCGCCCTCGTTGCCGCTTTACCCAAATAAACACTTCATTTACTCGTGGCGGACAACTCTGTCTTTGTATCAAGCCCTTTGAATACGCCTCATCGAAAAGATCTATTTCCAACACCCCACTATGGACCGGTTAAGCAGAATGCTCGCCGCCGCTCAAGGCATGGGTGGCATGGGAGGGCCGCAGGCGGACACAAACCTCATCGACAACTCGGAAACCGTTTACATCTCTTCGCTCGCACTACTCAAGATGTTGCGACACGGTCGGGCCGGTGTGCCTATGGAAGTCATGGGACTGATGTTGGGAGAGTTCGTCGACGACTACACAGTACGGGTGGTGGACGTGTTTGCCATGCCGCAGTCCGGAACTGGTGTCTCCGTTGAGGCTGTAGATCCTGTCTTCCAGACTAAGATGATGGACATGCTTCGCCAAACAGGAAGGTATGCAGTCAAGCATTGGGCTCTCGGGGTTGCCACAGGCTCTCACATGGTTCATTGAGTCGCTGACAAACACAGGCAAGAAACCGTTGTCGGCTGGTACCACTCACATCCCGGTTTTGGCTGCTGGTTATCGTCAGTCGATATCAACACACAACAATCATTCGAGCAGCTCACACCCCGCGCCGTCGCCGTCGTAGTCGACCCCATCCAGTCCGTCAAGGGCAAAGTCGTCATTGATGCCTTTCGCTTAATCAACCCGCAAACGCTCATGATGGGCCACGAGCCCCGCCAAACCACATCCAACGTTGGCCACCTTAACAAGCCCTCGATTCAGGCCCTCATCCACGGACTGAACCGCCACTACTACTCGATTGGTATCAACTACCGAAAGACTGCGTTGGAGGAGAACATGTTGATGAACCTGCACAAGCATGTGTGGACTGAGGCACTGCTTATGGATGATTTCAAGAGCGAGGGTGAGCGGAACGTGGATAGGCTGCAGAAACTAGTTACATTGGCGGACGGTTATGAGAAGCGGGTCAAGGAAGAGACAGAGCTGACAAAGGAGCAACTGAAGACACGATACGTCGGAAAGGTGGATCCGAAGAAGCGTATGTTTATTCGTGTATGGTACCTTGGGAATTTGCTAACAAATGATTCCAGACATCTCCGACGTAGGCCAGCAACTGATTGAAGACAACATTGTGTCTGTCTCACGGCAAATGATTGACAAGGAAGCCTCAGTACCCAAGCCAAATGCGCGACAAAGCGGCCATGCCAGTGGTGGTGACGACGTCGAGATGGAGGAATAAATGTACGGTAGCTCGCGCCGAGTATGAAGAATGTCTGGCACTGAACAATATGCTTTGTCATTTGTCAGTCCATGTATATCCTGGCTTTGGGACTGGTGGGGTTGTGTACCCTGACAGGCAACGTGAGTCAGACTATACGTAATCATATAGTTGAGAGACGCATACGAACACCGTAATGCATAGAGTATGAGACAATGATACTACTACACACGTGTTTTTTTGTGACCACCTACTGGGATATTGATGCTCAAGACGTGCAGGGAAGTTCCTCGAAAAAAAAAATGTCCACATGTACAATCACAACTTGGACGTATAATCACATGGACGCGGTCTAGAAGCCTTTTCTGTATTTTTTTTTTCATTGATTTCTCGATTTGCCACGTATGAAATACTGAAAGAAATGGAAAGTCAACTAGTTGATCCTTTTTTACAAAAATTAACCCCACAACGGCTTCTATCCAAAAGTCCCACGATTGACGCCATTATAAAGAAAGCTAAAAGCAGTAAACAAGGGGGAGGACATGGACAGCAGAAACAGCACAGAACAAATAAACATCAACAAAAACTCGTACCCCCATGATTTTTATCCACATCAAATCATTTCTTCATTTTTGTGTGCGCCGCGCGACATGACAAGAAGCTCTTTTCGCTTCGTTTCCCACCGTCGCCCAAAGAAAAAAAGCGAGAGACGAGGAAGCAAAAGAAGAAGACCAAACAAAAAAACGCATACCCCCTTCCCCCCAGCCGCCCAATGCGCGTGTGCGTATTCGTCTTTGGTATATAAAAACAACAGCGAATTTGCCACCATTTCCAACATACACAACTTTGTTTTCTTTTCCTCGTCTTCTTTCTTGTCCCAATGCTAAGATGGAAGAGCGTAGAAAGGAAGGAAAAGAAGATGAACAATAAAAAAAGCGGGAGGAGAGGGAGGGAAGGTTGACAGACCCTAAACAAAACAAACAAACAAGAAGCGATCCAAGCCAATTCCTCCACAGGTATATATATCCATTTCCGCATAACGGACTGATTCGAAGCGTTTTTCGTTTTCTTCTATTTCCCGGTGCAAAAGTATATAGCAGACATCCGACGGGCATCTTGGGAAACTCCAGTTGGAAAATAAAATGAAAGGCATCTATTTGGAGTGGGGGTAACATCGCGATATAGAGAATGAGAAAGACATGGGACGTGACTGATGGAAAAGTCGGGCTTTGTTTTCAAAAAAAAAGCAGGAAGAAATCGTTTCCAGAGATATAAGATGCACATAGCGACTGTTGAAAACCAGTGTTCTTGATTGGCCGGATCCTTGACAATGGTATGTCGATTGGCAATGTTTGATAATGCAACAACAGATGGTTACATGGTCAGTGGCTACTTCTCGGTGAGCCAAAGATGTACCAGACTAAGGGTGCCCATGCGGTTTGCTTGAGCTTCCATCTTGGTGGGATCCATTCTGCGCTGTCGAGCGCCTCCTTCTCGCATTCTCGTCATCAGAGCTGGAATGGCTACTGCTTCCATCTTCGAGACCAATGCTGCCATCCTTGGATTCCCGACGGAGCCTATCGGCCTTGTCTTTGAGGTATTGAGCCTGCTCGGCTGCTCGCTGTGCACGAATCTGCTTCTTCCACATGGCAGCGTAATGACCATTTCGGTCAAGGAGCTCCTCATGCGTTCCACGTTCTTGGACCTTGCCTTTGTGGAGAACAAGAATCTGGTCAGCGTGGGTAATGGTACTGAGACGATGAGCAATGATGAGCATTGTTCGGCCCTTTGCCAACGTCGTAAAGGCTTCTTGAATGTGCTGCTCCGTTTCGGTGTCAAGAGCGGCCGTTGCTTCATCAAGCATGATGATTCGCGGGTTCTTCAAGATGGTACGTGCAATGGCAACGCGTTGTTTCTCACCTCCTGACAGCCGCAGACCGCGGTCACCAACCTTGGTGTTGTACCTATCTGGGAAAGTCATGATTTTGTCGTGGATGCTTGCAGCTTTGCATGCCTCGTACACGTCCTCGTCTGTTGCCTCTGGGTTGGCATACTTGAGGTTATACATGAGGGTCTCGTTGAAAAGGACAGTATCTTGAGGCACGACACCAATATGGCTACGGACCGAATCGATGGTCAAATCTTCTACGTCATGTCCATCGACTTGGATGCTGCCAGACATGGTGTTGTAGAAACGGTATAGCAGACGGAACACGGTCGATTTGCCACCACCAGACTCACCGACAAACGCAGTCGTCGTACCGGGTTTGCAGTGGAAATCGAGACCGGTCAATGCGGGTTTGCGCTGGTCGTATGCAAAGTGCACATCCTGGAAGCGGAGGTTACCTTCGCAAGACACCAAGGGTTGCGCATTCTCCTTGTCGACTACAGTAGGCTGCTCCTTGAACAGCTCAAGCATTCGCTCCGAATTGATCATAGCAGACTGGATCATCCTATAAAAGGTGCCGAAGAAGTTGAGTGGACTCTGCAGTTGGCCCATGTACGTGATCAGCGTGACAAACTTGCCAACTTCTAGATCGCCAATGGCAACTTGGTATGCTGCGATGAAGCAAGTTACGAGAAGTCCCACCATGAAGACCATGTTTTGGGTGATGTTCATAATGTTCAACGAGAGCATGACCTTGTACTCGGCATTTTGGTACTTCCTGACAGCTTCACGGTAACGGTTGAACTCGTAAGCTTCGGCGTTAAAATACTTGACCGTCTCATAGGATACCATTGAGTCATTCCTGTGAGGCGTCAGCTAAGGGGAGCTAGAGAAATACCAAGACTACTCACTTGACTGCATCTTCCTCTCTGTCAGCATTGACCATTTCACGGCGAATTTCAGCGCGCCATTGGGCCATGCGGATAGTCAGGTAGATGTACCAGAAGGTAACAATGGCGATGACAAGGGCGTAGTAAGCATCGAATCGGACGAGGAAGTAGGCGATGGCAACGGCCAGATCGATAAGCATAGGCACTACGGAGAAGGTGACTTGCTCAAGGAAGGTGTTGATGGAGCTGCCCTTGCCTAACGCGGAAAGCACCTCACCGGTCTTCTTGCCGAGGTGGAAGTCGAGACTAAGGCTGTGCACGTGCTCAAATGCCGCAACCGACAGTTCACGGTACGAGTACTGCGAGACAGGAATCCACAATGCTGAGCGCGCTGCACCGAGCAGGCCATTGCTTCCTTGCAAAAAGCGAAAAGCAATGTAGACCATGATGGCAGTCCACGGATTGCCCTTCTTGGGGTCCTTGAGGCGGTCGACAATTTCACCAGTCAAATCTGGGACAAGGACGTTGACGACGCGCTGGGCCAAAACAAGCATAAAACAAGCAACAACAACCAGTTGCAGCTTACCGTCCTTGGAAGGCCAGAGGTAGGGGAAAAACACATGATAGCCCTTGATGTACTCCCACCAGCTGCGGGCAGGCGCACCCGTGGGTCGGCTCCAAGCGGGCGGTGCACCCTCGGTGTGCTGGTGTTTGCCACCGACTGGGTGGACGGTGCCGTAGGAACCATTGGTGTGACCATTTTCCGCATGACCATTCTGATCGGCGCCACCCAACAAGGACGTGCTCTCAGTCGGCGATCCCGTATCTTGGTGCGCCTTTCGCTGGGGCATGACGACGAACATGACATAGAATCCAATAAGGGAAAGCAACAAGAGGATGCGCAGCAGGTCCATGGCGACTTCACCGGCTTCCCAGTCAGTCATTCCAAAGCGCAGGCGCTTCGGGGGCGGGCCCGCAGTGGGCTCCTTGTGCGGATGCGTGTAGATGGCGAAGGAAAGAGCAACGAGGACAATTTCCAGTACTGTTGCTAGAACCCATGTTGCCAGATGGGCCTCTGTGGGCGAAGGCTTCGAGTCAACGAGGGAGATGAGGAACAGACAGTAGACGAAGAAGGAGCCCACGAGATAGATCTGGTAGAGTCAGGATGAGGACTTTTTTTGGTTTCCTTGGGACATATTGATTGGTTTGGTGGAGTTGCACATACCACGACGGCTTTGCCAGCCCACCAGTGCTGCTGTTTCTCGACCAGGGCATGGGCGACGACGAGGACGGAATTGCCGACAAAGGTAAAAGCAGTGGCGAGCGAGACCCATTCAAACACTCTCTTTTGGGCGTGGGTGACATGGTCGTGGGCGGTCCTCTTGACGAAATTGCGGGTTGGATCGGTGGCGGGCAGCGGTTTGCCTCCAGGGCCGGTTGTAGTAGGTTTGGCGATATTAGTATTAGACTTGGAGGCGGCGATGCTGCGGGTGGTGAAGGCGGCCAGAAAGAAAACGAGCATGACTATGGGGTAGGCATATTGCAGAATAGCGGTGACGGCGCGAACAGGGCGTGCATAGGCCCAGCGGTCGTCGTCAAGGTCGTCAAAAGGCGAAGGGTCAGCGGCGTGGAGCAACAGCAATGGTTCGGCCATGGTGTGTGTCTCGGGCTCGGACTCGCGCGCTCCACTTGAGCATGAGACGCGGGAGCAGCTCGCAGTCGGGGAGGGCAGAGGGGTCGGGGCGGGAGAGGAGGAGGGACGGGGAAGAAGAAGGAGGAGGAGAAGGAGAAGAAGAGGGAGGAGGGGATTGCTTGGGTACGATGGAGGGCGATGCTGGAGGAGAGAAACACGGTGACATTGGTGCATGCGTTGCTTTCCGTCGTGGGCGAGAGGCGTCAAGAGTGCAGGGATGGCGGCCGGCCCGTGCATGATGATCGATTTCCATCTGGACCTCGACCTGGGACGCGACAAGTCATTATGGGGCCGTCCAGCGTTTCTCTCCTGCATGGCCCTGCCCTGCCCTCTGGCCCTGTCCTGCCCAGTCCTGCCCAGTCCTGCCCAGTCCTGCCCTGCCCACCCGCCTGCAGTAGGAGCAGCAGCAGCAGCAGCACCATAGTGGGGACGGCCATCTCTGCAAGCATGTATGTACGTATACATCCACCCATCCATACAGCATACATACATTACAGTATACTGCTGCTACGGTACATAGCAGGCCAGCCCACCAGCAGCCCACCCGGCCAGCCCACGGCCCGCCAACCACACCACATGCCCACGGCCCTTTGCTGGTGCTGCTGGTGCTAGTACTGCTATTGCTACTGCTGCTGCTCCCACGGCTTCGCTACTGCTGCCCGCCCTGTGCTTCACCGTCTGTCTTCGCGCTGCCGCACCACTGCCACCACGCTCCCCCTCCCCCTCCGCTACTCGCCCGACTCGTCTTCTGGCACCGCGTGCAGAAACAGACTAGCATAGCACGCCCCAGATGAGCGCCGAACACCGTCGCGCGTCAGCCATGTCGTCGCCCAAGATACCGCCTGCGCCGCCGCTGCCTCTGCCCAAGAAGCCGCGCTCGTACTTTGAGCGCTTCGTTGCCCAGCCGCTGACGACGGCCTACTCGTCACGGCCCCCGAGCGTGCAGCCCGATGGCGCCCGGCTGCCGAACCCTCTGGTGCCGAAAGTTCCCGGGTAAGTCGAGCAAATGGGTGTGTGTGTATGTATGGCTGGCTGGCCTGCTTCCCCTACTCTCCGTCTACTCCACCCTACCTGCCCCTCTAGTCGCCGTGCCCGTAATCGCCTCCTGCCCGCCTCCCATTGGCCGCCCGCCCCTGCCCGCCCCTGCCCCCGTTGCGCCTTCCTGCTTTGGGCCCCTGCACATGTCCATGTGTAGATGCTTGGCCGCCGCTGCCTCGTCCCCCACCGCTTGCACTTGCACATGCCTCTCGCCCTGCTCCATGTCCAGCTCCATGTCCAGCTCCATGTCCATGTCCATGTCCATGTACATACACATACCTCTCCGACCATGCCGCTGAGTGCTTCTGCAGTGTCCGTACAGGCTATTCGCAGCATGCAAGCCACAAGACAGGCCTCGACATCTCGGCCCTCGACATCAACCGCGAGCGCACCCATGCCGTCCTCGCAGGCAAGGAGCTGCTCAAGACGGTCCGCGTCCAAGATGCCCGCATCGTCGACGAGACCAATCTGCGCGCTGCCGTCCTCAACTACGCAGACTCGCACGCCCGCCAGCGCGAGGGCCTGGGTATCCACGATGTCAAGTGGTCCCACGGCCAGTTCAGCTCGCATATAGCCACGGCTGCTGCAAATGGCAAGGTCATCCTCTACGACCTTAACCGTGCCAGCGTAGAGCTCACCCGCCTGCATGAGCACACCCGTCAGGTACACAAGCTTGCATTCAACCCCCACCAGGGGCACCTGTTGCTCTCCGCAAGCCATGACTCCACCGTCCGTCTGTGGGACTTGCGCGACATGCGCAGGGACGCCACCATTTGTCCCAGCAGAGACCAGTACCATGGCATGAATGGCGGCATCCGTGATGTCCAATGGTCCCCGACTGACGCTGTAGAATTCGCCTTTGGAACCGACAACGGCACCATCCAGCGCTGGGACTTTCGCTATACCAAAGGCCCCAAGCAGAAAATCACTGCCCACGACCAGCGCATCTGCACCTCCATCGACTGGCATCCAGACGGTAAGCATCTCCTCAGCGCCGGCGTCGACCGCACCGTCAAGGTCTGGGACTTTTCCATTACTGGCCGCCGCCAAAAAGCCGCCCATGTTTTGCACATGCCCTTTCCTGTCTACAAGGCGCGCTGGCGACCGCCATCATGGTCCGATGGCCACGACGACAAAGGCGTCTATCAGTGCACACAGGTTGCCACATCATATGATCGCGAACATCCAGCCATCCATGTCTGGGACTTTCGCCGCCCCTTCTTGCCGTTTAGGGACATCAATTGTTTCTCTACTGCGCCATCTGACATGCTTTGGCACTCGCGTGACACACTATGGACTGTTGGCAAAGAAGGCATCTTCCAGCAAAACGATGTCCACCATGCCCCAAAAACTATTGATCGTCGTAACCTGCAGGCTTTTGCCATATCACCTACTGGCGAGATTGGCGCAGTCGCCCAGAAGAGGTCACGCCCGCGCTCCTCTGCGGGTCTAGCCTACGTGGACGACGCTTACCTTGGCGAAACCCGTGATAGGCGCCATAGCTCTGGAAAGGCAAGTCTTCGAAACTCAGCAGATGACAGCCTAGATGACAGCTTTCTTGTCTCTGCTATGAAGCGCCATCATGTGCGCGCTGCCAGTAACAGGTCGACCAAGTCGTTTAGTACAACTCCACCTTCTGATGTTGGCCCCAAGGTCATGCTCTTGAGTGACTCCATGATTATTCACAGCGATTCCCTTCGGCCAAACCAGACTGCTATTCGAGGTCTCTTGCCTGGTACAACCAATACTCAGGTCTTTGCCTATCTGGCTCAAAAATACAAAAATATAGCCCTGCCTGACCCTCCCGATCTCGACTTTTTCCTTCGAGTGGAAAGAGTCTTTGAGCAGAATGCCGAATACGCACAGCGCGCAGCATTGTACCGGCTCGCTCAGTCGTGGAGAATCATGGGAGCGTCCATTGCCATAGCGGCACGGCGCCGAGCAGAGTTACACAGACAGCAAAGAAGGCTGCACCCGCATATTCCCGCGCTGCGGCTATCCAACAAGATGCTCGAGCCGTTGTCTGCACCCATGGAAGCCCATGACAAGCGACCGGCAGCGGCATCGTCCGTAAATCCTGCCGTGCGCGCTATTCTCAGTACCTTGGAGAAACCAGCACCGCCAACTAGACCACCCGCTACGATAATAGAGAGCACCTCCAATATATCAACACCTCTTGCTCGTCCAGTCAGGACTGGCTTTGGTAATGACACAAAAAGACCTGACCTTCTTGACATCGATAAAGAAGACATGGTTCAACTACCACCAGCAATCACTGCAACGCCCACTCAAACGAGTAACGCGCTTGCGCCCCCACATAAAACGTTCAGCAGCCCTCAGTGGTACCACTCTGGTGATGGCTTGGACGAGCGTCGTGCCTTGAGTGGCAGCTACAGAGCATCGCCTCGAATCCCACTAAGCCTCACGCCAAGCAGCGTGCAAGGCATGAACATTAACGCACCTCATTCAATAGAGCGACATGACTCCGGGGAAAGTTTTACCATGTTCTCGGCCTCTTCGGATTCCCAAAAGGGAAACTCAATGCCTAGTTCATTTGCAAGCGGTAACTCGCAATCAAACCGGGAAAAACTGTCATCAGAGGACTGGGATGCTGTTCCGGAACACTCTAGCTTTGGAAAGCCTAGAAACTCTAAAGATGAAGATCTAGGTAAAAGCGTGCCAATATCTCCAACCACTATTCCTATTGGTGGAAAAGGCTCTCTGAATCGGCAGCATACCGAAGGCCCCGCAAACAAAGGAATGAACCATGCTGATCAATCTGACAATGGAGAAACGGTCGTTCGTGATATGGAGAACCTGCGACGAAACAATCAACTGCTTCGTCAGGACAGTTCAGATTCCGAGGCACTCACCAGCATATATTCATCCTCGTATGACTACAATATAGACATGGAGGCAAGTGGGACAATTGTGCCTGATGTGGATGACATACGATCGCCTCATGTCCCAAAGCCGCCGCCGAATCTGCCACATGCATCTGGAAGCGCGCCCCCAGTACTGGATTCAACCACAGAGGATGGCTTGTTACTGTCCGACTTTACGGCCATGCATGTCGATGCGGAAGCAGGATCGCCATATTCCGTAATCGGCTTGCTGAACAGCGTTCTTGCATATTATACAAAAGCGTCGGACGCGCAGTTTCCTTCGATTCTGCTTCTCCTTCTCCAACCACTCCTTCCACAGACACAAAGCCCAACAGACGACCCCAGTGCCAATGTAGGCGATGTCCTCAACGCCTTTGCAGATACCTTTGTAGCTCTTGGACTCAGTCCAGCACAGGCAAAGGCCATTCTCTCGACACAGTTGAGTCAGCTTATAGCCACAGGGATCAATCCTTACCAAGCAGAGTCTATTCTTCATACCTACCACTCACAACTGCACTCGCTATCATTGTTCAACTCTGCGGCTACGCTACGCAGGCTAGCCTATCCTGCCTATCCCGCCGTGTACGAACAAGCGCTCAAAGAAACACAGCTCGGATTGCTGTGCCTCAGCTGCAAGTCACCAATCAACAATCCCAAAGACAAGATGCGATGTGAGTCGTGTAAGCGAACACAGGCGCCATGCCCAATTTGCTGGGCCAAGTATCCGGCCTTTGAGCCGCTTACTGCAAAGAAGGCCAAGTCAAAGTTTCGTTCTAATCCGAAAGACCGAGGACATAAGCGGCAGCGATCGTCTCTTACTTCAGGCCAAAACCTTGGGGACGATCGTGATGCTGTCGGGCCATCACCGACCGTCCCAACGGAGTGGTCTGCGCCTACGGCCACGTTGTGGACGTGGTGTCCGCTTTGCGGACATGGTGGACACGCGAATTGTATTTCGACATGGTTTGCGGACCCAATTTTATCAGAAGGTGCATGCCCAACCGAAGGTTGTCTCTGTGATTGCGTCCAGGGCACTCGGCGAGACGCAAAGATTGAAGAAATGCTGCTCAAGAAGGCTGAAAAGGACCGATCTAAATTGGTACGCAAAGGTGATGATTGGAAGGTTAAAGAGAGTAAAGCCGTCTCGGCAGTCCGGAATGCGGCTCTCGATACTATTCCAGATCATCCTCAGCATTCCGGCTCTGAGATCACGGCGCCGACGCGCAGATAGTAGAATATACCATGAATCATCTAAATGCCGCAACCCTTGCCTAATCGCAGAAATCAAGCGGTGGTACATAGTACACTGGCCGGCCCGTTTCTCGCTCAGGCCCGCTACCTCTACATACTACCTAGTACATGAATGCAGCAGTCTCATCGCTCCACAAGAAGCGATTTTTTTTCCGCCCCATTGCTGGGGATCCTGGGAGCGGTCTGACATCATATCCCAGTTAAAAAGTGCATCATCAAGTTTTGCTATGCTGGAGTACCTTCCACGAAGCTGTCTGCAGTATGCATAATCACACCGCCTGTATGCGCGCCAAGGCATGCAACACGCGCCCGCTTCCCCGGGTATGTGTGTACGCGTGGGTCCGCCACGTGTTTCTAGTAGCCGACCGGATGGTGCTGGGCTTTCCGCCAGCGTTCGCTGTAATGCTTGTCCGGGCTTATTCTACTGGTGATACCAATACGAAGGTAGGGAGACGGTCTCCGCGATTCATTGATTGCCCAGCTTCAGCTGCGGGACTATAACCCACTGGACACGCCAAAGTTTACAAATGGGTATAAGCGACTGCCCACCTCCTGCGGCCAATTGTGGAGCCCTTTAGAAGACGTATTCGTGAGCATCTGGAAACATGGCTGGTTGATGTCATCGGCTAATCCCAACCTGGTCACAACAAAGGACCACAAGTATGTCTAGCGTTGCTGCAGCCCTACCGATGCTTCATTTCATTCATTCATCCATTGTGCGGCATACATCAGGCCACTTGTATTCGTTGATGTAGTCGCAATTCAACATGAAGGTAGTGCACAATGTACCATGCAATGACTAAGGAATGACCAATTATGCTGACAGGTGCGAGAAGGAAAAAGCATTTCACTGTCTGTGCCTATGAACGAGTTTGGAAAACGGAACAGGAGGTACGCACACTGTCAAGTATTGTGTTGACAAGGCGATATCGGTCCTTGGCCCTCTATGTATCTCAACGAAGCGGTTTTTACACTTAAAGCATACATGTGCGGTTGCCATGTGCCAAGCCCAAATACCGCGTCTATGGCATTAAACGACGTCTTGGTGCTCAGGTAAGCACACTTGAGAGTGAACATGTGTATAGTTACATGCCATAATATCAATTCAATTCCTGCTCCTACGCCACACATCAAAAAAAGCAAAACCCATCACAACAAAAGCAACGAAATGAGCTAAGAAGAAATACTTGGCGCATATTCGTTAGGCAAACCTTACTGCAACCTCGCACACCTCTATCACTACATCACCCAACATGTATACAAATCAACAATACCATTTCTCCTATAGCCCCAATACAACACGTACATCTCCCATCCTCGAACGCCCTTTCTCCGCCATCTCTTCCCCCCACCTCTCCCTCTTTCCACATTCCTACACAGATACCGATATCGCGCGCCATCGGCCCTACTATTGATCGGTGTGCTTACTGCACACATACAAAGGAGAGGGGTGGGTGTCACCCTTTTTTCCCTTTTCCCCTCCCTTCGTTACTTAAGCGCCCGCACAACAAAAACGTAACGCCTCTTTCCCTCCCCCCCCCTTCGCTTACTTTACCCCAGTGTTCCCTGCGATATCAGTAATCCTGAGAAAAACCACTAAAGTGTACATATACATGCATTTTCAGCTTAACTTAATTTTTCGGCCACTTTGCTGGCGAAAGACATTGTTTGATCGGTCCGTATATGTATGTATGTTCTTGAATTGAGTTTTTGGTTCATGAGACTCGTATCGTAGTACCTTGATTGTCCACGTACGTTATTCTAGAATCTAATGCGGATCGGTGGGCGCTAGGGAGAGCAAGATCGGACTGTTTGTACCGAGATCTTTGTCTTCTTCTGTCCCCTCCCTCGTTCTCCTCAACCTAATCTTGTAAACGACGAGAAGTTGGACCTGTCAGAAGCAAATATATGCATATTTGCTACCACATACATGATAAAAAGTTCCAGGGTTTTTTAATTTTCTCTTTTTTTAAAAAAAAATGTACCTATTTTTCCTACTATCCTGCATACAAACCATTGGCTTCTCAGGAATTTCATCTTGTTGCGTTTCCTCCCCCCCCCCTCTCTCTTACACCCCCCCTCTCTCTCTTACACCCCCCCCCCAATTCTCTAGTTGCAGAATGAAAAAAAAAGTCTAGACCCCTCCTCCCCTCTTCCCCTCTTCTCTCTACATGGTAATCTTGGCCTCGTCAAACGTTACACGACAGCTCTCGCTCGCTCGGCTGCGCGGCATTAAGCATGTAGTTGCATAAGTGGCAAGTGTATACATGCGCTTACGCTTGGCTTGATGAGCAGGGACATCATAGGAGGGGAGGAACAGGGTAAGGGAAAGAGAGAGAAAAGCTGGTTAGGCGAGGTGTGGTGGGGTAGCTAGGCTGGTTCCTGTTATTTTTGTTTGGTTATTTTTGAGAGAGGAAAAAAAAACGGACGAACTGGCCAACACGAATGAGCAGGTGGATGCTGCATTGTTGATCTGCTTATCCCTTCACGTAATTCTTCTGTGGTACAACATCACACAAATACCTACACGTGCGCGCCTTCGGGTGGCTGTAGGAGGCGCAGATAATATCTGATGGTTAGCGAAAAGTATGTCGCAGAGCCATGTAACGGTGCATCATGTGCGTTCTACTGGGAAATTACAAATCGGTGTCTCTATGATGTAGTTATGTAATGAGTAGGATGTGGGTGACGGAGTTGCGCAGATAATGTGACATGGCTGATCACAGATTGGTCAACAAGGCTGCGCATGGAAATCAGGTGTGAGCGTGTCTGGAGATCGCTGTCGATAACGACCCAGAGCGAGAACAAGAATGTGTATTAGTAAAGAGCAGCTGGTGTAACCGATCTAAGCAAGATGTGGTTGGATGAAGTTCACACCATGTCATTGAGGACTAGTGAATGCCCAGTCTCGTCACTAGACAGTATGACTTTTTCAGGTCAGTACTATTTTCATCGCATGACACGACAAACACGGTGACAATATCACGGCTGAGAAGAACGAGATTCATAGCTGCATTGATCATAAACAGAGTTTTATGAATTCGATGGTCCTCATATCTCAACCGGTTCCCGTTCCTCGTGCCATTGTTGGTCCGTCGGAAAAAGGAAATGAAGCCTTGTCCGTAGAATGCACACCTCCGTCTTCGAAAGAGATCTAACATGCTGAATTCCTGCCTCCCGTCAGCTGCTGTCGTCTCCGTATACAGGTACCCCAAGGTACCGCCACATGTCATACCTCCACCCGTAATCCTCGACCATTTAACGAGACGCGCTCCAGACGGACTTGAGGAAGCCGTCCTTTTGTGTGAGCCTGTTGAGACTGTCATCGGACTCGCCCATGGCGCGAACGAAGCCGGAGATGGCGTAGACCTGGTTGTCACCGGTGTAGCGGCCGTTCTCGTCAACCTTGCCGATGCTCAGTTGGACAGAGGCATGGTCCTTGGCCCTGATGATGCGTCCAGTAGCCGACTTGAAGGGGTCAGTATCGCCGCTCACGATTCATTTACTTCTCCGACAGGTACTCACGCATTTGCGGGGGACGTAGACTGTGAACAAGTTAGCGATGGTGGTTCGCGAGTGCAGTGTGCGCTCTGGCGGGGCCGCGCTGTGGGCAAAACACCGCCAGCCGCCGCGCGAGGGAAAGATGGCTCTTACGGTCAACGAGCTCGCCGCGTTCGTTCTCCATTTTGACTGATATGTAGGTAGAGGGCGGGGTGTTGGGTGTGGGGCTTGGTTGTGTCGATGTCGTCGGCGGTCAATGGTGGATGAACTGAATTTCGACATTCGATTATCACAAAGCCGCGCTAACCGGATTTGGAATAGCGATATCTTCACATACTACCATTCACTCCTTCAATTCAGTGTGCAGTGAGAGTTTTGGAACATGGTGAGTAATAATGACTGTGACTCGTCGTACCAAGACCTGTAACTCGGTGTTGAGTGAAAAGTGTGGCTTCATTTCGTACTCAGCCAAAGCATCAAGCTCGCTACGCAGCTTTTGCGCACAATGGAATACAACTTGAAAAACAACCAAAAGAAAGTGGAATTCTATCAAATTCTTTATAGTCTGCTCTCATCTACTGAAAATTTTCTGTTTGGGGGCTTTTCGCTCTGCTACATAGCAGCGTTCTGTCCGACTTCTATACCTGGCGACTATTTACGGTTCAAGATATTGAGTAACTTTGGGTTTATGTTCTACTTACGGGTGAGATACAAAACTATAGACCTTAGAATGAGCTTTATGCATTTGCAAGATCCATTGCGGCAATGGCACAAAGAGTAATCTGGTTGATAGTTCTAGAAATAGCACATATGCCTATGAAAATCGCTACTCAAAGCACGCCACGCATGTCAATAGTATCTTGGGACTGGAAAATAAGCCTCAGAAAAACACCTTCAGTTCAATAGGCACTCAACTTCATAACGCGAGCAAAAAGATTGCCACGGTGAGTAGGTCACGTGACATGAGTGATCTCCTAACACCTCGACATATCGAAGCTGGTTAACACATCCTCGATAGAGGAGGGAGAGCAAAAATAAATGCATCGGCCGGGAATCGAACCCGGGGCTAGCCGAAACTGTTCTCGAGGAGAAATGGCAACGGCTAATTTTACCACTAAACCACCGATGCTATTTTTCGAATGGTCAACAACCTGACGTTGTTTGATTGATGAAAGAACAAAAAATACAAATTATTATATTGACATATAATTTTTCCGATGTAGAAAAATTGTTTTGATGTCATGTCATGATTAGACCGGTCCAGACCATGCAGATCATCTGTGGACCAAACATCAATACAGCGCTTCCACGAAAATTGCATTTTGATTTTGTTTCCTGGTAATCAAAGGGCTCCAAGGGCTGGCGCACATGGTCGGTTATAATCTAAAAGAGGATTCTGCGTGGCTTGTAACCATGCGCGGAACATCAACGATGGCACATCATGTGCGGTCAGATTGTTACTCTACCTCCTCCTTCCGGTCATGGCTGGTGGATCATTCCTTCCAAGATAGTCAACTGTACCGGGCGCCAACTCAAGGCTGGCAAACTAACGATGTGGGCGACCGGTCACCCTCAGCGTGTTCCGACATTTTGGTTGCACCGGTTTGTTTTCCCACCATGAACGTTAGATTCATGCAACGAAAATTGCGCACTGAAAATGCTGTTAGATGATGCCACCTCGCATTTTCTTGTGTGGTCCGGTGGATCATGCCTCCAATGTGTTGCAACCAAAGTCTCCACATATTAGTGGTAGTTTTATCCGCAACACTCCTCAACAAATGCGCAATATCCTCGGAGCTACTGAATTCAGGAAGAGTGTAAAATTCATTGAACATGTTCTCATGAAGCTCTTACAATACCAGACAGCTATAGCCTGCATTATACACATAGTATGTTAGACCTTGAATAATGAACAATATTGAACATGCGTGAGGAATATTGTACCTTGCTACTTGATGAAGGAAACAGTGAAGCTGCAACCCAGGAGGCCAAGATGTAGTGCACACTGGGGAGCAGGACAAGTATCTCACAATTGATTTCCATTGGAACTGATGAGTGTGATTCCCTCAGTATCATTATATTTCCTGTACTTGTACACTTTACGGTAGCGCCACACAGTAGGGACGCCTGTTCTCACTCAGAACTGGCTATTGTAGACATTCAGTGACGCGCGCTGACTCTCCCTAGCCCCGTGACAAGAGTTTCCTGAGCATCTTACGATTAACAGCATGTAATCTACATCTGTCAGCTTTGCTATGTTAATAAAGTGATAGTACGTACAGCAAAGTCCATATCGATAAAATCAGGGTCCACGCCTTGATAAAGGTTGCGGGTGACTTTGAAACTTAAACATTGATTAAAATTGCAAGCATGTTCGATATACTTTTAATTTTCGTCTCAAAAAACTCCATTTATAGCATTAAAAAAACTAGATATATATACGATATTAACTTCAACACTTAAATTCACTTGTCCCTAAGATACAAGTTAGCAAAACAATTGTTAGATTTGCATGCTTTCCCTACATTGTGGGACCTTCTCTCTTTACAAAAAACTTGACCTGTATATGAGATGGAATTGCATGGTCAAGGTCTTCTTGGGTGATAGGGTTTGTAAGGAGAGCCATTGTAATTGATAGCCGGAGTAGTGAAGAAGAGAGGAGCGCCGGTGCTGGTGCTGGCACTGACGCTGGCGATAGCGAAAAATACTGTGATATACATAGCACGTACGTGCAGCTGAAATGAAAGAATATGTTTTTGCCAAAAGGGTTCCTAGATTTACTTATATATATATATGGCTTATAAATAGACTTAAGAAAAGAGCCCTGATCTAGATCAGTTATATGATTTCCGCCACATGTGCTCACTCATTTTCAAAGATCTTCTAACAAGGTGCTGGCTGATGAACATAAGCTTGGAGAAGCTAAGTGGCTCGGCCCCTTCTTTCACATACGGGACTAGGTTTAATGCGACTTGAGAAGCTTCAGAATTATATTCCTCCACATCTCGTTTCCCTGTTCTTAGTGAGGGCAGCACTGCACAATTCTTGCCTGTAAGTGAAGCAGCAACTAGAGCGTCTCTTCTCCATAGTACATAGGAATCTCGAGCGGGAATCCTCGCTGATGAGTTTATGAGATGCACTAAGCAAGATCACATTCTACAATAGATTGCCACTTACGACCGACAAATGTTGTCTCTAATTGTGGCGCAGTTCTGTGAAGGCGTGTCTGTAACATTATTTCCAGAATGTCACATAATCTTGTAAAGATATAGAGATAGTGTTTAGAGCTGTTTTAATAAAAACATGTAATAAGAACACCTAGTATAATTATACAAGAAGTCCTCACACAACCTTATTGTCATGGTTGTGTGTAGAGAGTCCCATTGGGCTTTTAGGTGTCAGTTTATGTTGAAACACGTTCGTTCACTTCTACACTACAAAATTGCTCTTCGGTCAGTTGGCAATTTAGTTCCTTGTATCTGCGCTACCTAATAGCCTTCTGGGATTCGGATGATGCATGGCGGCTACCAAAGTGCCCGTAGCTGGCAAAAACTATCATTGAGGTCGTTCTATGGCGCATACGACTGCACAATCTGGTTCATTCCGAATGTCGAGTCAATTTCACTCCATTTAATCTGGCTAAAAGCAACAGTAGGATTCTCCACCTTCTGCTAAATAGCATCAGGAAAATCTTCAGCAGGGCTGCAAGGTCCATTTAGCCCACCATCGAGCCATTGCATACTGCCGTTCTTGTCCCACCAGAGGCTGAACACAAGGACCATACCACGAGCAAGGGCGTCGCCCATAGTCTTGTGGCCGCCAAATTTGGTGTGTTTCCAGGCACGAGCCTGAGCTGAGCACCATACTTGATCCATAGTAACGTTTGACATAGCGTTCTCGATAACGACACCATCCTAAACATATTTTCGAATAATAGCCTGGAGAACACTGTACTTCTCTGGAAACTGAGTAACAACAGTAAAAGGCCTAGTTGTGTCAACTTTGAGGCCGAGGCCATAAAATTCCTTGGAGTTTCTGAAGTTGTAAGCATTGTCTCCACAACCAGTCTTGCCACAAACACCAGCTACGCCGCAATCGTCGTCAGTGCATCTAATTACACCTTCTTTGGCGCACATATGGGGTGCAATCTGGTTTGCTCAAACGTCGGCCTCCCAAATGTCCATTTCGTTCCAGCATGCGCCTTCCTTGTCGATGTTGGCCTACCGAGAGTTAGCTGTTGCTCGACAGGACTATGTTAATTAGTCATGGCCACTTCACCATCTAGGAATGGCTTGACAGAACACTGCGCATCACAGCATCCCCATCCCATATTGGCACCAGTGGGGTTCAATTTCGAGCGTCCACCATCGGCCTTCATCTCATTAAGATACGGGGCGCTGTTCATACCACACGGGAGCTTTGACATATCAACGTCAAACGAAAACTCCTGGCCATTCAATTGCAACATCCCGTAATTTTCTTTGTCTTCGCCGAGTAGGTACGCTCTGGGACTCATATACTCGCCGCTTGGGTTGAACATATCTAGACGGAGCTTTCCACCATCAGTAAAGACTGCTTGTGTCGAATAGTCTTGAATGCCTTCGATGACGCAATTTTGGGCGCATGTCACTTTGTCCGGACACACCATTAGGTTAAGTCGGTTGTTTCGATCACCGCAGCTCAAAGTCGCACTTGGATCAGATTTCGGGTGGACCTTGCGTCTCAAAGAATCGATAACAATCGAAGCATCCAGTATCTTGCATCCGCCACCTTTTGTGGATTTCCAGGTTGATAGCTTTGGATACACTTCAGGTGTGGACCCCATCTCTTGGGCTGTGGCTAGACCCAAAAAGGTTGATGCAAAAAATAAAGTTGCCATGTTGAGGTGCTTCAAAAAGAATAGACGCCCTATTCAAAAGAGGTGGCAATTCGTGAACTGTTTCAGATGATCCACGATACATTTTATACTTCTCTGCAGAGATACCGGGACGGGAGAAGCGTTTAGGGAATCGTGTTTAAGCGTGGGTATTGATATAAGCTCGGATGTCACCGGCGCATTGTCATGAGTTATGTTGACGCAAGCAGTCGGTGTATTCCACTAAAAGAGAATATTTCCTAGCCTTATTCGTATTGTGTGCGCTGTTGCAGGTCACTGTAATACTTTAAAAGCATGAAATGGTCCAGAATATTAACATCTGTGGCAAGTAATCCATCCTATCCAGTGGCATGCGTGCTGCCGGGACATATAGAGTTTAATACCAAGAGCTTGGATAATAGAGCTTATTATTTGGGATAGAAAACGGGATCTTTAATTGGTCACAGATTGCTTATACAGTACGCTCAGAGTGGTCTCACTTGATTGATAAACCACCTGTATACAGGAATTTACCAAGATACGTTCAGCTTACCCCGACTCCTTGTACTAGATACCAGAAATTCCTTGTGTTCCTTTAAAGATACTAGCTGCTAGTAGTACTGCATAGTGCGTCACAGTCTGAGACTGCTTGCAAGCCTAATAGTGGGAATTAGTGCATAGGATACAACGGAAATGCGCTGTCCTACAAACCTTTGAGCCATGTCGTTGTCAGTAAGAGATCACCAAGATTATGTCCAGCACCGTTAATTAGTAAGCACGCGTAATACAATCGCTTATGAATGCATTACTTGTCGTATACAATCACTCCTTTCTTTTACATAAAGCGGTGGGTGATGCGCCATGACGGCTGAATGCGTTAAACTTTGGATATTACGTTAGGTGCCTTTTGAAATATCAAGCTTTCTTACTCTACGCACTATTTTTGTTCAAACAAATCTACATCTCATCCACGAAATCAAGTAATTTTTTTGACATGAGGTGATCAGACGAAAGGAGATTTGCATTAATTGTTAGCGTCGTACTCAAAGTCAATACGAGCAATGAGTTCCAGTCCTTGTCCTTGGACATATTTAGTCTCAAAAACAAAATGAAACATAATTTACTTTGTTCAGTCGTGCTTTCCGAAGGTAGTCTCTGGAAGCCAGGAAATATAGAAGTACCAAAGTCTTACAGACCTTTTGTAGATCAATGCGAATATTGTAGTATTGAAGCACGAGATACATCAGCATACTATTTCGAAAAAACCAATCAGTATGGTGTAGACAAGACTTTGAGCCTGGTGCGCAGAAAACAATGCTGTTCGCAGTGTACCCAAGTAGGTAGGTACGTACCTGTGCGATCGCAAATCAGATTCATAGGAGCATGAATACACTTCGCGTCTTCCGGTTAGTTTATCCTACTTGATTTCGGCATCAACCAAGTAGAAGAGCCATCCAACCATCAGTCTAAGTCATTGTAGCTAGAGGTATTCGGCTGCAAATCACATGAGCATACACCTGCACTGGAGTCGGCGGGTGCACTAACAAGTGCACAGACCACGCACACAGAATTTCGTTAGCGAGGCGCAACCCACCTGGCGAACTTCACGCAGCTCCCGACAACTTCAGCGACGACGCACCCGAAACCCGCCAAATCGAATATCCCCCCGATAATCATCCAAAATGTCTGGAAAGCGCGGGTATGTTGTTCTCCCGGCTGGAGAGGCGAGAAAAACCCCTCGAGATGCCGTCATGTGGTGAAGTAGTGGCTAACGCGCACACAGTCGAGGTTCTACCTCCGGTAACAAGCTCAAGATGACTCTTGGTCTGCCAGTGTACGTTGAATCCCGCCGCGACCGCTCCGCCGAGCCTGCTCCCGCCTGCGATACGCCCAGAGAACACAATGCAAGGAATGAAGACTAATGGACATGTAGCGGTGCCGTCATGAACTGCTGCGACAACTCCGGTGCCCGTAACCTGTACATCATCTCCGTCAAGGGTATCGGTGCACGCCTCAACCGCCTGCCCGCTGGTGGCGCCGGTGACATGGTCATGGCGACCGTCAAGAAGGGAAAGCCCGAGCTGAGGAAGAAGGTCATGCCCGCCGTCATTGTCCGCCAGAGCAAGCCTTGGAGGCGGGCGGACGGAATCTACCTGTACTTTGAGGATAACGCCGGTGTCATTGTCAACCCCAAGGGTGAAATGAAGGGCTCTGCGATTACCGGACCCGTCGCCAAGGAAGCCGCTGAGCTGTGGCCGGTACGTAAAACCACGGATACCAATGTGCTTTGCTAATCATGCCCAGCGTATCGCCTCTAACTCCGGTGTCGTCATGTGAGGTGTCTCTTTTCCTGCTTTCGATAACATTCATGGGTTTATGGGCACGGCGAAAATGCATTTACGGGGTGAAGGATTTGGGCGACGACATTGCGGCTATGATTAGCAATGGGACGACCTTCACAATACCAGTCAAATGAACATTACGACCAAACCACAACCTGTACTCCGACCTCCCGTGATGGCTGCATGACTCGACTTGACTCGCGACCTGAAAATGACAATATGGATACGGGCTAGAGATACTTAAGGGAATAGATATTGTTATGCTGACGCACTGCTAGACGTGGAAATATATGTACTGAATTTTAGGATTCTTAGAATCGGGGCTCATCACTCGAGCACGAATTCCGATCGCATGTCAACATCTCGAACGCAGTCTCCTCATCAACCTCTTGCGCCCACCTCATCTGTATCATACTCTTGCCCTCTTCTGAGCGCTTCCTTCCACCAACAAACTGCAAATTCTCGTTTCCAACCACGCCGGTTGTCACCACGCCGGTGCTAGGTGCACCAATTCCCTTGACCACACCATTGCCACCCTGCATTACACTCGCGTAGCTCGAAGACATTGTTTGTACGCCAGAAACAAAGTCCAGTCCATCAAACTCGCAGTGTCCGCCAGCAGGTGTGTTGTCTACAGTTTGCAGCTGGTTGATTTGAGCCGTTGACAAACCTGCATCGGATGCAAGCTGCTCGTACGCCGCTACAGCCTGTGGGATACTGCCTTGCAGCAGCTGGAGCTCACTCTGTGTAGACTGGTAGTGGATTCTTGTCTGGCTCATGACGGTGGCAGCATTTTGAAACTGAACTTGCGGTGGCATGCCTCCGCAGTTGAGTTCAACGGCACTGTTTGGGTAGTTTTGCATTTGTGCTGGGATGAAGAAACCACTCATCATAAGACTACCACCGCTGACACCTGTGAATACAATGTTCGACATGTTGACTGCAACGCGCTGGGGTAACTCAGTTTGGATAAAGTCGTTGACTGCTTGCGCGTGTGCTACACCATCTGTTCGCTGCAGACCGGCGCCTCCACCCCAGAAAAGGTTGTCGTCAGGCGCAAGAAGGGCAACACCCATAGTGTTGGCCTGTACAGCCTGGTTTGGCATGTCGAAGAAGCTCTGCCCTCCATCGCCGTGGAGCAGGACGTTGGCTCCCAAAGTTCCGTTTGATGATGTGGCCGCTGCACCAGGTACGCCTGACGCCGGAAGGAATTGATCTGCTGGAGCAGAGATCTTGAATCGTATAGGGAGATTGTTGACCATTACAGTATCATCCAAGATCATGGACCCATCAGTAGCTTGGGAGATGCCTTGGGGGATTTGAGCAGCTCGTTGAAAGGCCGTCGCTTGTTGGCCGTTGCCACGATTGCCGCCTCGGCCTCGCTGAGGCAAAGCAGATGTGAGGCCGAGCAGAGATAGAGTGATGAGCTTGTACATGTTGTGCTGCGTGATGTTGATGCGAACCGTAGATCGGACGAAGAAACAAAAAAAATTAATTATGAAACGGTGGACCGGCCAAAACGAAGCAAAATGTAAAAGCAGGAAAGCAGTACCGCACGGCAGTATACAGAAGGAAAAGAAAAAAGGAAAAGAGTATGGGAAAATCTAGTACATCTGTGTATACGATTATCCACCTGCCTCATTGTCGCGCTCTAGACTGCTTCGCATTCTAAACACATACCCACCTTGCCAAGCCTCGCCGCGTAGTTCCATCTTTTCCGTAAAGAGCCTAACAGTATAGGCTCTGTTGTTTGCATTGGTGCATTAATGGTCAAATAAGTGGATGTTGGTGTTTGATGCACCGAGGATGTAGCACGTGTGGTTTGAAATGTTGGGGCTGCTGCCGGTCATTGTGTTTCGAAAATGCGCCCGGTTGCTCGTGCTTGTAACGCAGGCTGAGGCTTGGAGAATGGGCTTGTCTGGGCTTAGCTGGCGCTTTGGGAGGCCCTGATTAGGCTGGAGTTTCACTTCGTGCCTTGTCGCTGGGAGAGCTACGGGACGGAGAGCAAGGGGAAGCAGGGCGATGGCGTGAGAGGGTGGTGACGGGGTAGTAGTATGGACAGGGGTCTGTGCTATGTTCGCCCTGTGGGAGTGAGTGTCTCGCTTTACGAGATGATGAATACAAGGCTAGAAATTGGGTTTGTTGTTTCTGGTTGCTTAGTCTATTGTCAGAGTGGCAGCTCTCGATAACTTCAACATAACGGTATAGTATTCGTACGTATGGTTTCGGAAACAACAAAGGATCATGTGCAAAACATTGAGGAGACTACAATAACCAGTCACAGAGAAACACTCAAATAACACCACACATGTTGTGCAAGAAGATTTTCAGATCTCTAAACACAGAATTCTTTGGGGAGGAATTCCGCACTCACAGCTTGGTATTCCCAGGTCAATTGCCCTACCCCGCATCATACCCCAAACCAGGAGGTAAGACTAGACGGTGGATACGTAGCGAGCATACTTGCCATTCGCCATAATATATTCTATCTGACAGTAGATCGTTCCGACAATTCAAACATGTAAACAAGACAGGAAATCTACCATACTGGGTACACCGTGCTTATGGCTAGACCCCGCCCACACTTTTTGGTGGACATAGAGGTATTGACATGCACAGTCAGTGTTCAAAAAAGTTGAGTCACTGTAGATGCTATTGGCCGAGTCTTATTAGAGCTCCCATTCAGGTGCGGATAGCCGGTAGATCGTCCTTGTGGCGTGCATAATCACGTGCAGATGGTATGCGGCATCTTTCCGCGGTATATAGGGCTGTAAACCGAAGAGATTATAAAGATCGTCGTCAAATAGGTGGATTTCTGGGGCTGGACTGTGGATGGTATTTTATTTTCTTTTGAGTTGGAGGTATCATTGCCGTCATCATGTTTTTTCAACGAATCAACTCGGTTGACCCCGTAGAGGTCTACGATTACATAATTTGTGGGTAAGGGACTTTTATTTCTTCATCAATACAAACACACAAGATGGGAAAATTGGCAATGGAAGCATCGGCCTACAATCGTCAGTGGTGGTACCTCTGGGTGCGTGATAGCACGCCGTCTTGCCGAAGACCACAACGTAAAATTCCTGGTATTGGAAGCGTGACCGGACAGTGCAGATCTAGAGATTGTTAAAATGATAAGAGAGTAAGTTGAAACCTTGGCTTCTGGTAAGTTTTGCTGAGTCGGCATGCAGATGGAGCATTAACTTCAACAGCGAGACGGACTGGAACATCGTTACGGAACCCATGGGAAATATTGACAACCGTCAAGTCAAAGTTAACAGCGGCCGATTTCTTGACGGCTTGAGCGGCGTTAATGCCACTTTATGTATCCGCGGGACGAAACAGTATTACGATGACTGGGGTTTGGACGAGTGGAGTGGTGATAAGATGTTCGAGTATATGAAGAAGGTGCGAAGCTTCCATCCAACTTCGAGGGTTAAGATGAATTGACCTCAACATAGGCCGAAACATTTCATGGAAAGGATTGGCACAAAGCTGATCTTTCAGTCCACGGGACATCAGGCCCCCTTCACACCGAGCCACACGACCTAGCACCCATTTCAAAACTCAAGCGGGAAAGCCTGATAGAAAAAGGGCTCCCATATCATCCCGACATGTTTTCCATCGGAAAAAAAGCGCATGGACGTGGTGATGTTCCGCGAACGGTACATCAGGGTATTCAAATCATGGCCGCAGATTTCATTACCAAAGATCGAAAATGAGACAACATCACGATCAAAACCGAGGTGACTGTTGACAAGGTCATTTCGAGTCAAGATGGGGATGAGTTTACCGCAACGGGCGTTGCCGCTATTTCAAAAACTGGCCAAAAGGTCGAATACCAGGCGAGAAAAGAAGTCATAGTCACAGCAGGTGCATACTGCAGTTCAACCATCCTTATGCATTCAGGAATTGGACCAAATGACGAACTAGAAAAACACAATATTAACTGCCTCACCAACCTCCCTGGTGTCGGCAAGAACCTCATAAATCACGTCGTACATCCCATCCTCCCACCCCATCCCACCGCTATACAAAGTGTGAATCTACTAACCCACACACCCCCAGTTCTGCTTCATCTTCTACAAAGTGTCCCCCCCCAAAAAAAACTCTAATAAACGACCACACCGCCCACAACGCCAACGCCATAGAAACCACCTACAAACTCTGGCGAGACCAGAAAACCGGCGTCCTCTCCACCTTCCCCTTCGGCATCTTCAGCTGGACCCGCCTCGACTCGCGCCTCGCCTCATCCCCATTCTGGACCTCCGCCCCGGCCGTGACCCCATAGGTCTGCTGCCTACACAACGCAACGTCGAGTTCTGAAACACAAAAATGTACGGGGGCCCCAAACAATACATATATTTCCCCGCCTACAACAAGCACGTGTTTGCTATGTGCGCGTTGCTGTTTAATCAGCATAGCAGCGGCAGTGTAAGCTCAAGTCGAAAGATGCGGGGGAGAATCCGGTGGTCGATCACAAGTACCTGGAGCATCCGATTGATATGCTTGTTATGAGTGAGGCGTGTCGTTTTGCGAACGAGGTTGTGATGGAGGGGGGTGTGACGAAGGGTATGGTGAAGGGGAATTGGCCGCTGGGGTTGAAACATCATGGGTATATGAAAAGGGATGAGTGGGAGGGGTATGTAAGGGAGTATGCTACGACTTGTAAGTTGTGATTTTTTTACTGCTCTGCTTATGTCTTTGTTTGTTCAGTGGCTGGAGCTAATCGAGTTATGTCTAGGATAGCACGCTTCAGGCACTTGTGCGATGGGTAAAACAGATGAGGTGAGTGCTGTTCTTAACTCTCGGCTTCGTGTACGTGACGTTCATAACCTGCGTGTTGCGGATGTTTCGTCGATACCGAAGGTGAATAATGGACATACGCAGATGGTGGCGTATGGGATTGGAAAGGGCGCTCCAGAGATGATTAAAGAGGACACAAGAAAAGGGGAGTACATGGCAGGTTGAGCAATAAGGTCGCGCCTTTGAATCCCGGTTTCAAAAAACTGAAGGTCTACAAGGTACATATTGTCTCAGTGTAATCATGGTTGTACTGCCCGAACCGCTCTTTAGCCCTATGATTCCCTCATGCGCTCTGCATCACTGAGGCCTTCGCACCAGCTGTACCATTCAACACCAATACTCTTTTGCAATTCATCTACTCTCTATAACTAGTCTTTTCTCAGTACTTTATTCAAACCTTGCAAATAGTTCGAAGCATGCTCTAGCGTACTACAATAGTATTAATATATACAACCAGCAACTCTATATCCGTCGCTTCGTAACTTCACTAATCGAAGCTGTTCTACCGCTCGTGCTGTTATACACAGTAGTTTCCTTCTCACCAGATTTCCTATCACGTTTATCCAAACCCACAGACTTCTTTTTCCCTTCTACGCCCTGCACAGCTGTCAACTGCTCCACCACTCGGGCAATGCCAGCACCAAGCAGAGCAATCACCAGCACCAAATCCACAATGTGAATTCCCCACCACCAATGTTGCACACCAAGCCCGCATGTACTAAACTCAAACACCCATTCACCCCTCTCACCCTTTTGCTCGTCGAACCAGGCAGACAGGAAACCCGCGTAACCAGAGTACTCGCCCATCATACTGCGCAGCGTGATTTCGCGGATGTGAGGGGAGGCGTTGATATCAGTGCATTCGTTATCGGGCGTGATTTCGTAACGGCGGTGCGGAAAGCGGCGAGCGCGCCATGTCGGTGTTGGAGGTTCTGGTGTAGACGTTTCTGTAGGCTTAGAAGACTCCGTGGAAGATTCAGACACAGCATCCATATCAAGCGGCGCGTCTTGCTCAATATCAGTGTCGTTGGCAGCGACTATATTGACATCCGAGCCATCAATATCCGTCGGTGTCGCGATCATGGTTTCGTTAGCAGCCCTGGTCAGCCAGTATGCATCTTCCTCCATGATCGCTTCCGGTTGACACGTATCCTCGACGCCGCGTTGCCTGATGTAATGTAAGACGTCACAACCAGCGTGATCATGTCCATTGATAATAACGCCCCTTCTTCCCATTCCTAAACCAGCGACATACCTCTTCCAGCTCATGCCAAAAAGACTCTCCAGGACTGTTCTGCTAGAATGGTCTGAAAGCATATTCTGCTCTTTTACTCCGTGTCCGCTTTCGAAAAAATCAAAGTATGGACTGTCGACGCATATGCCATCTTCTTTTTCTAGAGGAATGTGCGTGAGAAGGATGGTCGCGTGCGTTTTGTCATTGACGGGAAGCGAATTGGAGATAATGTAGTTCAAGAAGTCATACGTTTCGGTCTGTAGATCTGGGGACCAAGCTGGCGTGTCCAAGTTCATGGAATTCAGGACGACAAGGCGGAGGGTCGGTGGTCTGTCGGGGTGTCGTCTCGATACGTCGGCCGTCTCGTTGGAGCGCAGTGCACCAGGCAGTGTAAACCAAACATCCCAATTGACACTACCAAAGGCTCGCTCGAACCGGTCGATGCGCGACTGATCAATATCTCCTGCGTATCCGACGTCGTGATTCCCTGCAATGTTGATGACCCGCTTCTCCCAGCCTGTGTCTGCACCAAGGACCTCTTTTGTGCCACCCCAGTATGCTTTCCGCTCTGGCTTCTCTTCCTCACCAGCTACTACTTCTGCCTCTTCGCCTTCGCCTTTATCGTCTTGTTCCACTATCTGCTGCGTAGTTGACTCTGCTGCCTCAGAACCTTCGCCTATGCCCTCGCCTTCTTGTTCCCCATTCTGCTCTCCAGCTGGCTCTGTTGGCTTCTCCTTAGGCGACTCAGGCTCAACACCAAAAATGACATCCGGCACTTTCTCCAGTCCCCTCATGACGGTGTTCCAGTATCTTCCCGCACGTTTACTGAACTCGCCATCAGTAATCCATTGGCTCCCGAGTAAGTCTCCCAGCACACTGATGTGCGTTGGTTGAGTCCACCACCGCAAGCTCCTCACAATATGCGCCAGGTACCGGTCATTTCCCCAAAGATCAACCTCCTTTCTTTTTCCCTCTAGCCATTTCAGCGCGTTTTTTACAATGCCCCTTGCGGCTTCTTTTGCAATATCTATCCTCTCGGCAAAATCTTCTGCATCGCGCAGATCGGTCACAAGGAACTTGACAGACGGGAAAATGAGGGCGTTAGGGTCAGGCAGCGACGAGTCCCCTTCGAGTTGCGGGTCGCCGAGTGACAGGAGCCGGAAGGGCGCAAGGGGCTGCGGATGGGTGGATGGTGGAGTTGGGAACGCGCAGCCATGGAAGATTGGGTACAAGTATAGCCATGTTGTGCCGATGAAAGCTACAGGAAGTAGCAGCAATGCGACGCGAATAAGAAACCTCGAGATCTGCATTGAAGCATGCTCGGACAGGCAAAAAGGATGAGGCTACTGTGTTTCCCATGTTGTGCCTCAGGATGGATCCTGGCTGCGGCAGGGTGGGCTCGACATACTAGGTGTGCAGGGGTACGGCACCGCCACAGCCAATAGAGTCGCCGCATTTGCGGGGAACCAACATGGCACGCAACGTGGGCTCTGTACAGTACACTCTAGGGTTCATCATGGGCTTGCAAGCCAGTTGCAACCAAAAATCGGGTCTTCGTACATTTTCATGGTCTACAGTATCAACTTTACTACCCTGTCGCAGTGCGCCCCCATTTTGTACCTCAACGCCAGTCATGGATGGATGGTGTATACGATGGCATCGCTCATCCCAACAAGTCACCTAGAGCACCACTAGGCTTAGATGCCGACTGCGGTATTTGGGCAGCAGGTGTACTAGAAGCAGAAGATGCAGGAGCTCCCCATAGTCCTTGAGAAGTCTTCTGTTTGGCCAAATCACCCATAGTGACCTTTTGCGTGGGCGTAGAAGCCTTCTTAGGTGCAACCCCACCAAGCAACGAGGCAAAGGCGTCGCCGCCAGCCTTCTTGGGAGCAGCTCCACCTCCAATGCGGCCACCTGAGGACATGACAGAGGGTGTAGAGGCTCCTGACTGAGGAGCGGGCTGAGGTACAGATGTGAAGTAGTTTGGACTTGTTGCCTGGTATCCGGATGTCTGAGGTGGCTGGGAGATGGGCGAAATCACCGATGGTGGACTACTCATTTTGTTTGCAACAGGCGGTGGTGAAACCGTGGCAAACAGGTTGCTCAAGTTGTTGTTCTGTGAAGCAGACTGAGCTTGTGGCGCGGCGAATTGGGTCGAGGAAGTGATGGTAGATGTAGACGCTGGTGGCACCATGTTGAAAGCTGCAGCAGCTGGCTTGGCTGCAGGTGCTGCAGACTGGAAATCGTCGAAATCATCGTCGTCTCCAAAGTCGTCATTTGCAGCGGCAACAGGCTTCTTTCCAGCGGAGGTTGAGGCTGGCGCAGGCTCATCATCCCAAGCCAGCAGATCGACCACTGGCTCGGGCGCCTTCGCCTTTGGCTCCTCCTTCTTGACCTCTTTTCGGCTTGTTGCGGGTTCTTTTCTTCGTGAAGGTGCAGGGCTTGCGCTCTCACCCTCGTCGTATTCGTCGTACTCGTCGAATCGCTCACGTCGCTGTTGTGTGTCTGCGAAGCCTGACTGATTGCCCCCGAAACCACCGCCATCACCATAGACCTCTCCTCTGTAACCACCATAGTCTGCCGACTCGCTGCCAAATCCACCATATCTGCTGCCTCCGCTGCCCCCAGAGAAGCCTCCACTTCCGGAGAAGCCGCCCATGCCCGCTCCACCTTCGACGCCGCCAAACTTGTTCCGATTCGCGCGGGCCTTCTTGCGCTCGGTTCGAATACGGTCGACGTCGCTGAGGAGCTCGGCCAGTTCTTTGGCGCGGTTCCGTACATTAATGCCCTGATCTTTGCCGTTCTGGTCGATGTAGTGGAACTGTCGCAGCATCTTGAGCAGTGATACATGAGAACGGGCATCATCAATTACTCGCTCCGAACCGTGTTTGATCAGGTATTCGAGAAGTTGCAAAGCCTAGCCTGTCAGCTTGCGTGGTGCCATTGAGCGTCTGGAGTACCTTGTAGATCTGTCGCCACTCTTCCGAAGCCTTTTCTGTAAAACGCTTATAGATCATGGGCATAATCTCATTCAGTAGTTGGCTGCTCTGTCAGCAGCACTCCTCAGACCTCTCATGAACGAGACCTACTAGTTGAACGTCGCATTGGCAATCTCTTGTAATGCAGTCGAGGAGGCGCCTTGTTGGCCATTAGCAACCGCTCATACGATGCGCACAAGCTGCTTACCCCATGGCTCGTTGTTTGTGGCCTCGCGCACTTTGGCCTCCATTTCAGTGTAGTTCATCACCGCTGGGCAGCATGTCAGCGATGGCCAGCTGGCTTCTCTCTCACGGGCGTACCATTTTGGGCTTTGCGGAATCCGGCCTTGAGGTCGTAGAGCGTGAGATTGCTCACTTGGTCTTTCAAGCTGCTCAAATCCATGGCTGTGGGCGTTGCGCGCGTTGTTGGGGGTTGTTTGTCGACGTGGGTGGGCTGGTATGGGGGGCGGCAGCTTGGGTACTGATGGGCTCGGTAGCGGACCCCCGAGAGCGCCTTTGCAAACGCCGGTAAAGGCGAGGATGTCACAGAAGGTTCAAGGAGGCAAGGCGAGCTTTTAGGGTCTTGTTCAAGCACCCTAAAACTATGTGCAGACCCTCAAACTGATTACATGTCCATTTGCTCTGTCTGGCCCAATCCGTTGTATGGCCGAATGGCCTGAGTTTGCTTAATCGACACACGTGACAAGCGCTTGGCTCTCTCCATTGCTTCCCAGCACGAACGCAAGTTTGTCCATGAATGCAATGACGCAGAGACGCAAAGGTCGCAGACTCTCCTTCGCACGTGTCTATGGCAGACACAAGCGGCCCGTCTGCAACGGCTGTCTGGAGGAGACCCATCAGTAAACAGATGGGCTCTGAATGGTATTAGAGCAATGGATCCGCCGAATCGGGGAACGCGCTAAAGTCGGCGGTTTGTGCTTAAGCTTGAGGTATTCAAAGTTTTCTATCCGATCTGCCATTTGACTGCTCCGCCAGCGACTTCGCATCAGTTTATGCCATCATATGTACTATATTTGTCTCTATTTCATACGTCTGGTCACATAGCCGTGCCATTGAGCATTGCCGCCGCATATTCGCCGTCCCCCGCGCACAGCCATTGATTGCGCAATAGCCGCTGGTCGTCCGTCTCAAGAACAATAGCTACAGTAAGACAGGACCCTTTTGCCCTCAGGGCGCTTCAGCCTCAGAGCGCCACGCACATGTTGCGTCACAGGCAAACATGCTGTTATCTCACGATTCACCGCCAAGGCATATGGCACTGACTACCTTTCAGGTTAGACCCTTCACCCCGCGTCTGCATCATGCCCCACCTACCTCGAGCCTCTGCTCTATCTGCTTTCCGTGCAGCACCTCAATTCCGCGCCTCTGTCCATAAACGCTTCTTCACTCCTTCGGCATACAACATGGCCATCAAAGCTTACTTCGATTGCACCTGGAAGGGCCCCGTCGTCGAGGTTGACAACACTGGAAAGGTCACAAAAGTTGGCCAGGTAGAAGGTAGCTACTCATGTACCCCAGCCATCGGCACATCTTTTTTGCGCAAACAGCGCAAGTGTCCTATCAGTCACTGACCATCACACCCTAGAACAGTCCGGTCGCATCAACTTTGACCTTTTCGACGATGTAGTTCCCAAGACTGCCGAAAACTTCCGCGCGCTCTGCACTGGCGAGAAGGGCTTCGGCTACAAGGGCTCCAAGTTTCATCGCGTGATCCCCAACTTCATGCTCCAGGGTGGCGACTTCACCCGCGGCAACGTACGTGTCTGACAGGATGTACTCAGAGGCAGCTGATTGACATGTTACAATGCAGGGCACCGGAGGCAAGTCCATCTACGGCGACAAGTTCGCCGACGAGAACTTTAAGCTCCAGCACGACCGACCCTTCCTACTCTCCATGGCCAACGCCGGTCCCAACACGTATGTCACAGGCAGATTTGCATACCAGGGCAGAGCTGACAGATTACAGCAACGGTTCCCAGTTCTTCATCACCACCGTCATTACCTCATGGCTCGATGGCAAGCACGTCGTATTTGGCGGCGTCCCTGATGGCGATGTCGAGTCGTACAAGGTTGTCCGAGCTATCGAGGCATGCGGATCTGACAGCGGTGCTATCAAGGACAAGAGCAAGCCACCCACCATTGTTGCTGCCGGTATCCAGTAAACGTGTGGGGTACGTCGGGATGGTCTGGTGAGGATTTGAGATATGGCTCGAAATGGACTTTTGCTTCTGAAGTAGGCATCGTCGATGGAAGTGTACGATCAACCCAATAGCTATGAATGGAATGATGTATGACCTAGAAATTGGAATTTGAACTTTTTGGTCCTATCCCGTAGTATGTGGCTCCCCCACAGTCTCAGCGCACCTGTTCTTTGAGATAAATTTTGTCGTGAGTGCGGGGCAATTTTACCCCGCACTCGTCATTGTCTCGGTGCAGTGTAAGCGACGCAAAATGGATGGGATACAGCTGCTCTTGACAGACGTGTATGAGAGTCTCAAACGCATGTAAAGTATGGAAAGAGAGATTGAGCGAACAAGGTACCCACTCAAATGCTATCACATAGGATTCGCATAGCCGCTGCTGCTCCAGGCTCCCCACCTGTTACAAGTTACCCAACAGCATGACGGTCCTGGTTGGTATGAAATTATTGGGGGTAGCTCCACTATAGTGGCGGCTATAGCCAATCTAGCACGTGTGGTCCGCGATTCTGCCGGATAGGGCGCGATGTCGACATTCTGTGAAAATAGTCATCTTGATACCGTTGGCGTTGATATAAAAAACTTGACCCCGCGGTCATTACCTGCGATATCGGATTCAATGACGGGCTGACGGCTTCTTTATCGCAATTTCAGTTCAACTCTGCTTCCCCCGTCAGTGAAATAATAATTCAATCGCAAAATAATGCCTTCATATCACGCATCGACTCATGGCATCCATGCCGACGATCGCATCAATGTGCTCACCGATGTTGCCCCGCCAATTCACACATCCACCACGTTTCGCTATCCACGCAATCCAGACAAGTTGCAGCCTGTCCCTGATGAGGGCGAATTCGTGGACCTGCAAACGCCGCTCGTGTACTCGCGTCTCGCATCAGCCAGTACTAACCGTCTAGAGACCATACTAGCGCCTTTGATATACCCTAATGCTACGGAGAGCGAATTGAATGGAAACAACGGCCTTGCAAACCACGTCGTCAGCTATACGAGCGGATTGAGTGCTTTTCATGGGTTACTGGTGAATGTGGTGCCCAAGGTTGTGGCCATTAGTGGGGGGTATCATGGCTGCCACGGAGTGATTGATCTGCACAAGAAAATGCACGGCGTCAAGACGGTCGGTCTCCACGCCGACGAATCAGCCTGGGATGCTGCTGGTTTAGGCAAGGGCGATCTTGTTCATCTGGAGACGCCCTTAAATCCTACAGGTGAAGCCTTTGAAATTGCAAAGTATGCAAAGCGAGCGCATGCAAGAGGAGCCTTGTTAAGCGTCGATGCGACTTTTGCGCCCCCAGGCCTTCAAGATCCATTCAAATGGGGTGCTGATGTCGTCATGCACAGCGGAACAAAATATATCGGTGGCCACAGCGATATGCTTTGCGGTATTCTTGCCACGTCTGCCGGACCTGAAGGCCTCAAGCGGGCAAAGACATTGCGTACTGAGCGTATATTCCTTGGAGCCGTACTGGGTAATCTGGAAAGCTGGCTCGGCGTGCGTAGTCTGCGTACCTTTGACCTGCGTGTCCAGCGCCAGTTTTCCAATGCCGACAACCTCGTTGGCTGGCTAAATGATTCACTCAATGGCAAGGGAGAAGATGCAGAAGCTGTTAAGAAGGTTGTCAGTAAAATCAATCATGCATCCCTCCAAGCTTCCGACATGTCCTGGCTCAAGCAGCAAATGCCCAATGGCTTCGGTCCCGTATTTAGCATCTATACGAAGGAAGAACAACAGGCTCGCACGCTCCCATCGCACCTCCGGCTCTTCCATCACGCTACTAGTCTGGGCGGTGTGGAGAGTTTGATCGAGTGGAGGAGGATGAGCGATACTGAGGTGGATGAGAGACTGCTACGTGTCAGCGTGGGCGTGGAGAATTGGGAAGATTTGAAAAACGACTTGTTGAGTGCTTTCAAGGCACTGGCGAGTGGTGAAGTTACACAACAAACAAATGGAAGTGAAAAGGTGCAGGTCGGGCAAGAAGGAGCGCAGATGCCGGAGTCAGGAGCAGGGGCTGTGTAAAAAATCATTTAGATTTTCTTTGAGGCTGTTTGAGAGAGTAATGGGTTTTCGAATATATATTGTTAGTTCCGGGGTCTCGTCTAGTCTTGTGGAGTGAGCAGCTCGTTGAAAGGGTTAAATCCCATATGCAAGTTGATCTTGCTTTACTATAGGCCATTGCGACTTTGCTGGGATGAAGCCGCACAGTAAATTACCAATTCAGCTGTGCCCATGACGAGGCCAAAAGGGTTTTTTTATTCGTTTTGGAAAGTAGTTTAAATCAATTACTACAACCGATTCTGGTAGGCCTCTCATAGTAGTAGGATTATCAGACGTTGAAGTGAACAATTTGTTATTTTGATGTCGCAGATCGTGTTGCCTATCATCACACAGAATTATAATTCAGTGATTGGCTTCCACCTCTACGATTTTTCTGTTATGAGACCGTCACGCACTGAATGTACTTCTGGGAAGATATGTGCATGTCGAAGCTCGCATGCAAGTTGGTCTTCGCGTTTGGGCAGGTGGATATTTATCTGAACGATGAACCAAAGCGGCGTATAGCCAATCCAGTTGTTCTGATGTCAATTCCTTGGGTGCTTTTCTAAAGGCAGGAAGGAGCTGAATAAGCAGTAATGTCCGTGAGCATGTGAAACAATCTCCTGATGCAAGCGATTGCAAGCGGTGCGGCTAGACAGATCCGCTACCTCTGCCATTTCTAGTCCAATCTAACACGGGTTGTTTCTCCCTGGATGAAGCGAGTTGAGCATTCTCGAGTGTTTGGCTGAATCAAGTTTATCGTTGAATCTTTCAAAATATCTTCCATTACTAACTCGCTACGAGCATACCGGACTCGTACTTGGTCTCACAGCAGCATTCGACGGGTTCGTTTGTCCACAGCCACTCACCACACCACCAATCGTATCATCAATCGCTGCATTGTACGCAGCACCGCAGTTCGGATCACTGAGGTACCATGTCAGCAAGAGAACTTTTCCAATGATTCTTCTCCTAGTAACAACTTACCTCGCACCACCACTCGCATTGTTGAACCACGAACACACATCATGCGAGAAGCAATCCTGTGTATACGCGTTGCCAAGTGCAGCGCCTGAGCAACCTGCTCCACAGCGGCCGTTACAGCTGTAACTATAGATTATGTCAGTTACTGTATGGATGGATATGTGGGAGGGTTGGATTGCGTACTCTCCACCGTTTACGCTGTTTGTACCGAAGTTGCTGCCTACGATGCCGGTCCAGCGACAGGTCTGGCCGGCCGCGTTAGTCCATGTTGCTGTTGCCGTGGCGCCGACACTGAGACAGGTTATTTGGCGTTTTTCCAGGGCAGGAGCTGCAGAGGTTTGGATCGCTAAGAGAGCAGTGAGACAGAGACTGAGGAGATACATGTTGAGTGGCGGCTTTGTAGAGAGTCGATGTTTAGCGTTGGTGATGACTGCACTGCCGATTGTATTTGAAAGATTTGTTTTAGATGCTAGGGATTGGACTTATATAGTGGAAATGAAATGGAGTAAAGACAGTATTTTTTCAACGGAGATTTGATGCAGATCTACACTCGGCAAGTACTTGAATCCTCCCTGTAAAACCGGTAGCTAGAGTACCTTGAAGCAGTCTGAACACGGACGTTCCTGCCATATGAAGTGCAAGCGCCATAGACTACGCGGTCACAACTTTTCTCATATGTCCTTAGCCTCACCACACAATATTTCCTAAACGGCCGAGTATTCGGTCCTGTCTAACTAGCATTGACATTCACCCAGTGATGTATCTGCAACTGGCGGAAGCGTACAGCCGCATCTTACATATGCGGCATTCGTCCCGTTTCGAGACGTTTAGATCTCTACAAAATAGGGTATGACGGAACAATTTGGGTCGCGACATGCAGGGGTGTGATGTTGCAATGGTGGAGTTACCGAGGCTCGCGGGAGTTCATTCCAGGTACAGGCTGGCAGAATTGAACGGGGAATAACAACTACCTCCAAGAACATGAGCTTTTGTACATCTTGTTGTTACATTGTACTGCACGAGTGGCGTTTGTTGTTTGAGTCTCTATATTGGAGTACTGGCACGTGACCTAATGATGAGGCATAGCGCCTCGGCGGATGTTCTGTACTTGCCTAAATAAAACCTATTCAAGCCTCGATGCAACAATGTCTTCCTAGCGTAGATGAACACCTACGTTGAGCAGCATCTTGATCACGGATGAGGATTTGGTTGCGGATACTACTACCGACAAGCAGGCCGGAACTCCCGGTCCGACACGGGTTTCACCATATGCCAGAGGCGGAGCACCATGACGTTGTGCTACACAACATATTGCGTTCAATTGTTAACTACGATATATCTCTCTTCACCAGAGACTGTTTTTCGCCTATCAGTCGGGAAGAGGATTTAGGTGACAACTGGCCTGATCCAGAGGTACTCTGCAACTTCGTTTAGAAAGTAAGTAGTCTCTTTATTTGAGCTACTACTGCATATTGTTTCATCCGCGAAGGCGCATGATTAGTTTATCATATCCTAAGCTGTTTCCTAGGTCCTGGCACTTGGCATTCAAACAGTGTCCGCCCATATTCAGAATGCGATTTCTCTTCGCTCATATAGTATCTGTTCTTATCTCCTTTCTATCCGGAGTCGGGAAGAGTCCCCTCAATAGATAAATTTGCGTGCTTTTTTATGTCGCCGCTCCATTCCACAACTTCAAACAGATCAACTAATCCAAAACGTCTTCAGAGAAGAACGTTCCACAGTCCTAGTTCCAATGAAACAAAAATGTGTCCTTTCTTAACACGGCCTCGACATTCTCAGTGTACTGTCGCTTTAAACTCCCTAATTTTGCATTTAGAGACGGTACATGTAAAGCCACACTTGTAAAGGCGAAAATTCCGGTACTTGTTGGAATCATTATTGACTGTTTTCTCAACAGAGTACTTGCTTTCAATCTTTCTAATTCGTGAGAATCTTCCCGTTTGCGTCGTTGAAAGTTGTGGAGGCTGTGACTGGCTTACTGCAGGCTGCGTATCCACTCTTTCCTCCTTCATCGAACTTCTCACATCTACTAAGAATGCTAGTATCACCCTTGTTCCAAAGTATTTATATTTCCACTGTTCAGACAACATGCCCCATGCCTTACCATATAGCACAAGAAGTCTTCCTGAAGCTGATTGATCAAGCATCGAGGACGATGCTGCGTTTTCCGATGGCCCTGAAGCACCTGCCTTTCTCATTGGTTATCGATTTCGAACTAGTCAATAGACTCACTGGTTATCGATTTCGAACTAGTCAATAGACTCACTGGTTATATTGCGCCCATTCTCTGGTCTTCTCAAACTCGAGATTGGGTACAACCATTCGATCGTTGGTCGGTCAAATGCATATGACCTATCGCTTTGTGCAATGCACGACTCTAGTATACTGATGCTCTGAGACTCTCGTATAATATACTGTTACAAGCAACAAAAGGATCCTCTCCTTGACAAGTGACGAGATGGCCGAAGGCCTAAGGACGTCCACGTCAGAAGGTAATGATCATCGCGGGGCCAGGTCACGTGATGTGCCATCCCGCTAAGAGCAACCATCCAAGGGATGGCAGGGCGCCTTGGGATGGCAGGGAAGTAAGGGATGGCAGGACTGGAAGCAATGAGGATATAAGGATGGATGGGTTTCATTATTACTCTCGTTGTGGTCAACTCAAATTGTACTTTCTTACTAGTATCTTTACTTAACAAGATTGTTATTTGTTAGTCTATAGCAATATAGATTAGTGTTTGTCAAAACCTCCGGTTACATCCATAATTCCTTGCCACTACGAATCGCCAGACAACTCTCACGGAGCTAGTCACCCATTCCTACTCGCCCTAACCCGGATCGAGCTCAGAGAAGTATTAGCACCAAACCCCGTGTAACATATACCTGGTGACCTCGCCGCAGACCTCGTGGTAAGTCATATCATATGTAACTAGAATCGGTTCTTTTTTACTGTGTTTAGATGCAGGCATCATTCCGAGGACGAAAAAGATGTGGTCATGCGGTACTGAAGTTTCAAAGCCTTTCGCTTGTTCCAGCAAGTCCAGGAGCTCTAGTGTCCGAGATGAGAAAAGCCCGTTGAGCGATATCAGGTTTTCAATCGCTTTGATATTGGAAGCAAAGTCCGGAGCATACATAGCCAGCAGGCTCCTGGTGAAATCTTCCTAGGTTGAAGAGAGGTAGGGAGAAGCAACATTCAACTTTCTAGCAGCGAATACTTCTTGGCGAACCCAGGTTCGTACGAACCATGTATAATTCATTACCAATTTCCACAGCTCTTCTTTATGGCTTGGGCAACCCAGAAATCCCAGATGTGGTCCACAGTTCTTGTTGCAACATCGTATCAAGTTCTCGATTGCCAGTGATTCATCGATCCATATAATCACAGCACTGGCTTTAGAGTAGATGTTTTTCATGCGAGGTATTTGAACTGATTTCTCGACTAAGTCGTCTTGATTGATGCAAAGGAAATTAACCCAGAAATATAGTTCATTCTCTGGCTGTCGCAGGTATTTGAGTGCCGAGTCAAGAGTATCCCGTAAGAGTATCGTATCTCTGTCGTAAATACACTCCATGAAGGGTGATACAGTTCACCAAACGTACGAAAGCGCATTTTATGTGACAATTGTGTCATTTTTTATGATCGTCTGGGCGTCCAAGTCTACCAATTTGACAACAACGAGTTTGAGTATAAGAAAGGCTGAGCGGTCTGGGTTTGGTTTGATAAGGACAAGGGGCGTTTGCCACTCGTGAATATCTTGATATGAGCACATGATGACAGCTGGTTTGAGGCAGATTTTCTTCCGTTGTAGAAGCCTAGATGATGGTGATTCATCAGCGGCCATACATTGTTGGGAACAAGTGATTAACGTATTCCATCAGCGAGAGGGCCACTTTTTCTTGGCATTACGAACTTCACGTACGAATAATAATGTCTCAACAACAGAACGCGATATTAATTCAAAAATAAGGTCGAATTACTCTTGCTACTTAGACCTCTCGTACAGGTCAGTTTAAGAGCATACGACGCGCTGCTGCAGGTTATAACGTACGACATCAGCAGATCTCTCGGTGGCTTCAAGGAATTACGTTTCGACCTAACACGCAGCCAAATTGCCAAAAACTAACTACAACTGAAGAGCGGACAATCTTACGATATATTCTTGACCTAGACTCGCGAATATTTGCCCCCCAACTTTGTGAGGTAGCAGATATGGCAGAGAAACTACTGCACGTACGTGGACAGCCTGTAGGTAAATGCTGGGCAGAGCGGTTTGTGTCGCGTTCGGACGAGTTTAAAATGGCCTTTAGTCGAGCAAAGAATCGTCAGAAAATATAGCAGGAGAACCCAGAGGTTATCAACGCGTGGTTTAAGCTCGTACGAGAGACAATTGAGAAGTATGGGGTTCATTCAGACGATATCCACAACTTTGATGAAACTGGCTTTCAGATGGGCGTGATTGGCTTAATGAAGGTGGTTACAGGCGCAGAGTGTCGTACGAGGCCTACTCTTACGCAGCCAGGCAATCGCGAGTGGGTTACAGTCATTCAGAGCATCTGCGCCGCGGGATACGCTACCCCGCCATTCATTATCTACAAAGGACGCGTCCATATCTCTGCTTGGTACGAGGAAGCAGGTATATCGTACGATTGGAAGCTCTCAGTATCAGAGAATGGCTGGACGAACAATGAGCTTGGCCTGGCGTGGTTAAAGCATTTTGACGAGCATACAAAGACGCGTCAGGTGGGGTCGTACAGACTGCTCATTCCTGACGGCCATGAGAGCCACCTAAACCAAGAATTTAAAGCCTACTGTCTCGTATGGAAGATCCTTACTCTTTTTATGCCTGCTCATTCATCGCACATACCTCAACCACGTAACGTCTGCTTTTCACCTCTTAAGCAGAAGTACTCCCAACGCGTACGAGACTTGGCACGCCACCATATCTGGCGTATTAACAAAGAACGCTTTCTCCCAGCCTTTCGAGACGCGTTTTGCGACGTGTTTACGTCCGATAACTGCAAGAAAGCCTTTGAGGCAGCAGGGGTAGTCCTTATCAACGCGCAGAGTCATTGATCGCCTTGACGTACGCCTTCATACCCCACCACAAGATGCTCAACCAGAAACACCCTGGCAGTCCAAAACACCTAGCAATTCGTACGAATTTGAATCACAGTCAAAGCTTCTGAGAGACTCTTTCGTACGGTCACCAACTACTGCACAAGAAGGCTTTTCAAAGCTTATTAAAGGAGCTGAGGAGATGCTGCATGAGAATGTGCTCATGAAGACCCGCGTACGAGAGCTTGAAGAGCAATTAGCAGAGGTAACAAAGCGCCGAGGGCGTAAAAGAAAGCGGATCCAGATGGGTGGGACACTTGACTTTGGTGCAGGAGCATCGCAGGCAGCTCAAAGTGCTTCTACTAATCGTACGACATCAAAGAAGGCGCGTGGTGAGGGTAGTCAAGAAAGGGCTCTACCAGGTCAACGGCACTGTAGAACTTGTGGGAGAGTAGGCCATAACGCCCGTACGTGCCAAAAAGATAGAGAAGAATATTCTTTATTAGATACAAGTGAGTCGTACGACGCATCTATAGCAAGTGCAGAGTAATTCAAGTTTTCGTACGTGAAGTTCGTAATGCCAAGAAAAAGTGGCCCTCTCGCTGATGGAACCCGTTGTATCCTCTTAACGCTTTCTTAGGTCAAGTCTTCCCTCTCTATACTCATTACCACCTTCAAGTTCAATAATTTTTGAACATGTATTATAATCCTCTCTACCCAAGCCTGTATTTGTGACTGCGGGAGGTCTTCTCAGGCCTGTTTCCGAGCCTTCTCTGTCTCTGCTCTATTTTTTGGGGCACCTTTCTTTGTCGTTATTCTTTTTATCCAGAATCAGGCTGGCTCAATAGCATTTAAGTCAGGGGAATTACCGCACCAGAGAAGCTTTTCCACCTCTTCTCTTTGGTAAATAATATGCTGGGCATGGTGAGCGTGAGAAGGAGCTTTATCTTCTTGAAAGACAGTACCCGATCTATCTTTTTTACATTCCTTAGCAAAGGAGATAAGCTTTGGAATCAGAACTACCGTCTGATATCGCCACCAATCAATGCCCCCTTTCTCACTACCACGGGCAAGTTTCCCATTCTCCTTCGTCCATTTTCATTGAGGTGCCCTACCAGGCTTATTTCTTAAATCTAGCCTCCTTACACCAGACGAGATTTCCCAATCTTACTTCATAATTAGCCATAGAATCCTATTTATTTCTTCAAGCTTAGCAGCTGCCTCTCTCTTCTTCATTGGCGTCTCAGGTCTCCATATATGGAATGGACCTTTCTTATCATAAGAGAAGCAGCCCCAAAACATGAACTCAAAGTAGCTCTTCCAGCGTTCTCTAATGACTGTCTTGTTGAAGATCTCTTCTGGTCTCCTCCATACCCGATAGCTGCCACGATGAAGCTTTAGCAAAACAGAGGTTTCATCTGACCCAATCACGTTTTTCCAGTCCTCAAGCGTCCAGTCCTTATGGGCTATACACCAATCAAGCCTATCCTGCCTCATCTTCTTTGTCAACCCAGGCTTCCTCGTTGGCTTTGTCTTGTTATATCCAGCTGCTTTAAGGACCCTCCACTGTGAGAGGCTGCGCAAAGGTTGCCGATGCCTGGTAACAAGATTGTATTCGATAGAGAACTGAGCTTCTGAGCTACGTAGCTATCTATGTACAGTGCTAGCTGCCCCTGCACAATCGAGTCGATAAGACCTAGTCGCTCCGGTTGTCGGTCAGAGCGCACCGAGTCTCGGCGAGACTCGGAGCTCTAGGTGGCATCCGGATTTTAGGAGCAGGCCGAGATTCCATCGAGGTACAACACACCAACTAGGCTCTAGCCTATCACATCCACACCGTCGTAGATGAGACATTGACGCCTTGCTCACTAAAATCACCAGCTATATCAGCGTAGCTCTTCTCTCGCCCGTATCGGTCTCTTTGTACCTTCTCCACAACAGAGTCCTATATAGGCTCTTGTTTTCGTGCGCAGCCAGAGCGACGGGCATCCACTAGATACTCAGGAGGGAGTTTATGTTGCGAGGAAGTCGCTATACTCAGTCACTGATGGTGGCTGCTCCCTTACCAAAACAGGTTAGATCAGTATATAGCTGGCGTCAGACGCCCAAACAATCCATTACTCTTAATTACACATTTGATAGTTTAATCGGAACTACGTCTGGCTGAAAGCCTCGCTGGTAGGCCCGGCAATAGATATCGTCGATAGTTCGGATTGAGATACCAGTCAGCGCACTGATCTAGGTTGTAGATTTGCCACTGAAGGGAGACTTCAGAGTGACGATTAGAGCACGCGTAGTAATATCGATCGCACGAGCCATTGCAACACCAGAATAGATCAGTATATTTGCTATCTACAGCTTCATGAAGTTGGGCAAAAAACATATCAGCGCCAAGAATAGTCGGGCCGATAGGATACCCCTGTCAGCGGATACTTTTGAAAGCAACCTCCGTAACGTATGCAAAACGCGTGTAAAGTTGGCGCTTTTCGTCCGTGCGCAGTTATTCGTCTACCGATAGGACTCTTGGCGTAGCCGTGGCCATCCCAAAGATCTCGAACAAGGCAGCCTGGGCCAGTCCCCTGGCATAGTAGATTGATACACGATAGTCAATACAATACGTAGTAGTCATTCCACCTTTTCCCTTCTCCTACTCGGTTATCTATGGTAGCCATACTACCAGAGGGACCTTGTTTCAACACTTTTGTTATTTAATTGCATGCCATGAAAAAAAAAAAGAAATCTTGAACGAATGAGCTGAGTTCCAAGCCGTGTATCACGTACGTGCGTCTATGTGAGACAAAATCTTGATCAGTTGGCCGTGAATCGAACTAGTATCCATGTAGCTTCAAGTGTACTACGTGCATAGATAGTATATGTCTGTCTTGCGTCAACTCGAGTTAATAACAGGGCTCTTTCTGAAGTCGTTTTAGCTATCTAAAACATAGCCCCGAGCTGCATATAGACTCTAATGGAATAATAATATACGATATCAACCTGAAAGCCCACTTCTTAACCCGCCTATAAAACGGTTTGGACCCCGAGCTTACGGTGCCAAGACTTGTAATAACGCAATACGAAGAGCATGACCGAAATCAGGCAACAGGCCATACTAGAGCAGACTGTTTAAGTAAGATCGTCAGCTTTTCGGCGCTTACTATAGTGATACTATGATTTTTTCTTCATGAAATCTGAGACTTAGTGCTTATAACGACTCTTTGAATGATTCGACTTTATATTTGTGGGTATCTCTGAACTATTTAACACTGATGAAGACACTCATGTCCATGCTCTAGTAAACTGTTTTCTATTTCACCCACTCATCATCGTATTATACTTCAAGTTCATACTACATCTCGAATTCGAGAAAAACGAGAGAATAGTGGTTCAGAATGATGACCGACCTGAAAAAGATATTACTTCTCCTAGCTGCTGCCGGAACTATTAGTGCCAGCGAGAGTTCCGACAAGACTATAACAGTAACATCTCGGCCGACAGCCTCCAGTGCACCCTTTGTGAGTTGATTGCCTACTCACATACTCGTATGATTTCTAATACTGGCTTTCTAGCTCTGCGACCCAGATAGGCAGATATGCGGCAATGGTGATAACATCAATATCTTCACATGTAGGGTAAGTTTAAACTGTATCGTTTTCCTTTCATTGTCCTAACTCAATGTCAGGATTTTTGTCCTGGTTGGAAAGGTTGCACACCGCTCGATGATGGAACAGCGAACTGCGGATAAGATTTACTGTTTGATCGATGGTTCGGGATCTGGGTAGTACTAAACTGATTGAGCTTTGTCTGGATCGTAGAGTCAGATATCACATATCCCGTAATACAGATAGTGTGAACGGTCTGTAGGGACTGTATTCCAGCTACCTAGTCCAGATGCTATTTACAGTCAAGATGAAGAAAGAAGGTAAGACGCGAGCGGGGAGCCTCTTTTGTTTGGGTTGGCGCACGGCCCTTACCTTGCCAGGGACGCGATACCAAAAAAACCTTTTGCACTTTTCTTATCGGAGATTGATCTAATCCCCACATTAAGCTATACGATCTTTTTGCCAATTGGATACATACTGACTCGTCCCTCCTATACATGCCCATCCCACCTCCCTCTCACAAACCTACCCAACAAACTCCCACGTCCCATCCTCCCTCCTCCCCATATCCCCATACCCCTCCGGTAACTTCCCCCTCCTCCCCCCTGCCCCCCGACAAACAGATAAATACTACGGAGGTGCCCTTTAAAAGTTTTGTCCTACGCTAATCTCGGCGCTTCGGCGCAACTCTTCTTGGTGCAACTCCCACCTTCAAACTGAGTAGCTATACGATTAATCTGTATCGATACTATGTCTCCTAACACTGATTCTTATACCCGCGCCTTAATTGTGACGTTAAAGTCACTTCCTGTTGGCAAGTCCACATCACAGATATCAGAGCTAACTGGTGTTCATCCTCGTACGGTCAACCGTATCTATAGCAGAGCTGTTGCTGCTGGCTTTGAGCCAAACGTCCTCCCTCATAAGATTCTTCCACATCACGTGCAGGACGCCCCTCGCTATGGCCGACCTATGAAGCAGACAGAGGAAGTGAAGGAGCAGATAATCTAAAAAGTACGACGTGATAGATATGAACTAGAGAAGAGCTGCGCTGACGTTGCTGGTGCTCTCAGCCTCCCAGTGATCGGAATGGTCTGGTCTGACTTGGTCTTGGTCTGGTCTAGACCGCCAAGATTTGGTCTGGTCTGGCGATTTTTTGAGACCATGGTTGGACTGATCTAGATGATCGGACCGGTCCGGCTATAAATAGGTCAACGTGACTAGATCTTAGACTAATTCGGTTAGAACATTCAGGACAAGATGAATCATTGGGATCAAGGTGAGCCTTCCACTCACATAGAACTATCAAGACCTGAACGACCTGCGTATATGCTACAATCATTATTGGCGGAGGTCTTTCATAATTCGACGGGCTTGAGTTTATCCAGAACAACTCGACCCGCTGGAACTCATGGTTTCATTCGATTATACGTGCATTGAACGTTCGTGAACGTTTAGAGCTCTTCTCGGCTCGTCATGTACGTGGAAAGGGCTCTTTAGTGATTGCGAACTTTAAGCTTAATGCACAACACTGGTTCGAGCTTGAAAAATTGAACTCGCTCTTAAAGACTTCAATGCTGCAACTTTGCTCTCTGAAGGTAAGAAAACGTCACTCGCGGACTGGTTCTCAACTTTGGACTGCCTTCTCCGGGAGATAAACGAGACAAAGGATCACTACCACGACATCCACACTGAGGAAGATAACAACTTTACGTGGAAGTACCTTCAATGCCGCGCTGATGCTGCTTGGTCAAAGTGCGCTGAGTATTATAACAATCAACAGTTGAATTGGCAAAATCGATTCCCTGAAGATACTGACCTTCCACCGGCATGTTATGCGGCTCAAATCCTTGATCTATATGGCAAGTGGGCATGGCTCAGGCAAGAGTGGGTTCTTCAGGGCGAGGAAGAGAAGAAGAGGTGGTTTGACAACGCACAATCAGCGGTAAAACACCTCTGGGAGACAGAGTATAAGGAAAGGTACACTGTCGAGATGCTGCTACCACCAGCCAGAAAGGAGAGAGATTCCGATCCAGTATTTGATCGCCAGCGGGAACATAGGCGCATTTGAATAGACGCTTCAGTTTCTACAACTGATTTGTATGAACAATACATCTCTACTGACTGGCTTCTTGACGAAGAGGCAGGTTACGATGAAGCTATTGCGTACTGGCTATCTCGCTACAACTCTCAAAGAGACCTCGCTCGCTTCGCTCTAGTCATGTTTGTGATCTCGCCCATATCGGATGAATGCTAACGTCTTTTCAGTAGCGCAAAGCTCACGATAGTTATTATTATTCCATTATAGTCTATATGTAACTCGGGGCTATGTAAGACTCTGGCCAAAGGCCGTTCTACGGGGTTTATTTACAGATAGGGGAGCTTCAGATGTATAGTATAGCTATAGTCCTTCGGCCTTTGTCAAGTTAAGCAATAACTATTGCTTACTAGACGCCTGTTGCTAAAGAGCAGTTTGATGACAGAAAGAGATGTAAGATAGCAAAGCAATTCTCTAACGGGCTCTTTTATGGGAAAAGAAAAAGCTTGACTATTTAGTTTGAAGAGTAACTCTTTCGTTTTGGTATGGTGCCGCACCGCGCAAAGGCTGTCTTGGCGTTTAGATGGAGTGCTATTATAGCGGGCAAAGGCTATCTTAGCGTTTCGATTTTGGGCTATTCCAGCTCCCACAAGCTGTCTTAGCATTGGGATATGGTGCCCAGCGAGCAAAGGCTGTCTTGGTGTTCGAGTGTTTTTGGTTTTTGCTCTTCTTGTCGTATGAGAAACAACCCCAAAACATAAACTCAGAGTAGTCTTTTCATCTCTCGCGAATATAGCTCCGTACGAAGGCCTCATCTGCCCTTCTCTATATCTGGTACCCACTACGTCTATGGTTAAGAACAACGGAGGTTTCGCCTGACTAGATAACGTTCTTCTAGTCCTCAAACATCCAGTCCGTGTGCTCCAAGCACCATCTATATCGTTCTTCCCTCATCTTCTTCGTCAACCCAGGCTTCCTCGTCGGCTTGGTCTTCCTGAAGCCTTCCTCTCTTAAGACTCGCCTGACTGTAGATGCTGAGACATTGAATCCTTGTCGGCTTAGTAGGCCAGTAATGTCAGCACAAGACTTCCCTCGCCCATATCGATCAGTGCGTACGGTATCTACTACTTGCTGGGAGACTGTAGACCGCTTGGATGGCCGCCCAGATCGATGGGCGTCTTCAAGATGCTTGTCTTCAAGCTGTAGTGGCCGGAGGCCTGGATCAAAGCCTCGCTCAATTGCTCGCGCGTAGAGTTAATCGTATGCTTCTTAATTCCAGTAAGTCTAGTAATCTCATAGTTTGGCTTGCATATAGCCTTAAGAACTACAACCGCAGCACGAGTAGAATTATCGTGATAAACCATAGCGATAGTACTAAGACTAAGAAATAGAATAGTAAGTAACCATAGAGAGCAACCTTTGAGGTTGAGAACGAGTCACATAGGCTCAGAGATGATTCCCGATTAGAAATAGTGCATCTACCCCTGCTCGGCAAGGTGGGCAAAGACTTCTGATGGGCACCTCCGTACTCCCATCCCGATTCCTACACCGCTCATCCCCCGCCGCCTGCCAGGTAGAGTCCGTGCGATATAGCGAGCGCCAAGGTCTCGGCTATTAAGAGGAAAATGGTGCCCAGGAGGTAGTTGTTTGCGATTTTGGCGGTTAGACCGGCGCCGAGGGTGGTGAGGTAGAAGGAATTTTGAGGCCGGACCGAGCATGGAGAGGATGTGGGTGAGGCGTGTGGACAGTTGAGTGTTGGAGGTGGGGAAGAGGGAGACGGGTGACCGATTAGGAGGGATAGAGTGCCTACTTGGGCGGCAAGGACGCCGCCAGATACGGGGGCATCGGTGTATGCCCCTAGGCCTGTTTGGTGTAGTGCTGCGCCGACTTCTTTTGTGCTTTGCCAGTTGATGGTGCTGGATTCTAGTAATTTCTATTTACTTGCTTTTCTTGCGTGAAACTTGCCTTACACTAAGCATACGTACTTGTATCCTTAACTGTCTTTGTTCTTCTAGCCTAATACAGGCGAGTATTTTGTAGAGCTGCTAAGAGATGAGTAACGCAGTTCAAATCTAATGTGAATTATAACTGTCCTGATTCTACGCGTTGCGCAGGTCTGGTACGAGGTCTCAATTTCGCGAGCCAAGCTTCTTCACAAGAAGCCTGCCTTCTCATTAATCTGATAACGTATGAAGGTATTGGACGCGGACTAAACTCCCAAAAATGGACACACGTCAAACAAGTAATTAGACAAGTGTTCTAATTCTCACATTTCAAGTGTCACATATACCAGAATTTTTTTTTTAGATGTAAGCAGTTGAGTGTGTGAAGTATTGTGTATTCTGATGTGTATGATGATAGGAGCAAGTTTAACGTGTTCCACCAGTAAGCGGCCCACCCCAGTAAGTGGCCCACCCCACCAAACCTGACACGATTCTCCACACAACCACCACAATGCCGCGACAACAACGCTCTATACAGACCTCTCGTGAAGCTAGAGTACTTCTAGCATCTCGTGCGCTTCAAGAGAAACTTGTAACAAGCCAGCGTCAGGCTGCCATGCTATACGACGCTCCACGAACGACGCTCCGACGACGCCTCCGTGGTACCCAGCCGCGATCAGAGACAGCCTCTGTCAATCGCAAGCTATCAGCTATTGAAGAGCAGTCTCTTGTTCAATGGATCCTAGAGCTAGATCGACGAGGCTTTCCACCCCATATTATTGACGTGCGACGAATGGCAGACGCTCTACTCGCTGCGCGCGGCCAAGATCCACCTCCACCACCTGTCGGCAAGAACTGGGTATCGCGCTTTATCCAAGGCCAGCCAGAGCTTCAAACAAAATGGACTAGACGATTGCATAGTCAGCGCGCCTCCTACGAGGATCCTGCTATAATCGCAGCGTGGTTTAAGCTAGTAGAGGAGACGCGCCAGACGTACGGCGTCCTTGACCAGGATATCTACAACTTTGACGAGACTGGATTCGCAATGGGCGTCGCTGCAACGTCAAAAGTAGTCACTAGCGCTGATAGAGTCGGCAGAGCAGTCGTCGTCCAGCCAGGCAATCGCGAGTGGGTGACAGCGATCGAGTGTATCTGCGCCTCAGGCTGGTGTCTTCCACCTTTCGTAATCCTATCTGGTAAGGTCCACCAGAGCAACTGGTATCGCAACCTCCCACTCGACTGGACTATCGCCGTCTCAGATAATGGCTGGACGACAGACGAGCTTGGTGTAGAGTGGGTGAAGCATTTCGACCAGCATACAGCCACTCGTACAGCCGGGGTCTATCGTCTGCTTATCTTAGACGGCCATAGCAGCCACGCCACGCCGGAGTTCGATCAGTACTGCGCCAATAACAAGATTATCACTCTCTGTATGCCGCCTCATACATCGCACCTCCTCCAGCCTCTAGACGTAAGCTGCTACTCTCCACTAAAGCGCGCGTACGGACGCGAGGTCGAGGAGCTCGCCCGCCACGGCGTCTACCATGTTGACAAAACAGACTTTCTTACAGCCTATGCACGAATCCGGCTGACTATATTTACGCAGCAGAATATCCAGGCAGGCTTTCAGGCGACAGGGCTTGTCCCTCTTTGTCCAGATCGCGTCCTGTCATCGCTAACTATTATCCAGACGCCGTCTCCACCACCAACAGCTATAGATAACAATACTACAGCGCAGGCAGCACAGACAGAAACACCACATACAGTAGCAGAGCTTCAGCAGCAGGTACGCTATCTCCAAGAGCGACTGCGCCACCAGCCACAGAGCCCAACAAGTATCGCGATACGCCAGCTTGCGAAAAGCGCTCAGCTTGCAATGCAATCAGCGACGATACTTGCAGAGGAGAATAAGAAGCTACGTGAAGAAAATCAGCGTCAGCGACAGAAGCAGGATCAGCAGCGTCAATATATTGCTTCTGGTGGAGCTCTCCAGGTGCGACAGGCTCAGCAGCTTACTGCAGAGGCAGAAAGGGTGGTTGTAGAGGCTGAACAGGGTGAGAGCAGTCAGCGACGTCAGCGCGCGCCGCCGACGTGCACAAAGTGCCACGTTCAAGGTCACAAAAGAACTCAGTGTAGAGCTAAATAATAAATTATATTTTTTAAGTTTTATCTTCTTTTATCTTATTATTATGGATCAATTGCGCAGAATGTCAGGTTAAGTTTGGTGGGGTGGGCCACTTACTGGGGTGGGCCGCTTACTGGTGGAACACGTTACCTGCTTAGGTGTCACGTAACTCGGGATTGATATCCAAAGGACAGCCCTCGGGCCCCCATCGGGTATCCCTCGGGCCAGCAAGGCCAAGAGCCCATATAGTATAAAGCTACCATCCGATACTTGGGACAAACCCCAAGGATTCGTCTTAATACTATTCTTGATATTCTCATTCCCACCTGCCAAACCTCTCACACTTGCCTGTTGCGCTAACGCTCTATATTAGCGTAACCTATTTACGATTACTTAGCTAGATCTTCTTTGTTCTTTCTAATTTATCTAAGCCTACAATAACTAACTATAATAAAATGTTACCTATTATAAAGCTAGTTAACGTGGTTCACAAGCGAGCGAGCGTATTCCCACCAGCGCGTCAACGTTCAGACGAAAACGCAAGATGCCTCAACAACACAACGCCCAATCTACTTATACTGAAACAGATCTACAGCTTGCTCTTTCTAATATTAATTTTCAACGCGTTCAAAGTAGTTATCGTGCTGCTAGAATATATAATCTTCCTGAATCAACTCTTAAGCATCGACGCGCCGGGAGACGCTTTCGACGCGACTGTGAAGCGAACTCAAAGCGCCTAAATAAGCTAGAAGAGGAGGATATAGTAGAGCGTATTCTCGAAGAGTCTACACGAGGATTTGCGCCTACAAAGCCTGATGTTCGAGCAATGGCTAATAAACTCCTGCATGAGCGCGCCAGCAACCCTGTTGGCAAGAACTGGGTTGACAACTTCGTTAAGCGAACTCCTGAGCTCAAAACCCGCTGGAGCCGTCCCTATGATCACTAGCGAGCTACCTGCGAGGACCCAGCAGCTATCCAGCGCTGGTTCGACTTAGTCCAGGCGACAAAGCAGAAGTGGGGTATTGTGGACGACGATATCTATAACTTTGACGAAACTGGCTTCATGATGGGCAAGATATATCACAGTTAGTTATCACAGCGTCTGAAGGATATGGCAAGAAGAAGCGGATACAGCCAGGCAACCGTGAGTGGGTTACTGTGATCCAAGGCGTGGGCGCGTCGGGTCGCCGATTACTCTTCAAGAGGCTCTAGACGAATCAAACAAGCGTAAGAGCCGCAAGTGTCGATACGTGCGGACAGAAGGGACTTTCAATGTTGGTGAGATGCAAGAAGTATTAGCTGAACAGGCGGGTAGCAGTCGTGGCGACGGCGAGAGTGCGTCGAAGAGGGTGCGAGGAGAGAGGCGGTGCGGGCGTTGCAACCAGACTGGACACAACGCTCGTACCTGCGCAGTTGGGATAGATAGTGCAAGTAATAGTAGTGATTCTGATAATTAATTTAGTATATCGCAATAGTCTATTGACTGTGATAAAAGTGCGTGATATTGTGTTGACGTTGACGCGCTGGTGAGACTTGTCCGACTCGCTTGTAAACCACGTTATAGGTAAATTTATTAGTAAAATATAACACGATTGACTATACTAATATTAGAGATATATAGCGTAGTATAACGCACTACTACTAGCAAGCGAGCGTCTAATTTTCATCTTAGCTATCGCCATATTAACATATATCTTATTGTCAAAGTTCAAGGAACGTGGGCCTCCTATTCTAATTTAAATCGAATTTAACCTAAGATCTAGCATTAATGATTGGTGTGAACCTCTCGCTCACCGACTATACAGTCTAACCGCCAAGTCGAAACATGTAACCTTGTTCCGGTCTGGAGCGGAATCTGAGTGATATTTGGATTCCTTACTCGCTGGATGCAATGCTCCACATGCTCTACTGACCTCGACTGACTATCTAAGACATAAGGGCTTCTTTTTCTTGCATTTATTTGCTTAGCCCATATATATGCGCAATGCTGATAGTGAAAAGTCCCGTTTGTGTAGATGAATTTGTGATTTCCAAGTCTTGCTTCAGCCTCAGTCAGTGGCTTTAACCCATCTCGATCCCAGAAAAATGCAAAGTTGTTCTCTCTTAGAAAACGATCGGATAGTTCTTGATTGTAGCAGAGTGGATGAACCCATCCAGACATCATGAGATCAAAAACACACCCGTTTTGTCGAGCTTGCTCTGCCGTGCGTCCACATTCTCCCATGCTGCTCGATGTCGCGTGAGCAGAGAAGAAGATGATGTTTACAGCTGATCCGATTCCAAAAATGATGAACGATATGATGAGAGCAATGCTGATGGCTCGATACTGCCATAATCTAGCAAAACGATACGGATCTTGTTCGTTGAGCTTTTCGAAACAGTGGTTGGTTGATAGTGGTGCCCCATCATCATTGCTCCCATCAAAATTCGATGCTGAAAACTCAGAAGTATTTTCAAAATCGCCTAATAGAGCCACTCTTTGTTCCATCGGTAGAATATGTTAGAATGATATGTATCAAGATTGGGATCTGATGTAATTACCTCTAATGGCTAAGAAGTGGCTTAAATTTCGAACAGAGACTGAATGTCATCAAACCGTAGCTTAACAGTTGTTGGTTTGTTTATGCAGCTCGAATTGATGACGAGATTTTATATCGCCCTCGCGTGTGCACGAACACCAAGTATGACTAAATATAGACGAATGAAACTAGGTTTAAATTCCAGAGAATATTATAGACCTTTATTTTTTAAATAAATAAAATTATTTTAGATGCGTTAATTATTTTTGTTGTATTCTGCCGGGTTGCAGACATTGCCGCAACCTCGAAAGGTAAACCGAAACGTACTAAATCTTTGAGGTAGACAATGCCCACTCAAAGCTGGATTGCGCGATGTGATATACGCAATTGATACATACGATAAATTGAGATTGATGGTATAAGAATGCGTAAGTCCATCGCAAATTATTTACCACTACACTGCAGCAATCACAGTCTTCCAATACTCTTCCTCATATCATTACTTAGCAGTCCGCACCAACAAAAATCATTCAAAATGAAGTTCACCATCGCCCTTGTTGCAGTATTTGCTGCCTTGACCTCTGCCACCGCTGTTTTCCCAAACAGGGCTCCTCGTGGCACTACATGCGGCAACTATTGCGGCGGCGAGACGACCACGTGCTGCGAAACTGACGAAGGTTGCTGCTACCCTTGCCACGAAGGCTCCGATGCCGACTGTACTCCCGAGGTAATATGTTTACCTTTGAAATCAACGCAAAATTCAACTTACACTGCTTAGGTTACTGAATAAAGGTTTCTACCGTTGATTCGGGGTTTAGTTGGTTGAGTAATCTGTACATATCTCATCATCTACTAGGCGATCTACATTAACTCTCTTGCAGGCCTCTCGGATATCCTAATTGGATTATCATATTACTAGACGGGTGTGTTTGGGGTAATTCATAGGCTGGGACAATGTACGGTCTTGTCTTGGCTAGACAATAAGGTTTCGAAAGAATTTATCCCTTGATATCTAGGGCAAGGTCGTATATATCAATGTTATCTATAAACTCATCTTCTTTTACACCCTAAGTGATGATATCACTGCAAAACATGTTAACCGTGTTGGTCAACCTCGAAGCAGTTTGCTAGTAAATAGTAGGACTGTCCGTGTAAGTAAGGTGACAACGATCGGATAGCTCGGAAGCTCTACCCCGCACACAGCAGTGGGCAATCCCCACAATAGGACCAAAGCAGAGAGCATAAGAAGAGAACCTTGTACGCACGTAGATAGGCAAGAAAATTTTTGAATACATACAGCTGTCTTTTTGGCAACCCTTCTGCATTCGTGCAAACCCTCTTTAGCCCCGCGCGCACATGCTTCGTACCTTGCTGTTTGCACCCGGTTCATGCTTATGCTAGCTAGCTACAGAGCCCATTCAACAAGGACACTTGTATCCTTTATTGCGTATACATCTATGCGATAATTTAAGGTACTTAAATTTCCGTATAAAATTAGCTAGGACAAGAGCCGATTTAATCTGGCGTTGGACCTTGCAATAGACCTGGTCGATAGTATTGATGGTTTTCGACCTTAACTTCTATAACGTGACTGCATAGCGAGCGCGCCAGCTAAGCGAGCGCGCCACCCTAAATCTCACCAAAAACCCCCAACTACAAAGGTCTATATCTCAACAACTATACATTAGAATTGTCTAGAAATCTATAAGTCTAATACTTGTAACAATCTCGCTGTTACCTCAAGTTTTAAGACTATTCCAACATACAATTATACAAATATAGAAAAGTACGCTAGAATAATCCCTGTATTTCTGCTATCTCTTATTAAGTTTATTACTATTATAGCTATTGTTATGTAACTCTAACGTCTTTTTATTTATATAGATGCAGCCTTTATAACTACTGGATTTCTAGACAATTCTAATGTATAGTTGTTGAGATATAGACCTTTGTAGTTGGGGGTTTTTGGTGAGATTTAGGGTGGCGCGCTCGCTTAGCTGGCGCGCTCGCTATGCACACACGTTAGTTGATTGATCTCAAATAGCATTATATAATCTGTAGTACCAAATTTGCTGTGTTTGATTTTGAAATCGTTAAAGATAATAAGAACGTATAAAGAGAAAATTATGCATTAAGTTTGCATATATTTTCACACCACGCATAGTAAACGCCGTTTTGTGTTGTAGTATAATCTTGAACCTGGGCTATCATCTGTGCTTTAATTCAATTGTCATGGACTGACACAGTTATATTTTCTTTATTTATTGCATTTGTATTCCTCACCAATACAGGCCATCTCTCAACTACAGTATGTCTTCACGTACGCGCTTCATGGAATATTTCAAAACTCATTCGTATCAAAACCTCAACAACGAGACTGTTGAAGATGAATTCCTTTCAAAGCAAAAAGAAAAACCCTCTATTTCTCAGAATATTGTAGTGCTCTACGCTACAATAACTTTTCTTCTCTTCACGCAGCTGTTGTCTATCGTTCATATAATCTCGAAAAACTCGAACCCTCCCATAGGGTCCTATGAAACAGGATTTTCAACTGAAATACGTACGTTTGGCTATTCAAAGCTCGACCTGGTTCGTTATCAGAATAACTCTAATGGAATATGCAGACCCTAATGAAAATACACTCGCACTTCACAAAGTCAAGTTCTATGGCGGCGTAGTTTTTGATGAAAATGGTACCGTATCTTTGAGCTACGAGCCTGGACAGCCGGATTATTTCGGAACGCCTAGCTTAAGTGTAGAAACCGCTTGGGAAAAACTCCTGAACCGTATGTCTTCTCCTCCAATTCTACATCAACTCCCATGAGGTATTGAAGTATCGCTCAGATCGGTTCATCAAGGTGGAACCCAAGGACTGGCCAAAGGAAGCTGTCCGGCTTGGACAACAGGATCTCGTTGGGAGATCGTGGCGATTAGAGCAAGTCCACATCCATTTCTCCCTATGAATGGCAACAACCGTCTGACCACTATTAATGCTATCTAGGACGAGTGGCTTTCACGCACTGCATTGTTTGGTTAGTATTAGATATACAGTGAAACTTCTTTGCACTAATTATACAAGAATTACGTCAGGAAGTCTCTTTCGCCAGAATATTATAAATCATACCGAGATAAACCAGAGCAAAGCTCAAAGAGCCTTTCTCATTCTGGTCATCTAAGTAAGCCACCATTTCTAGGTACTAAGAAAAAGCATGTAGGCTGATGAAGATTTCGACTTAGAACATTGCTTAAGTCAAATTCATCAAAATATTATGTGTCACCTTGATATGACACCTACACCTCGAACGTGGCGTCCGGCGCCTGCTGGACTTCGCGGGAAGGGCCTTTATCATGCAGATACAGACCAATGGCATGTATGCAGGAATTTTGAGGCCTTGAGAGACTGGATGTATCCGTTACAAGAGTTCCATGACAAAAAGACCAAGCCATAGCTATTAGAAATGTTTGCAGTGCAACCTTATCTCAGGAAAACTGTTACATATTGGATCTATGATGTAGATGAGGTAGCATAGTTAGTCGAACTGAACTTTTCTGAAATCCTAGATTCATATTCCAAAACTTCTTGTTTTGACTGAAACACATTGTAACATTTTGGAGTCTACTTAAACAGCCCGGGTTTCCATGAAAGTTTTGATTGAATTCCAATCACGGCAGGTGTGTACCACGTCCGATTGGACAAAACTTCTTCCATGCCCCTCATACCATATAACCGGGATTGGTGTTAAATCAGCATGGCACATGAGCTGTTGTCTAATATGATCTATGCAATGGTCTCGATGGGCCCTATCCGGATATGCCAGTTTTGTTTTCTTGTTGAAATAATAGTCCCGATCGAGAGCTCTCCTTAGTTGTTCAAGACAATGTAGAGCGTGGAAAACATCCAGCCCAGTCAAATAGCCAACTCCTTTAGGGTGCAGATAAAGTCCATGAGATTTGCCAAAGGTCAGCTCGGCCTCCCTCTCTGTTATTGACATATATCGGCCTTTGATCAAACTTTCCCAGGCTTCATCAATCGCTTTACTAGGTGGACCAACATAAATAGGTTCTGAAGGATTGTTGATGTGATATCCAGTGCCGTTATCGTGCCATCGAGGTCCTCCCCAAAACATAGTCGGTTGCTCCTTTATGTACGGCTTGGCAGGGCCAAATTCTGTCGAGAATCCAGTGCCGAAAGATCCAGACTGTTGATAATCATTGGAACGACTCAATTTCAGTGTCCAGAACAGAAGGAGTAGAGTACTGGCTCCGAAAATGCTGGCGAAAATCCATCCAGTATACAACAGCATATTTGTTGGCGGCTGCTGCTCTGATGCAACATAATGATCTTGGTCTTCATCCTGCTGTACACGTTTGTATGTGAGTTTGGGAAGAATGTTCATAATGGTTTGTGGATGATTACAATGCGACTGAAGGAAGTAAAGAAAAGTTGAATCATAATATTTGCATCGAGAAAGCATGAGGACTTGTGGACCTATAACTAAGATGCTCGGTCAAATTTCTTTGAACGCACGAGCCAGCCTAACGATAGATTATTGTCATCAACCTAAGAATAAGCCTGATTTCGTTTCATTTAAACAACCAGACAAGATACAAATACCCTCTTCAATGATAGTTCCCGCAACTACTTAACCATTCTGAATACTCTACTTTCTCCTACTTTCATCATGGATCCCATTACAGATTTGGAAAAGCCATTGTTGAGATGTAAATCCGGAGAAGAGCACTCGCGATCAGACGGAGGAGTCGCCCACTACCCATCTCATGAATCTCAGCGCATCCTACAAACGGAAATACGGTGGTCCTTATGTCTTCAGGTGGCTCTATTTTTGGTTATGCTATTCACATGGATATCGGTTTTGGTCTTGTATAAACACGACAGAAAGGTGTCACCTTTTGCTCTCATAAACCGAGGAAATTGTGGTTGGTCAGTTGCAGAAGCAAAAGCCAATGACTGCGTTTTCGACATTATGATGTCTTCTTGGATGCCAAGGCCTTGCTATGACCAAGAGCTATCTGAGAAGTTTCTTAGAGCTAACAATTTCACCTACTGGAAAACAAATCAAGGAGAAGAGGAAGTGACAGAGGAAGAGGTGCGGAAAGGAGAATTCGATGTTCTTTTCACACACGGAACTTATCATTCTCAGCATTGCCTGTCAGTATATTCAGCCAAACCTTTCGTGCGTCCACTAAATATGCAGAAATACAACAGTTACCTTTGGCAATTACAAATGAAAGCACAGAAATCAAGTGTCAGAGTCTTAGACTCAATCTCGAGGAGCCAGGAACACATTGCTCACTGTCAAAAACTTTTGACAGTCGACTTGTCAGAGCACATCTTATATCGACTGAGATCTAAAACAGGAACGCCCATACATGTGAAACCTCAAGAACAGTCATGTTGGGAGGGGTAGGAAGAGCCGGCCTTGTTTGGTGAAGATTGTTCGCGATGAAATGGACGCCTAAAGTCGGCCGGCTAATCAGTTCAGTTTTAAAAAAATCATATTAATTTGCGGGAACACTGTTTGGAAACCTTGTGATAATCTCTGCATGTATGAGGGGGAGAGGTTTTCACCTAGAAGATGCTTAATGTTTAAGTTTACTGAGAGTGTTCTGAAGAATGCAAAGGAATACGCGGTCGTCGAGGTACTGCAATTGTACCATTAAACCTTTCTTTTGAAAATTGGTGAAGCCTCTCGAAGTTCCTGCATGTGTGAAGTTGCTTCGGATTGATGTATTGGCCACGGAGCTTGTGCCATTCACTAGGAGAGATGACAGAAGTGGCTTGGCACTGTATGACTTGTCTTAAGTGATCAATACAGTGTACTGAAATTCATGTTACTAACCAAACAATCAAGATAAGCTATCCTAGACTCACATTGATGTACCATTCCCCGATATTTTTCCTCTGGATACACATCTCGCCTCAATGCCTTCCTCAGTTGATTCAGACAATGTAGGCAATGGAATAAGTCTAAACTGTTGCCAAATCAGATTTTGCTAGAGAAAAGGAAGAAAATAGGTGAACCACTTACGTTCCAGTCCAGCCTCCTCTAATCCTATCTCTATATTTGTTTGCGTCGCTGCCCCAAAGCGTAATAGCTTCTTCTTCAGACACCGAAAAGTAATGTGATTCGCCACCTATGATTGCATCCCACGCTGCATCAATTTGGGGTGAGGGCTCGCCAACATAATCTGACGGACCAAGGATTTCTTCGCCATGTGGGCTAAAGTCTACGCCTCCTGTGAAGATCCTTTGTGTGAGTTCGAATGTTTCCGAAGGCGCTATTGTATTTTTTATTAATAGCGTTCTTGTTGACGATGCTGGCATATCACTTACTCACAACCGTTTCTTCAGCAAATCCTGTCTCAAAAGAGCCCCAGTTATTCGTGTGCCGTCGATTTGCAAAGAGAGAGCCGGCTGAGAATACAAAACCGGTCCAAAGGAATGCAATGAGTACTCCAAGAATCAAAGTAGGGCGCTTTTTCTGCGTATCTCGAGATTTCTGGAGAGCCTCAGTTTTCTCTGCCTTCGGGAGTAAAAATGATTCGCTTTCTGCTATCGCTTCGGTCGTCGGTTGCCCATATGGTTGTTTCGTTCGCAATAGATTCCAAGAAAATAAGGATTTAGACATTTTGAATGTTCTACCAAGGAACTTGAAAGCAAATGATATAGTGTTATGGTTAAAAGATATTTCACCCAGAGATCAGGTAATACATAGCCGAAGATGATGCACGGTTAGCATGAAACCTATTCCCTATCATATACGCGCAGAACAAATGAACTCGAACACCTGCAAGATCAGAAGACCCTAGTCAGCTTTCCCAAGTATATAACAATGGTGCACCGACTATCCCCATGTTTCACACCTGGCAAGTAGCTGCAAACTTCATGTGGAGCTCCTCTAATTGTTTTCATGAATTATATATCTTGTGATTGTAGTTCATAGTGTTTTGGTATTTTCATCAGAATCATAGGAAGGTGGATTGTCAGAGTTTAGCCGTCTTGACTTGATTTGACACGTACTCAAATTGAGCGTTATGCCTTGAAACAAAGAACGTTAGGGCCTGATCCCAACCACGTAAATAAGTGTAGAAAACCCTATTAGTTTTTCAAGTGCCTACATATGCGCGAAACGCTTCCACTTTGAGATGTGCAGGTGTTTTCATAGTGTTTTCAATTGAGGTAGCAGTTGCCCATTAAAAGAATGGCACATGTTGCGCCGAAGCGGGCAATCTCGGCAAAAAGTGATTGCATTGAATACGGGTGACGATTACGCCCTAAATGTCAGAATCCAAAACTGTAAAAGTTAACGTGGTTCACGAGCGAGGCGCCGCCCCAAGCGAGGCGCCACCTCTCCACCAGCGCGTCGACTTCGACACTACAACGCGTTATGCCTCAACCACGCAGCTCTCAATCAACTTTTAACGAATCAAATATTCAACTTGCTCTTTTTTATATGAATTCCCAACGTGTTCAAAGTGTAAAACGTGCTACAGAGATATATAATATCCCCCAAACAACAATTCGAGAGTGAGTGAGTGAGTGAATTGTATTTAACGTCTATATATAAAGCCTCCCTTGGGGCATGTAGACGGGCTATGCCTATGGCTTGCCGTACTGTGCCTAGGATGCCTATTCTTATTTACATGATTGTGGTGGTCTAGTAGTGGTCGTTCCGCCTGTTGATCGCCACTAAAATGATTGTGCAGTAGATGTGTATCCACCTTTAGTTGTCGTAGCTGATACTTACTAAGGAGTGTGCAGCATATAGGACATAGGAAAGAGAAGAGAAGAGAAGGAGAGAGAAGATAGAGAAAGAAGATAGGAAGATAGGAAAAGTCCTACAGGTATAGGCTCTAGTGAGGCCTACATATTATGCTGTAGAAACCTGTGACTTCTAGGAAAGCGGCAAAGTCCTCTGGCTCTTCCCAGAGCGTCTGGAGGTACTTAATTGCTTCGCTAGATGTCCTAGGTGGTGCTGGTGGCCGTCTTGGCCATCGCTGGAAGACGTTTGCTGTTGTGGTTTTCCGGCATAGTGCAATGTGCAAGGGGGTCTTTAAGCGCCCGCAGGAGCACTTCAGAGTTGCGTTGTCATTGCGGAACTTCTGGTGGTACCATGCAAAGTCTCCATGGCTTGTTCGGATTGCTAGCAGCCTTGCTAGGGTTCGGCGTGTCAGCTCTAGCTCCTGCAATGGTCGGGTAGGCTGGTACGGTAGCTTCCACTGGGTGTACCAGTTGGAAAGCTTGCTCTTTGCGCTGTTCCACCAAGTTACTCTAGCTGTGGCTAGTTGTGCCTTCCTGATCGTGCGTATCCCTGATACTGTCGGTTGTGCTGCTAGTCCGAATGGAGTAGAAGGTTCTTTCGCCTCCGCATCTGCAAGGCTGTCTGCTGCTTCGTTGCCTTCAATATTAGTGTGTCCTGGTGCCCATCGGATCTTTACATTAAGCATTGTGTTCATTATCTCCTGGCATTGAAGAAACGCCCATTGTGAGGAGCTTGAGGCTGTCCCGCGCAGACACCAGATTACTGAGGTGCTGTCTATACACATATAAACCGCATCTGTTGGTCCTGCTATTTGGGCCGCGTGCTTAAGCGCTCTACATGCCCCAATTGCTTCGGCATCGAAAACATGTGATAGCGGGTGGAGAGACCCGCGTCCTGTGATTATCTTTTCCTGGGCCCGGTATATGGCATACCCATAGGTGACACTCTTTTTCCCTTCATAGCGCTGTTCCGGTCCATCAGAAAAGATTTTGATCGTGCTGCTATTTAGAGAGGCACACCATTCTCTGAATTCTTTCGCAGCTGTTTTCTTCTCCATTCCTAGCGTCGGTTCTGTACGGCACCCTTGCGAGAAGTGCGGCGCTATTAGAGCTGGCCGGGGGATGGCTGGCAGAAGTAGGCCTAACCTCTGGATCTTAGTTCTTGGTTGTTGCCTCTCTCCTACCCCAGTGCCAGACCGATTGTGTGGTACAATTGCTCGGTGAGTGAGAGAGTGCTGATGGTCTATTGTCTGGAGTCGCAGCGCGAGACGCCACCTAGCCTCTTCAAGTGCAACTTCCGCTGATGGTATCCCAGCTTCTCTAAAGAGAATTGGAAGGGGTTTTGTTTTATATACTGGTAGTACTTCTCTTACAGCCTGTATAAGTATAGTTCGGATAGCTGTAATATGCTGTCCAACTCTCGTGCTTACCGAGATAGGGTTGTCCTTTCTTCTTGTTCTCGGGTTTCTTGTTCGTCCTTCATACCAAGCCTCTGTTCCGTACAGTAGTGAAGGTAACACGCATGTTGTTACTAGTTTTCGCATAGCATCTGGGGGCGGGCCATGAGCTGTGTTTGCGAGGCCTCTTAGATGAGTAACAAGCTTTTTGGTGGCTGCTGCTTGTAAGGGTGCGATGAATTAACCATAAGTGCAAGGTAAACGATGATGAATTCGATAAAGAGCTGTCTAGCTCTTTGTGCGGTCGTTTATCTACCCATTCGGAGGAAAGTCATGCCAAGCGTCTGAGCGCTGCTTAGGCGGTGAGCAGGATCCGAGATTCCATCACGTGCGCTATCAAGGAGCTACCCAAAGGCCGTCCAGTCTATCCCGGCTAGCTATCACGAAGGCTACAGGCCAAGTACTACCAATGAAGGCTTCAGCCTCTTACAGTCTGGATGGAGAAGAGTATTCCATGGTGATCTGTCGCAGACTATGCAAGGATATATCGATATGAGTTACATCCGATGTTTTGCCAGGACATATCGGCATGAATTACGGCCAACACTATGCCAGGATATATCGGCATGGGCTACAGCCGATGTATGTCGATATTCTACATGTAACAAGCCCCTGCAATGGTCGTGTACAAAAGACAGTTGTAGAGAGCACAACATCAAAGAAAAAGAAGAAGATCATACATACAAGACACACAATACACTCATCAATTCACCGCACGTACGCGTGCAACAAACAAAAACCTCCATTTTCTCACCGCACCTACGCGTGCGACATGATCAGATCCAGGTCCTGTTGTAGTTTGCCAGTCTTTTACTTTGTCTTCTAGATCAGGGGTAGCGATAGATAGATCTAGTGTTGTTTCTCGTGACATATTAGGTCTAAAGAAAGTAGTAGCTCCTGGCGTGTTGAGAAGGCTAAGGTTCTGGTCTTCTATCCAATCTGCTAATAGCTGGCCGTCTTGGCTAGTTTTACAGCCTGGGTCCCACCAGGGGTGGTGCTCGTTGGCGTCCATTAGTAGTAAGGTAGATGTTGGTAGCCGGGTGTTTGCGAGTATTCTTTGAAAGGTTTTTATATTTTCTTGGTTTTTTGGTTGTACACGTTGTAGATGTTGAGCTTTGAGCGTCCTTCTTGAATCGTGATAGCAATAGCGTCGGGGTCAGCTATATCCTTTAGCTGGCTAACCTCTGCTGTTAGAGATCTAGATATATAAAATAGAGCTCTTGGGCGGAGGCTAGGGTCTGCTTTGGGAAAGATTTGGTAGAAGCTTTGGTGGGCTATTGACCTTGGGGCTTCGTAGTTATTGCTATTAGAAGGAGCAATCCACGGTTCTTGGATTGCAATAATATCAACTCTTAGCTCAATTGCTAGTTGTAGCGTTGACTCTGTAGCGTGTATACTTTTGTTTAGGCTTACTTGTAGTACTTTAAGGTTTTCTACCATTATTTAATAGATAGAAACACCTCGCAGTCTTTGCTATTAGCAAAGTGCGTTTGTTTGCAGTTTTTGCATTTTGGTAGGGTGTGGTTGCAGGCCTTCCCTTTGGTTTTGCAGATACTGCAGAGGTGCTGTGTAGTTGCGTGGTCTTCGGCATAAAACTGGCAGCTAGCCAGGTTTCTGCACCGGCTAAAGTTGTGTCCAAATCCTTGGCACTTACTGCACTGAGCAGTTGGTGGGATTTGGCGGTATTTCTCCACCCGAAGGGATTGGCCAAGGATTGTTATTCTGCTGCCAATCTTCTTCGCTTCTTCTTCGGATTTGAAAGCAATAACAATAGAGCTTGTTTGCTTACTTTTCCAGTTTTTAGATAGTCAGTAGGGGTTCCCAACGATTGTTTGGTTCTTGTTATACGTTGGGATTTCTGTGTGGAGTAGCTGAAGGTTTTCAGCCCCATCAAAGGTTGTTGGCACCCCATATACAACAAGCTTAGTCCAGGACTCTAGCGGCTGGGCTTTCTTAATTGGTAGCTGGCTCTGCCAAGTGTTAACTTGTTTTAGAAGAAACTCCCCTGAGTATCCTTCGGTCGTTGTGAGGATAAGGTTGTTTCTTCTACTAGTAGCTACTTGCTGGACAACTGGGCCTCGTTAGCTCGGCTTGATGAGCTTGATTGTTGACAACTCTGGTTGCTTGGCAACACAGAGCAACGGAGTAACTCACCTAGCCTCTTAGTATATAGCATAGGCAATGAGCCCCTATGGCTCATTGTGTTCAGATATAAATTAATAGAAGAGTTACCTACTTAGCTGCTTCCCAGTAACGCACCTCTGACCAGTACCTACTCGTTCACAGCGCCCTGTTACTCATCCGCGAAAACCAACTCTTGAGTTCTTGATACAGAAGGTCTAATATTACCTCTACTCAAGACATACTCTTAGCAAAATCGCGCCAGCCGTAGGCTAATCAGATATTAAACTACATTACGAAACCTCTTTTCTAAATGGGTTTAGCTTGGGTAGGGCTGGTTACCCATTTGCCAGCCTAGGTAGGAGCAAGAATATCAGAATAGTATCAAGACAAATCTTTAATGCTCATCTTGTAAGGGGCATAACTCCGTGAAGCAGTCTGATACTCGTGAGTTTCAAGTAGACATAGCCAGGTAGCAAGATTGTATTCAATAGAGAGCTATGTGGCTATCTACATACAAACAGGAAGCGATGTAGTTGCCTAGGTAACTATCAGGCCGTGCAAGCAGGGGAAACGAGATCGTAGACGAGGACAAGGGGTGAAGAGCGTTTAACCAGTTACACATCCTAAAGTTCAGACGGAAACTTTATACTACCCATGTCCACGGCTGTATTAGTCCGAGGGCTGCCCTAGAGTCCCATAGCAAAGTCATGTGACAGACATTGCCTCACATATAAACCATGCAGTCCTGATCCTCAAAACTTCACTTTTTACTATCCTCCAGCTGCGCAGTTACCCGCAGGGCTTAGTTACGTCTTTGTCTGAAACCACTCAGACCGCCATGAAGCTTTCTACGATCCTTACAAGCGCTTTCTCGTTATTTTCTCTATTTATTCCTATATCGGCAGATCCGTGGGAAGTATGCTTATGTGTAGATAAATACGAACGCCCCGATAAAGACGTCAGAAATTGGTGTGCGACCGCAGAGGCTTGTGGTAATAAAAAGCAGAATTACAGAGCAGTCGGTTCGTAGAACTAAACTTCTAGTTACTAGAATATTACTAACCATTCACAGCGGATAATGGATGGGTAATTTCGTCCCCTGTAATTAAAACACATCTTTGTTAATGGCTACAGTGTTACGCTGACGGAATGTGGATTGATGGTCCTGAGTTCTACAGGAACTGTAGGTCCAAAGGAGCTAACGACTCCTGCTGTATAGCAGGGGGTCGCAGCTCTTCTGGTTGTTATTTCAGGGCGAAACGATCCTTAGAAGAGCCACATAGGCAAGCGCTGGAACTAGCTCCTTTCTCACCTTCTAAAATAGGAGCTGCCCCAGTTTCAAGGAACAACGAGCTAGCTCGTAGAATGTGAGATAATTTAACGCTCATACTTCAACAGATCTATCATTAACGTAGGGATAAACGCGAGATTAGCCTTAACTGCATATCACCATACGGAACCTCTTTCAAGATGCAAATCATAGAACTTGCTGTTACACTAGGCCATGGCCTTGTCACCTTTACTGTTGATAAAATTCTCAACGGCAACAATATTGTAAACCTTGCAATTACTTTCTTGAAAGACAGCACTGAAGTCGGTTTTCAGATGTTACAGTTAGTGAATGGTGGGCTCAGAACTCTTAACATTCTTAACAGAGCAAATGGGGTGGTATTCTTAACCGCATAAGTAGTTGGCTTACTTAATAACATGAATGATTGCAGCCCATACTTAATGTGAGGATTAGGGTTAGGATTACAGAACACTCGCGTCTGAAGTTATACTCGATTGGATTTTGATTCTTTCTGTAAAGTGATTCTCTAAATACCTTCGAAAGAAGTACACCTTTCGTTTCTTGTAATTCTATAACATCCCTCCCTGTGTAGCGGAAATCCTGGTGGGCTGGAATGAACTAATGAAAGAGCAAGGTCAGCAAATATTCCGGCACGATGCTGTGTTTGATTGGCTGGTTCCGGTTCACCGGGTTTTCCGCCACGTGGGAAGGGATTTTATTAACTATGCGTTTTATTGCGAAAAACTTTGATATTCCTCGCTCATTTAACCTAGGTATGGCGTTGGGTTTCAGCCACTCCACAACCTAGCGTGCAGAAAAGTACTATGGGTTTTCAGAACCTCTCCAGCCATACCTGCAAGCATTGAAGCGAGCCTACCAGGGCCAGCCATTCGGCTAAATGCAATGCCAAGAAAATATGCAACAAGAGCAGCCCAACTAGCCAAAACCCACCCAATCTCGAATGCCATTGCAAGGATTCAAACAACAGATCTTCGACGTTCCAGAAAGCCATGCCAACTCAGACAGCTACTCAAGATTAGGCTGGTAAATGGGCTTCCACCTTCGGGAACTTTTTTCGCGATTATCTCTGCCATTACTAGCTCCAAAAGAAAGTCTAGTGGCCCATTTTAAAGTCCTTGACTAGTTCTAACGTGAAGGTACTGTAGGTGGCCCGTGCGTGCAACAGGACAGCCAATGCAACACCCCCACCATCACCAAAGTCTCAACCCACCTTTCTCAACGCGTAACAACTCCACCACCATGACAGCTGTATCAAAAGCGCTTGCAGAGATCGATGCGCAAGATGCAGAAGGTCAAATATCGTATCGCGCAGCTGCAAAAAAAAACATGGTGTTGAGGTGTCAACTTTGACGCGCCGACACCACGGTCAGACTCAATCACGTGAAGCCTCCGCACAACAACGTCAATTACTCACCCCACCACAAGAGGCAGAGCTTGTAAGGTATATACAACGTTTATCAGAGCGCTCTATACCACCTGCTTGAGCCATGTTAAAAAAATATGTGGCGGCTATTGTGCATCACGAGCCTTCTGATCGCTGGATGTCTAGATTTCTTCACCGCCATCGCAAATCTATCACCATCAAAACCGCCACCGGCATCGATCGAAATCGTCACAAAGCTGACAATATTGAAAATTATCGCTCCTACTTCCGTCTCCTTCACGAAAAACTCGAAAAGTTCGACGTCCTGCCGCACAATATCTACAATATGGACGAGAAAGGCATCCTCCTTGGCGAGTCTTCAAGGTCTAAAAGAATCTTTTCAAACCGAGATTGGGAGGAGAAGAAGGTTACAAATAAGTTACAAGACGGCAGCAGGGAGTTTATAACAGTTGTAGCTTGCGTTTGCGCTGATGGGAGCTGGGTAGATCCTCTTGTTATCTTTGAAAGCAAAGCTGGCCTTCATGACACCTGGCTACAAGACCTGGACGAGGTTCAACACCAGATATTTTTCTCCAAAAGTGAGTCCGGGTGGAGCAACAACGACATCGGCCTTGCCTGGCTTGAACAAATATTTGATCGCAAGACAAAAGCTAAAGCAAAGCGTGACTACAGGCTTCTACTCCTCGACGGCCACGGCAGCCATGTAACGCCTGCCTTCATCAATTACTGCGATAGCCACCGGATACTACTCACTGTCATGCCCCCTCACGCCTCTCACCGGGTTCAGCCGCTCGACGTTGCGATATTCAAGCCTCTGTCAACTGCGTACAGCGTCGAACTGGATAGCCTCACAGAGCGCAGCCAAGGCCTCGTCGACGTGCGTAAGAGTGACTTTGTACGGTTATCTTGGGCTGCTTATACATCTTCATTCACATCCAAGAATATATAGAGCAGTTTTGCAGCTACAGGAGTTCACCCGCGCAACGCCGAACCCGTGCTCAAACTTGTCCGCCGCTCAACAAAACAACCTCCTACGGATACAGAAATTGGAGATCATGGTGACGGTGATAGCTACAGACAGCTCGCTAAATTACTTGATGATGCGATGCCAGATACGTGGTCAATTGAAGTAAAACGGGTGTCGCAGGCCATGCACTCCCTACAGGTCAACAACGAGCTTCTACGTGTTGAAAACGCGCAATTACGCGAGGAGATCGCCACTAAAAAACGCAAGAAAAAGCACAATAAGATCTTAGATCTTGAACAGCATAAAGAGTATCAGAGCGAGGCGGTGGTGTACAGCCCTAGGACAATAAAGCAGGCTCAACACCTTGACGCCGTAAAACAACAGGAGGAGGAGGCAAAACGTCAAAAACAACAGGATAATGAGGCTCAAGCTACTACTGCCGCGTATAGAAAAAATCTTAAAGCTGCTGCAAAAGAGAAGCGCGAGTTAGCCAAAATAGCGAGGGTGAAGGAGCAGGAGGCAAAGGCTGCGCAGGCGGCTGCCGCGAGGGCTCTCAAAGCTGAACAACGCCTTACTAAAACAACACAAATATCTCGCAATACACAAAATATGCGTATCCGAAAAACCTCATCATCTCAAATATCAAAAAAATTCGGCGTCGTGTTGCAGCTGCTCAAAGTGGTGGTGTTGGCTCAGAGCCAGCCACTAAGCCCCCCACCAAAACCACCACCCGCGGCCGGAATATCAAGCTGCCGAAGAAATATGAGTAGATACAAATATAATATATCACCTCTAGAGTACTCCACCGAAAAATATCGCGATAATCGCGTTTGTATGGAGCTGTACAGCCTCATTTGCGTGAGAGCCAGTTTTGGTGTTGGTGTTGCATTGCTGTCCTGTTGCACGCACTGGCCACCTACAGTATAGCGAGTGGCTCACGATGCCAAGACCCCACCAAACATCACGACTATTACAGACCATTACAACGCAACCATAATAGTAAATAGAATTTGTAGTATGCTATTCTACTTAGAATCTAATTCTACATCTTGGTTACATGTGCGCGAGTTATGTCCTGTCTTGCTACAGCGTTTACAGTGTCTTTGTGACGGCTCGCCCACCTCAGCGCGCGCTCTCTTCTTTGCCTTCTTCCTATCACCACGCGCCTCAAACTCCCTTAGAGCTGCTAATCGCTCTCCTTCCTCTACTATTAAGGTCCCCTCTCTCTGCAATCGCTTTTTTTATGCGATTTTCGTCGCGTGACGGCCGCGTTAGCTACTCCAAGCTCAGAGATACGTTCTTGCGATAACACTAACTTGTGCGCAATAATCGCAGCGCCTTTTACAAGCTTTTCAAGAGCAACTACCATACTGGTTGGCGAACTTTCTATATGCCTCTGAATCCTCTACTTCACCAGTATTAATTATAACCCTAGTTCTAGGGTGTTGCTTGGGGTTTGCGACAGCCAGGGCAGATCTTCTACAGCAGGTGGTGTTGGCGTCCGTAGCTTAACGTTGAGCTTTGATATCGCCACCTCTGGGTCGTGCAGGACTAAGCCAGCGCCTCGAAACCCTCCTAAGATATTTTCCTTAGTGATAGTCTCACTATAGGCCTGCTGGAAGGCTGGGAGGAACTCAATTTTAGTCATATGGTTGATTCCATTGCGCATCATCTCCTCGGCTTGGCGCCCATACGCCCTCTTTAAAGGCGAGAAACAGCCCACATCAAGTGGCTGTAGTAGATGGAAAGAGTGCGGAGGCATGCATAGAGTAATAATCTTTGCCTCTGTGCAGTATTGCTGGAACTGGATTGGGTTGTGGCTCTCACGACCGTCAAGAATGAGTAGACGATAGCCACTCGCTATAGGGTACCCCACCGGGCTGTGTACGCTTTCGGGCCGCGCACAGCGAACACCATTATCACCACCACCAACATGAGGTTATTAAGCCACACCATAGCGTTGTATACAGATAATATGTCGCACGCGTAGGTGCGGTGAGAAAATGAAGGTTGTTGTTTGTTGCACGCGTACGTGTGGTGAATTGATGTGTGTATTGTGTGTCTTGTATGTATGATCTTCTTCTTGTCTTTTGATGTTGTGCTCTCTACAACTGTCTTTTGTACACGATCATTGCAGGGGCTTGTTACATGTAGAATATCGACATACATCGGCTGTAGTCCATGCCGATATATCCTGGCATAGTGTTGACCGTAGTTCATGCCGATGTCCTGGCATAACATCGGATGTAACTCATATCGATATATCCTTGCATAGTCTGCGACATAATATTTTAGATTTCTAATAAGTAGATTCTTACAAATATTTTGTACTATCTGAATTTTGATGGGAGCGTAACGCTGCGGCCCGACTTAGTGGTGTGAGCCGGTGTAGGCAATGGAGCTTGTATGGGCTCATCTGAACGCCAACGCCGTAGGCCACCACCACCTGATCGTTTTTGACGCTTCTTAGGCTTAGTTGATGCGTTTAAAGCTTTACGCTTGCCTTTTTGGGAAGTTTGAAGAGCTTTATCGTGGTTTTTCTGCTGCTTTTGGAGCTCTCTTTGGGCTACTTTCTCAGCCTTCTCCTTCTCCTTCACCCTCTTGTCTCTCTCTCTCTCTTCTTAAGCCTCCTGTTTAGCCTTTTCGCCTACTACTTTCTTGGCATCTTCAAGCTTCTTAGCATCAGCTTTTCGAGCTTCTTCTACTAGTAATTCAGCGTCTTTTCTGGCTCTTTCATCCCGAGCTTCTTGAAGCTTTCGAGGTGAGTAGAAGACAGCGTCAGTAGGACACGTTTGCTTCCCTCCAAGAGGCAGGCGTCTGCCACGCTTTGTACATTTATTTTTGGCGTCAAGTGATGTAAGCAGCCCCTCGTTTTCAAGCTGTAGAAGCTTGTCCCGAGTACTAGCGCGGTGAATTGCTCCTTCAAGCTTCCGGACTAGTTCATTACTGTTATCCTTCACTACCTGGGCTAGTAATCGTTGTGTACGCTTTCATTCAGCAGGAGAGAGATGAGATGGGTCCATATTATCGGTCTGTAGAGGTGGAGTAGTGTAATCAAACCTCTTCGTGACTACTGTCCGATCCATGGGCCAGATGCCAGTAGCTTCAAAAGCAGCGATAATATTAGCTTTGGCGAAGGAGGAGGCGTACGCTGACTTAAATAAGCGATAGAAATCAGCTTTTACCACTGGAAGAAGCCCTTGGGAGCGTTGTTGTTGCCGCAAGATTTCAGACGAGTAGTAAGACGAGAGGGGCCCAAATATACCAACATCAAGAGGCTGGAGCGTATGAGTTGAATGGAATGGAAACACTATCACCATAATACGATTTTTGATGGAGTAGTCCAAAAACTCCTTCGTAACGTGGCTCCCATGACCGTCACAGATAAGTAACCGCCACGACCGACGAGCTTTCTTTTTGGTGAATTGATCAAACCTCTTCAGCCACGCTAGACCAAGCTTCTTATTGGTCCAGCCTGTTGGGGCTGAGGCGATGTTGATTTGATCGTCTGTAGGTGGGATCTCTTCTACCTGTCACAAGATGCTAGGAGCACGAATCCAAAAGCTTTGGGAAGCGTTGGTGAATTGCTACGTACACTATCTGTAAAGACTCAAGACGTTGCGTAAGGAATCAGAACAGAAATTTGTCAACAGAATATATATCATGGGTGGCTAGCGTACGTGTAGTACCTCGGTAGCACTCAGCCAATCAGCAGCAGAATCCAGGTGTTATGGTAACCCGGTGGTTACCGTGACACTACCCAAGTGTCCCATATATCGTACGCTTCACTTGACATAATGATAGACGTCGGCATGACGGTTATTCACTCTCTGTTGCCGTCTTGCACGGCTGATCTTGCTTCATTCTTTACCCAAACAGGCTTACTAAACACCCTCTTTGACTTATTCTGTACATCAATTAAGAAGCCCTTCTCATCCATATTAAAGGTGAGACGCCTCTCTATCTTATGCTCTACTATTTTCTGATGTAGTATATCAAAATAAGAGTCGTACTTATCAATAGAATCAGCCTGGTGGCGTACGCGATCAATACTAGGTGCCCAGCGAGAGATAAGGTGGTCGTGGTTTCGGTGAAGTAAGCGATCAACCCAGCTCATTGACACCGGGTCCCCAAAGATTTCTGAGCCGAAATTCTGTATCATCTCTCCCATAGGTGGTAGTCTTGTTGTATGAAGCTCCTCTATATACTGTACAAGCTCCAGCTCTTGTGGTGGCAGTAGGGATTGTCTCATCCCATCACTGGTGGCTTTATCGCGTGAAACCCCTCGCCACCTTCGTGAGACAGCACTTCGGCTGCAACCGTATTTGGTAGCAACTTCTCGATACATAAAAGATTCTACAAAGTCGCGCGATTTCAGATCTTGAATCGCTTTATTGACAGCGTTCATATTGATAGAGTTACGACGCGTTGAAGTTTGTGGGTTGTTTGTGGTTGTGGGGTGGGTTGTGCGCGGCCCGAAAGCGTGCGCAGCCCGGTGGGGTACCCTACTGAGCCACTCGCTATACCTTTACGTTAACGTGTTTCACCACCGAACCGGCAGCCCCACCGAACCGGCAGCTTTCTTACCCCACCCTACCTTCGTAACAACAACGCGTGATGTCTCAACAACGCAACGCGTACAAAGCCTATACTGAAGTAGATATATCCTTAGCTATTCAAGATATCCAATCTGGATCTATTAGAAGTGAAAAGCGCGCTGCTGCAGCTTATAACGTTCCACGAACTACTCTCCAAGAGCGACGCGCTGGAGGACGCGCTCGACGCGATTGCGAGCCAAATTGCAAGCGCCTAACAAAACTAGAAGAGGAGGCTATTACTAGGCGTGTAATAGTTGAGGCTGAACGAGGACTACCCTGTGGGAGAGATGACGTGCGAGATATGGCCAACAGACTGCTCCGAAAGCGTGGCGGGGAGGAGGTTGGCAAGAACTGGGTTGATAGGTTTGTCCAGCGCAATCCTGAGCTGCGTACGCGCCAAAGCCGTCCATACGATCACCAGCGAGCTCTCTGCGAAGATCCAGCGCTTATTAAGGGCTGGTTCGAGCTGGTTCAGAATACAAAAGCAAAATATGGTATCGTAGACGAAGATATCTAAATAAATAAATCAATTTAAAGTGCTGCCTGGTTCCCGTGAGGGTCTATGAACACTGAATGCTACAATGTGTATTGCGGGGCAAACGTGACCTAAGCGAACTTATGTCTAAAAACCTCCCGCGCCTGAGTATCCGTAGTCTCGTTCTTTCCTTTTGTCTCTTTCCTTATTTAACGGTGCTTTCTTTAGACAAGGGAGCCGAGGTGTGGTGCTGGAGTGATTAGTCCATCTCATAATCAGCTGTTGGTGTGGCTGTCCTTATCGGGAAGAGTTGGCTCTGTCCTGGTGCCATGGCCGCAGAGCTGAGGTGGGTAGGCCTCCCGACCGTTTTTTCCTTTTTCGGCTATCATCAACTTGTGTCCTATGTTCGCTGCTTGCTGTTGTAGAGCTTCCGAAGAAACTCAGGACAGGCGTGGTGGATCCTGCGGTTGGGGAGGCGCTGCGCTGTATCTGCGTAGTGCGCATGAGCAATTCTTGCTTTTTTTCCTCATTCGCTTTCCGGAAGCTTTGGTGAGCTTTGCAGTGTCTAGTCATCCAGGCCTTATGACCCTTTGACTTGCAGGCTACACAGCTGGCTGCTTCGTCGCCCTTCGTTTTGCAGTCCCTTGTGGAATGGCTGCCTGCGCAGTGTCCGCAGATGTCCTTGGTCGCATTACACACAGATTGGCTGTGGCCCCATTTCCAGCACTTGAAGCATTGTCCGNGCGATGATAGGGAGACTAGCTAATATCGACCGCGGGCTATCTCCCTTTGCTATTAGACAACTATATCTAGCATGCGTTACGAGCATTGCAGATTATGGGTCGCCAATCTACTGGCGAAACCAGAGCTATATAGAAGATCAGCTTCAGCCACTACATAACGCGGCGTGTAGAAAGGTACTAGGAATGTTCAAAACAGCTCCAGCTACCCCAACAAGTATTGAAGCTAGCTTGCCGTCACCAGCCATACGGCTAAGCCAAACGAATCGAAAATACGCTCTGCGAGCTATACAACTAGCTCCAACCCATCCAATTACAAAAGCTATTGCAAGGCTACAAAAAACAACCCTTCAGCTATCAAAAAAGCCATACAAGACTAGACAGCTACGGGCTATCACGAGCTCCATCCCATCTACCCAAGAGATAGAAGAAATCATCCCATACAAGTTCAGACCATGGAATTCTCTCAACTACAATATCTCTATATCAAAGAAATCGAAAGAAGAAGAGGCAGCCGCGCACAAGGATTACATCCAAATGATAGAGGATAACTCTATAGTAATCTACTCAGACGCCTCTAAAACTAAAGACGGAGATGGGATAGGAGTAGGCTTAGCAGTCTATAACCCAAACCAAGAAGAAATCTACGCAAGAAAAGAGAATATAGGCGACAACCAACTCGTCTATAATGGAGAGCTTGAAGGAATTGCAATGGCCTTCGAGTACGCTGCTAAAACTGCCCGAAAAGACCAAAACATCCACGTTTACGCTGACAACCAGGCCGCAATCTACGGGCTCCAAAGCCTATCAAATAAGCCCGGCCAGCAGTGGGTAGTTCGGTGCCAAAAAGCAGCAAAAGCTATCCGTAACAAAAAAGCAAAGATCTTCTTGAAATGGGCTCCAGGCCATACAGATATAGAAGGAAACGAAAAAGCTGACTCCTTAGCAAAGGAAGCTACAAAACAAACACCAACAAAATCACAAACAAGTCTAGCTTTTCTAGGTACTAAGATCAAACTCCTTCAACGAGCTAGCCAAGCAGAAGAGTGGAGAGAGTATAGGGAAAAAGCAAGAGAAAAAGAAGACTAGCTATGGAGCTATCTTCGATCTAAAGCTCAAAAACCAACTAGCAATCCCGAGAGGCATGAAAAGAGATATTTCAGGCTCTTTCTATTCTCTTAAGATAGGACACGGATACTTTAACTCCTACCTAAAGAGAATTAAGAGAAGAGAATGTGATCTTTGCAAATGTGGGAGACCGCAAACAGCAGAGCATCTACTTCTATACTGCGACTTCTACAGCGCAGAAAGAAACCAGCTTAAAAAGACGCTAGACCAAAAAGTACTTAAACTCCCACTTCTACTCCATACCACGAGCGGCATAGAAGCTACTTTAGCTTTTATTACTAGCATGAGGATAGGAACAAGAAAGTGGCATCTAGGCCAGGACGGCTAGACGAAAAGAAAAACAACTTTGCTTTTATTAGTACCATTTCCTTTCCCCTAAGAGAGCTCGCTGGAAGGCAGCCTAGCTGCCCTACATCTCTCCCTGTTACCAAACTGCTCTTTAGCACCAGGCATCTAGAAGGCTAGCAATAGCTTAGCTAGATAAAGGCCGAAGCACCATAGTCACGCAATACAGCACAACGTACCAAATTGTAACTAGTTAGATAGAATGGCCTTTGGCCAAAGTCCTACATAGCCAACGGCTGATACAGGACTATAATGGAATAATAATAATAATAATGATTTCAAACAAATCGATTTTTTTTAAAAAAGCGAAAACGGAGACGATTTGGTTTGAAATTCGGAATTTGCTTAAAAAGGTCCGTAAACAAAAGCATGTCACTACTGATGTGAGTTTTGATACGGCTTTTGGCCGGGCTAGTACTTTCTCACAGCACTTTTGAAGCGGCTCTAGGGAGACACAATGTCTTCTCGCAGACCGTTCGAAGCGGTTTCGACATTTTCTGTAAGTCGGGCTTTTGAAAAAATGGAATAGGAAAGATAGGAAGAAGGAAGATGAAGATGATTATGGTGGAAGAAAGATAGTTCTGGCGGAGTGACATATTTCCTTGAGAAAGTGCGTAAACAAAGGCACGTGTTCATTGCTGCCTAAGTAGATGCAACTATCTACTGACGTGCGGCTTCTAAAAAAGACGGTGCTCCTGTGAGCACCTCCAACTTGGAAGCCCATTCCTTCATCGCTGGAAGAGTGTGTGCCGTCTGCTTTCTATACCGATATGATACTTTGAGCTAGTCTTCTGCATGCTCCAGAACCAGCATCATCGCTCCCCTTAAATCTCATCCATCCTCCTCAAAGCCCTTCCTCCATAACATACTATGCCTGGTGCGTTACTCCTCGCTTCTCCCAGACCGCATAAAATCGCTTTTTGAACGCTGAGTCTGCCAAGTCGCCACCCGGTATGTCCTACATCTATTGGTCTCAGTTTCACATTGAGCGAAAGGATGCCCCACAGCTCACACGATAGCGAAATGTGGAAATTGAAACGGCGAAGCAGCCATAATATGTCTGTGTGACTTGTCATCGTTCACGGCAGGGTAGGAATTAATGGGGAAAAGAGTTTATACGAGAGGCTTTTCATCAGAGATGTGGAGGTTGTGACAGGCATCCCTTAGAAGGCATCTGGAATTTCGACCACGAGCGTAAGTGACGGATATACGAAACGGATCTCGGTGGTATTTCTCGCTAGGTATTTCATGGAGCGGAGAGAGAATCGCACGAAAGCTTTGAGACTTGCTTCATCATCCATTGCGATGAGCCCCTACAGGCGAAGCCTTTTCCACAACTGCCTCATCGAAAGTTTTCCTCTTCGATAACGCATCATTCTGGGCAATGCTCTCGGATCACACAAGTAGGATATGTGTTTATCCATGAACGTGATACCGTAGATGGAGCTGAAGCAGTCATGTAGATCGATTAAACCAATGAGGTGTTCAGCTCGAATGACAATGACTGGCGGCGACCACAATATCACTCGCATCCGTGGCAAAACGACAGATGATGCTTCTGATTTGATCTGATGGATAGTTACGAGGATCGAGAGACCTGGGATGACCGTATTGAAGAGTATCACATAATGTTGGTCATCCCGTAGAGGAACCCTGTCTCGGTACTTTTTCATGCCCAGCTCCTCGTATACCATGAGACGTATATCTTTTGGGAGATCCAAAAATCGAAATGATTGTTTCGTGCCATCTTTGATGGTGGAAGTTTCGGGCGCAGTGGTGAGTGGAGGAGGATGTGAGAGCTTTGGAGGACCCATGGTTCTCAAACGGCAAAGTTGAGGTGACTGAAGAACGTTCTTATTATGGTATCGTTCGCTGCAACACGCATTGGTCAGCATTTAACTCGGGACACACAGATGTTTGCTGGTCAAGTATCTTAGAGGTTCTTGTTGCAATAACACAGTGCTCATACTCAGATATGCAGAGGATAAGTTTGTCACATGAGAGGCTCGCTCAGGGATCATTATTCCCTTCCCAACAACAGTCAGCACTAATGACCCTGGGATGTTTTTGAAAAGATCCTGATACTAATCTAACCGGAGCATTGCTTTCGTTACCACGCTCGACGAGGTATGCCTTGTCATCATTGGCAGATTGTGAATGAGATGACGGGCACATTTCTGCCCACATATCATATGTAGATCATACTGAAGTGCAACGAAGATGCAGGGACCATGTCAGTCGTATCTCGTCATTCTAAGAGGACCTGGTGGGTGGTGGCAATTTAGTTCCTATGCGCACAAGGTGAAAGTCAAGTTCACTCATGGCTCGAGCAAATCAAGCGATCCCCGACTTGTCCACGGGGCGCACAGGTTGATACAAATATAAATCATTGGATGTAAGGATCACTTGCTGAGGAATAATAGAAGAAGATAGTCAAGCTCATTACCATTATTTGTGGATCTTGGAATAAGGCTCAACAGCAAGCAAAGACACCATCAGTCTCCAGACCAAGACACATCTCTTCAAGTATCTCACCTGGTCCCAAAGGACCTGTTTCAAGGCTATGAAAACCCAGCTCAAGCCATCTTACTCACTGAGATCCAAACCCCATCCACTTATCACTGCCGCCCCTCAGAGAGACGACTCTTCCAACCCAGTCGTCACTCCCAACCGCTTATCCCAAAGCGTCTCCACAATATGAAAAGCCGCCCTCCGCTCATCCCAATCCTCTACGCTATCGTACTGAAGCCACCGACCTCCCCTCGCGCCAATACTCTGCACAGATGCATCGCCTGCCTCGATACCGTTTTCGGCTCTGGAAACGGCCGCATACCTAATCAGCCCGTACGCCTCCAGATCCTCAAATGTACACGGAGTAAATAGCATCTGCCGCACATCTTGCATGCGCGCCCTCCATGAGTCCTGTGCGGAGTTCCCTGTTGATGGAACGGCAGTGTAGTATCCCAATGCGTGTCTGCTGTCGTGATAGAACCGCGGTAAGAAGAGTATAGTAACGACATCTTCGTTTTCCTCATCCTGCTCGTGTAATATGTCTTCTGCCAAAACGTCGCGTTGTAGTTTGGGAAGCCAGCCTGCGGGGGGAAGGTTGGGCAGGTGGTTGATCGCCGACTGGGAGTTTATGTAGGGGAGGTTGTGCTGGGCGATGCGTACTATGGCGAGACAGATGGCGGGGTTGGTCGTCATGCACGTGTAAATTTGGTGTTCGTACTCGGTATACACTGGCGGTGGTCGCGGGATAGCTGTGGATGAATAGTTAGTGCTATGCTTGTGTCGCTCTCGCTCGATTTTGTCTTGCTGCTCATCACCAGCGTGTCGCGCATCCGGCTCTCTCAACCCGTTGCGACGATAATCATCGAAATCTGTGCAGATGTACTTGTAGTCCTTCTTTAGAGAAAGCTGTTTGAGGTAATGCTCTACGCCAGTGAGTCGTCCTGTCTCGTTCAGAGTTTCGACGCTGTTCACTACTATATCATCTTGGTGGGAATCCCATGGGTACTTCCGTAGAGGTTGCGGCGCTGTGGACGCATCTGGCGAAGTGGCTGTACTGCTTTTTATGGGTGTGCGTTTTGTGAGTACTCTGGCCATTTTCCTGGAGTTCGCTGTAGTAAACGCTCTAGAAGTGACGGCTGGATGATTGGCTTTTGGCATAGTGGCGGTGTTGTAATGTGGCCCGTGAATCAAGCAGGACCGGTAAGCATCCAAAACATTAATGGAACAATCTGGACGGGTGGAAAGTAATGGTGTAAGAAGTCGTATTGTAATCTATGGATAACGGACAAGGTCTGTGCACCACGAGCGTTTGTGGCCAAGTTTCACTGAACATTCAAAGCGCGCGCAAATCCATGGTTTGTATGATTACTATTACTATCAATCCGAGTCATCATCAGTATCCTGTCCAAGCACTAGTGATATTTTATCGTTGTCGCTGTCATCGTCACCTTCACCTGGATCAGGAAGCTCTGGAATCGCAGAGGCGGTGTTGGTAGCAGTGAAATTTGAGGTGGCCGACGCTGTCGCATCGAGAAGAATGTCGTCAGAAGGCGTGGTAGCAGTGGAAACAGGCTGTGCGGTACGCGTAGGCTGTAGCTTATCTTGGTTCGTTTTCGCACGCTTCGAAGGAGAACGAGGGCCTTCATCGCTGATTGGACGCTTTGATTCGCCAGAGGCTGGGGATTCTGACAGAAGTGCATTCCCTGAACCCGTGAATGCTGAATTCGGCCTAGAGGAGATGAGTGCGGACACGTCGGTGTGGAGAACATCCGTCATGGCGAAGTCTTTCACTGCAGTACCAGCACTCTCCTGTAAAAAGCCATCAACCACTTCTTCTGGAGCTTGTGACTCAACCTCATCCTCAACATCCCCGTCGTCATCTCCCTCTTCTATATCCAAGTCTTGACCACCTAGGCGGATTACTGGCATCCGTGGCCTCAGCATGCCCTCAACGTCCCTTTCAGCAGAAAATGACCGAGCTATGAGTGGCAGAATGCTTGCTGCAGGTTTACCAAACTTCTTGCTTGGCGGAGGGTTCAGCACGCTTGCTACCATGGCTTCCTTGTGCTGTGCGAGAATGGCTGTGCGGTCTAGGCGAGCTCGCATGGAGTCGGATAGATGTTGAGCACGAATGTTCGAGAGTAGCACAGGCAGAAGATTGTAAGCGGCTTGGGACAATCCCGTATAGCCGTCGAGGTAATTGTCAGGTTCTTTGGAGGCGCTTAGGAAAGCGTCTGCGTTTGCAGACGTCTGTGGCTGAGCGTTGCCATTTGCCTTGGCACGATTGGAGATATGGTTGGCTGTGTTGATAGTTGTAGCTGAAGGAAGCAGGTCATCGCAGCAGGAGCGGATAAGGGGCAGGAGAGAGTCAACAATAGACTTGTGAAGCGCGACCCCAGATCTCTTTAAAAGAGCTGACGTTGCTACATAACATGCCGTTCTGACTTGAACAGTATCTCTCTCCACATTAAAGACCCAGACAAGCTGATCAATGATCATCGGGTCCAACGCAATTGTGCTCGACTGAGACCTATATGCTAGCGATAAAAGCACTTGGATCGCAACAACATGTACCTCCGGGATCAACAGCCAAAGGTTTTCTCGCTCTTCTTTGCTGACTTGCGCATTCAGGCGGATAGTGTTTTGGAAGTTTTTGGATGAAGATACAGGGATGGTGATTGAGAGCATCCTCAAGATCAAATCAACGATCAGACCGACGTCCAAGTAGACAGTGCTTAAAGTGGGACTCTCTATGTACTCTTTCAGGAGATACAGGAGTCCCAACAGTCGTTCACCACCGGCGAAAATGCCCGACCAAGATGGAAGACCTGAGCTTGGCTCCTGATCCTGGGTTTCATAATTGACGGTATGGCTATTCGCCAAGGGTGCTTCACGGGAAGTAGATTGCCAATCTTCCATTACCGCACGGAACACATGATCTGCAGTCTGGTGGGCGCTGTTGACTATATTTTTGACGGATATTGTCCAATCCTCACCAGAACTACCCTTTGATGCGCAGTAAGGTAGCTGCACATAGAGCTGGCGCGCAGCCGCAGCAATATCGGATGTAACCCCATGCCTGAATTCAGAAATTTCTTCTTGACTCAGCTTGGTGGACGGTGTGGGCGCAACCAAGCGGGCTAAGAGTGGGTGGAGCTGTTTGAGGTATGATCGAAAGACCGTGGGATGTCGGGGTAGCAGTTGGCTGAAACTCTCCAGGATTGTTAACAGCAAAGAATCCGGTACATTGGCCGTATTGGCTATCTGTAGTCCCGCTTGTACAAAAGGCGTTAGAGATGGAGTGGTAATCTCGCGAACCAGCGTCGGATATTCCTTTGTCAGAAAAAAGATGCGTGTCAGAGCGATGATGCACAGTTTCTTCGAGGATGGCGGGTCCGGCTTGTTGAGGAGTCCCAAGAGACCGCGAACCCAGGGCAGACTCCTTTGCAAAGTTTCCCAACCTCCGACTTCGATGGTCGCTTTGATCAAGACAATGGCGCACCATCTTCCGTGAGGAGTGCGATCTTGGAGAAGAGTAGACAGGAGAGTGCGGTACTTGTGCACGGCGACAGAGTATTCGGAGGAAGTGGCTTTGGTGCCTGAAGCCTGGGGCGACGAAAGAATAGTCCTGCACGAGGCCAAGGATGCAGCTATTGCAGGCACGTGCTGGGGAAGTTGGGGAGTTGGTGTAGATGAGATGCGGAAGCTGAGCGCTCGCAGTGTCGCGAGTTCTGCAGCAAGGGGCGCCATGATGAGCTGTGTCTGCCTTGTCTGAATAAATCAATCCAGCTCGTCTCTTTTGAGCTGGACTGTAAGAGCAATAGTATCTAAGTCTATGGCAACAAAAAAGTTTGGACCTCGGCGGTCGTGTCGGCCCGTGAGGCGCTAAGGCGACAGGGATGGGGGACTAATCCGGCTGGGTGGGACCAGAGCTGCAGTCGGTCTGTGACATGTGGATGGCCATGGCCGCCGCGGTCGTAAGGAATATTGCTACTCGAACATGACTGTGCATGTATCGCGACTTTGCGTAGTGCCAAAGGCATATCTTTAACACCATGGTGGTATGTTGCCTGCCATATTGCTTTGTGTGTCCAGGGAGTAGCCACTTCCAGCGCAACGTCATTTCTCTACGCCCATAGCTTACAACAGCACAGAACGCCCCTGAGAACGAGAAAGCGAAGCGCTACATCCAGCAATTGGACGAGGCCAGATGTGCTGGACGATGGGCTGATGTGCCCGAGCTGTGCAGAAAGGTTGAGAAACACGCACCGCACCGGAAGTGTCAGCAAAACCTGTTCCCTTTGCACGCCGTGACTGAGGGCTAACGTCGGAGCAAGGCCTCACCCTTACAGCCCGCTCCGAAACACAGGTAGCTGCATATAGTACCCAGCGCCCCTCCACTGCCTCCTCGACCGCCTCTGCTGGGCTGTCGCAGATTGTACCTTCGCTACTTGCCGCCATCGACGAAGACAGTAGCCACGACCAAGATGTCTTCCAGGCCACCGTGTGTATTGCATGGACCCACTACGTACTCGATGAGCTTGCTCAGGCCGTATCACGGCTTCCAAAAGATTTTGGAGTCGTCGCAACAGAGCTGTCAGGCGAAGCAGGAGGCTTGCTGCATGGATGGTCCCGGGTCTGCTTGGTAAAGGGCTCATACATTAAAGGTACGTGCAACGCCTTTCCCAGAAGCAAATCCCGGGTCTGACGTAGTACAGGTTCTGCGCTCGAAAAGACAGGCGCGGTCGGCGAGGCAGTCATGGCCTACTCGTCCGTAATGCCATGGCTGTCCAGCGCCATCACACCCAGCACCGAATCCGCGCAATTCCACATGTGGGGTGAACATTCCATTGTCCGTCTCTGCCAGCTGTCCGACCAGTCTACGAGCACTGGCGAAAACGTCACCGCCTTCGATGCCCTGCGAACGTACCGGTACTGGGCCAAGTTCTGGGATGCCTCGTCTAAGAACAACACAACCGACATAGCCGATTTGGCACAGCACCGACGACTGGCATGGAAAGCATACTACGACTCACTCTCCATTATTCTACGTCGAAACCTTCCGTACGAGCCTGACTCTACGCCCGTCATCGCAGAGAAGCCTTCTTCAAACCCTCGCTCCGACATACGATTACGGCAGAGAGCAGAACTCAAGCGAGTGGAAACTATCTATGAAAATCTTTTGATCAAGGAGACAAAGTTTCCCAAGGCCAGCGAAACCAATCACGAGGTTGAATCATGGGTGGACTCTGTCATGGACAACTGGCGCCTGCTCTGTGGCCCAACGTGGTCCGATGAGGATCTTGGTGAAGGAGGCAAGGAGGGCGTTGCTCGAGGTGTACTTGATGTGAGTGTCCAACGAACAATTTTGCTCATCAGTACTAACGCGGTTTAGATCCTCTACCGAGCAGCCACCAAGACATATCACTCTACCCAAATACTGCGCAACTTATTCGTCGTTCACGCATCGCTCGCTGAGCCTGAGTTGGCTTACAAAGCCTACGATGCTTACGTGGAGATCATCCAGCGGAACAAGGACCGAGCGGAAAAAAGCGGGGAACCCGAAGCAGGTATAGATGATGATGGCACCGTCTTGCGAACGTCAGCAGAAGCCATTAAGATGCTTTGTCGCTGGGGATCCAAGAAGGAAGCCGAAAAGGCGCTCGAGATTGGCCACAGTATCGAACACTGGTTGGAACAAGCAGAACATCGTCGTGAGGCAAAGGGTGCCGTCTCTGTTGCCTCGGCAGAACCAGTGGTCGAGCCCATGGCTCTGGCAGCAGCATACTGCGCCATCGGCATGAGCCAAGCTCACTGGGCGTGGCTGACTTACGATGTTGAAACACGTTCAAGCATACAAACCAAAGCTGTACAGTACCTTCGTAAGGCGCTTTCACCGCAGCTTGGCGACGAGAACAATGTGGAGGCTCTATATGCGCTAGCCTTGGTGCTGGCAGAAGTGCGAGACATTCCAGGCGCAATTAAGATCGCCAAGCGTGCCTTGTCCTCAGGCGCTAAAAGTACCGCGATCAGTACTGACGGAGTGCTTTCCGATGGTATTACCAGCGAATTCGGCCGAGAGCGCAAGTTGATGCCAGTATGGCACCTTCTTGCTTTGTTGCTAACATCGCGATCTGATTTCGCTGCGGCCGAGCGGGCTTGCGAAGCGGCTTTCGAGCAATTTGGTGATCCCACCGTTATGTTCGGCCGTGGTGATTCGGGTGCCTACCGCAGTGAGCATCTAAATGATGCCGTCGGCCAAGATACCGCGGACTCGGGCGTCGTGGATCGCATGGAGCGTTTTGAGAAGAGCAATATTTTGCAGATTAAGATGACGCAGCTGGCGCTTCTTGAAATTACAGATGGTGCCACTGCCGCGGTAGATGGGTGCGATGAATTGCTGGCGTTATATGGTCGACTTTTCGGCGACCCGACGGTAGATGCGATCAAGCCGCCAACTCCTCCTGCAGCTTTGGCGCCACCCAAAACTGCTATTGGTATCGGGCGAGGGAGCATCTTTCGGGGGAGAGGCTCGGTCAGGGCACAGCAAGACAACGCCGCTCGCAACGCATCCGCTGTCAGCTCTAAAACAGCTACCACACAGCCAGATCAGGCTCCAGCTATCCAAGTAACCAACAATGAATCTGCGGCAGATCCCAATTCCCACCATCGACATCATCTCTTTCATCACAAACATGAGGATGGACAGGTTGGCGTTACGCGAACTGCAAGCAAATTGCAAAAGCGGCGTTCACGTTCGGCTAGTCTTGGCAAAGCCTCTATCCCAGAGACTGATCTAGCCCAAGGAGTTCCACCGCTTCCAGAAAACGGGATTGATGGTTCTTCGCTTTCAAACGGCCCCATGGGCTCTGCTCTACCTAATGTCTCCAGAAAGTCCAATGAGAACGGAGAGCGACCTCTACGGTCTATTCCTCATAATCTCGACCATTCCGCTCCGCCGCTAGCGCACGACCACCCACCTAAGCAAGATATGCGTTTGCCTTCTGCACTCCCGCGTGTAGACTATGTGCCTTCCGATCCTCACTTTTCGAAGATTCAAGAGCGTCGACAAAAAGTATCATTACTGGTCAGTATATGGATCTTCATCTCACGGCTATATGCAAGGGCACACATGTTCCAAGATGCAAGAGAAGCTGTAGCGGAGGCATTGAAGTTGGTAGACACATTTGAAGCAGAGGTATCTGTAGAGTCAGCCACAGCAAAAGCACTTGCAGATAAGGGATGGGGCGGTGGAAAAAGTGTAGAAGAGCTATGGGCCGACGTATTTGCTGCGGTAAGTGATGAAGCTCATTATCCCAGCATGTTCGCTAATTTCGATCAGCGCGGAGGGCTCCTCGTTGCTCAATCGATGCCCCATGAGGCTCGCGCAGACTTTGAACAAGCTCTACAACATTTCCCCGATCATCCTGAAGGTATCGTGGGTTTATCAAACATACTTTTAGATATCTACAATGAGGCTATACCCTTAGAGCCGGTCAATGCTGCGGTCGCACTATCTCCGTCTCGGCCAACCTCAGCCGCTTCCATTCAAGCCAGTCCGTCCACCACAAGGTCGCAATATCTTACCTCGCACACCCCTTCGGCTGAGAATCAGCTTTCTCCGCCTGAGCTGACTCGTCTTGCAGCGCGTGATCGTGCTTTTGGGCTGCTCTCAACCCTCACAAAACTTGGCGCTGGCTGGGATTACTCGGAGGCATGGTATGCGTTGGCCAGAGCTTACGAGGAGAGTGGGCAGATCGAAAAAACAAAGGAAGTCCTCTGGTGGTGCGTGGAGCTCGAAGATACGCATCCTATGCGAAGTTGGAAGAATGTAAATACTGGCGGCTTTGTGTTGTAGCTTATTTTAATATATGCCTGATGGGCTTGATACTCATCGCTGCTGTCGATTTTAATAGTACTAGGTAGTGCCTGTAGACCCAATATCAAACGAAGTGTGACCGGAAGACACATCATTCTTCGCGAACCAGCATCTGAAGTGCCCAAAGTCGTGGGAAGGCAAAAGGCACCCAGCTAATCTTATCCCCTGTCCGAACCTAAATCAGGCACTAAGATAGTAACCACGTGACTCCAACTTTCTACGGATACCCGTGCACAGGGCTCAGGAGTATATCAACTCTTTTTTCTTTAAACGTAGAAGGGAGATAGCAATGAACCATAGTTACTTGCCACCCCTACTCACCCGCACGCTGTGTACACCGTGCAACTAGCTGTATTGACTTAGACATCTTGCTATCACCAAGCGCTGGCTAGCCAATAGAGTCCATTCAACATCCCCTAATATACCTCGCCTTCACAATAAGCGGAGGCTTTTCCCAGAGTAAATACACCTTCTGCTTAATCCAGCTCTGACTCTCCTCACACAATTCGAAATCAAAATTCCATAAGAGTTTTCCAAGAATGATGCGCATCTCATGATTCGCAAGACTATAATCAATTAGCGTTAGCGAAATTCTATTCTTGTCGTCTTTGCTGATTTTATCGAAAACTTACCTTTGACCAATGCAGTTGCGCGGCCCAATCGAGAATGGGTTGAAAGCGTCTTTGTGGTCATCATCGTAGCCAGTGCCGGGGAGCCAGCGCTCAGGAATGAACGAGTCGGCATCCTTGAAGTTCGTGCTGTGATGGTAGGCTGCGAATTGAGAAACTGCGACGCGAGTCTGATTTGTAGTAGGTTAGAAAAAACAAATTCAAGTTTCGAATTTCCATAATGTGCTTACGTTTTCTGGGATCCACTGTCCGTCGACGGCGTTGCCTCCAGGTGGAGTCTTGCGGAACAAAGGAGTGGGAATGACGGGGTAGACCCTTAGACTCTCCTTGATGCATGCGGACATGAAAGGCAGGTGTTGCAACGTATCAAGAGTCAGCTCGTCCTCGCGCAGAGCACGCACCTCTGCCTGGAGCCTTTCCATCTGCTCTGGATGCATTAGACAGAAGTAGAAGAGGGCGCTGAGTGTTGAAGCTGTTGTCTCTGTTCCCGCGACCATGAATAAAATAGCATCGGCCATCATGATCTCTTTTGGTATTTCGCCTTGCTCATTTTTGGCCATGACCAGCGACCAGATATCAGGTTTGCCAATGTCGATGCCTTTTGCAAGGCGCTTCTCGACGCGCTGAGCAGAGTAGTCGTAATGTGCTAGCGCAGCATCATTGAGAGACTTGGGCACGGCGTATCTGATTAAACGCCCAATGATTGTGTAGTCTAGGGAAATGCGTAGGACCGAAGCAGTCTTTATGCTGCCAAAGACCTGTGCGACCCACGGACTCAACTCCGATTGCTCGAGTAGACCGAGAGGCTCCCCAAATGTCAGGTCTGCCATCACGTCAAACGTACAGCAGTTGAGCAGTTTTTGGATATCCGTTTTGCTAGTTGAGTCCTCTGTGACAGCTTCCTTGATGATCTTGACGAGCAAGTTGACATAGCCGAGAATCAGGGGCTCTTGTTTCCTTAAGGCTTTATCGCTGAACGCGTTCTGATACATTCTTCGTCGCGGCCTGTGGACTTCTGTCCTATATTCCGAGGCTAAAGATCGCATGCCTTTGATGTTTGATGGAACAGATGATGGATCCTTGCGGTTCTCAAGCCGTTTGCCAATTGAGGAACCGGCAATATCTCTCCAGGCTCCAGCTGTCACAAAAGACAATCGATCAGGTGCAAGGCGGACAACTTCCCCATATTTCTTGTGCATTGCCGCCCCCCATACAGCTTCCTCGCCCATTAGGCATTTGTAGTGGTAAAAAAATCCGGTAGCTGCAGCAATCTTTGGGCCGGGGACTTTGATTCCAAATTAGCAAAAGCATTGTATGAGAAGTAGAAGATACCCCTTACATTTGCGGCAAGGATGGAAGAAAACATTGTAGATGGCAAGCAGCAAGAATTGAAGTATGACCTGGGTATTTGCTTAGCAAGTCAGAAAGGCAAAGTGCAGATGGGTTGTACTGACGACTCCAACAATCGAAGCCACGAGGAACAGTACGTTCCCCATCTGGAACGTCAAAGTGTGTGCGACACCCTAAAATGTATTTATAGCAAATTTGAGAAACGAACTAAAAGCTCAACATAACAAGAGTGAGGGCTGATAGGTATGTGGATTCTATCAAATGCTCTTAAAATCTTTCAAGTAGAAGAGGGACGATAGCTGCAACAGAGAAGGCCATCTAACAGTGCTATATGTACTCAATCAGAATTATTTTGAATGTTTGGACACGATTAAAACTCGCAGATCGCTAGACAGGCTTTGCTTATTGAAACGCGGAGCATCGGGGGGTCACGGAGGTAAATCTACCCCTTGCGCGCTTGCTCAAATTATCACGCACACTGGGTACACCAGAGCTCCACAGTCGCAAGTTGCGAACCTAGTTAGGTTAGTTCCGAGACTGTTTTTTTTTCCAAAAAGTGGCATTTTTGTCGGTAATGCACATACGTACGACTTGTCGCAGTGATGACGTAACTTGTGGCTGAAGCAGCTAGGAGAGGCAAGTTTCCCAGTGGGTTGGATGTTGAATAATATATTTCAGGAAACATACCTGATTCTCTCAAAAAAAAAGAGTTATTTACTCATTTCAAATGAGCAGGAAAGAATACAGTTGGTGATCAAGCACACAATCTTGATAGTTGATAGTCTCGAGTTAGCTTCTGCGGATCTTATTTTGGCCAATCTTTTGGATATGCAGCACCAAATCCCAGACGAAGGGACGACTGCGGGAAATTAACAAGTCCATTTTTAGTGTTCCATAGCATAGTCGCTTACCAACAGCGCCCAAGCTAATGTCATGTTCTAAGACCGTCCTTTAACTCGTCCAGATGGATCTACGTAACAGACCAGATACAGTTGCACCAAACCAAAAAGGTAGGGAGATCATGTATGGCGTGATTTACAGCTTGGCAACAGCCAGTCCCAAAAGCTATACAGCGATCGTCCGATTGGACCAAAAGTGTATGCAGTAGAAATATCTTGTTTTCAATCTTGAGTTTTTGAGCTACACGGGCACTACGTAACGGGGATCATGCCAAGGCGCTATAGAAACCCGGAGGATATGTAGATCATACGGAAAACCCACCTCCTATTGGGGAAATTCCCTCATGTCGTTCGGAGGAACGGACGATGGGATTTCCTGGACATAATTGAGCTCTAATATTACAAGGTTAAGGCACTCCTATCAATGCTCTCTATAGCTTACTGTGTAACAAGTGATTAAGCACTGTGTAATTTGAGGATGCAAGGTATTGCATAAAAGAAAGTGTTTCGCTGAAGGAGAGTGAAGGGTGGTACAGTCATTAGCGATTGCGGCTTCATCACCGCACACAGCATCTCAAAATTCCAGTCATCATAAGATTGAGAATTGACCAGTCATATCGGTTGTTATGTAGCTGACATCTTGCGTTAAGCTATGTACGGAATGTGGGGCTATTCGAAGCCGCTGCGCAGCTGTGTGGAAGGATGAAGCCGCAATCGCTAGTGACTGAGTGAGTCTACGTCGGTACACGATAATGGAGGCTAGTTGGCTATATCATCTAGTCGCACGCGTAGGTGCGGTGAATTGATGTGTATATTGTGTCTGCTATCTACCATCTTCATTTATCTGTGGTGTGTAGCTATTGCTTTTTCTTGTTGAGGTGAGGCATCCTTGTTGCCGTTACAGTGGCTAGTTGCTTCGGCTTAGCTGGGGTCATTGCTTCTGCGGCCTTGCATAGGCTGCGGCACATCTCGCTTGGGTGTGTAGAGAAATAGAGCACATCTGCAGTTAGAAGTCTGTGCGATTCTATGATGATTTAAAATGGCTGACCGAAAAAAGCTCTTTCAATCCTCGTTGCATACCTACAACCTTGCCTTTTTTACACCCTCTTTTAACATCTCTTCCACCGCGATTTCACTTGTCATCAAAATACACGTGTCTTTCAGACTGGGTACACGATATCTCTTGTTGACCACCTGATACTCCTCACTGACCAGCATATCCCTGAAATGCAGTATACTGGGGTAATGCGCCAATGCAATCTCATCCCAGTCGTCGTTGCCGCTGCTCGCTTCACCATTACTGCCGATAGGACTTGCGGATATTCTATTGATGGATTCTCCCTTGACGTGTGTGACGTTTCCGACAATCTTTGCGTTACCACCGTGCCTAGAGCCAATAGAATGTGCAAATGCAGTTCCGTATTTGATGTACTCTTGTTTCATACCAGGGTTGAAAGCAAGTAAATTGAACATTGTGACCGCGCCTTTTGCTTCTTTGGAACCGCTGTTGACAAAGGATTGAATCCACATGTTCAATTCATCGCTCAATTCCAAACTTTGACTCGATTGCGTTGTCTTCTCTTTGAGATTTTGTTGCAGCTCAGGTACAGTTTGGGAATCTGGATGTAGAAGTTTGTTGTTCTTTGAGGCAAACTCGTTGATTAAGCGGGAGGGTACACCGGTTGTTATGCTCCACTGATGCTCAATGAGGTTGATGAGATCTGATGGCAGAACGTCTGTGGAGGGCAAGATGAGGAGGAAGTCCCAGTGGATGTTCCGAGCGAGGAGGTGTTCGGTTGAGAGCTTAGACGGGAGAATGATCCAGCGGACGACACGAGATACGACTAGAGGCGAGACTTCGGTTGCTTTGAGCGTGGAAAGAAACGTCAAGACAGAGTTTGATGTTGCGGTGTGTAGCGCCAGTAAGTGCAGCGTGTAGAGAGGCATTTTAATCTATATGTTATGATCGGCGTCTTCAAGATGTTACAGAAGACATAGCATTTGGAGGCTGAAATGCATGACGTAAGTTCGGACAGCTTTGCCGAGGCTCATGTTATGGTGAGGAATGGTAGTGGGAATGCGAGCACGCTATACATATTCACCCAACAATGAAAATAAAGTCTTCAGAACTTGAACAAATTCGACTATTCTGCACCATCTCTATTTACTTTAGAATGCGCCCTTCAACTATTTCCTCGGCGTGCGGCCGGATGCGACCCAGCAGCTTGGCCTCATCATCAACAATCTCTGGCAAGAGATCAGAGAGGCTCTTTTGTTTAGGCGTCCATCCAAGCAGCTTCCTAGCTCTGATAGCCTTGCAACGAGAGTTGGTGCCCCAGAGGTAACTACCGGCTGGTCTCATATCATCCGCTTCTTCTTTGCTCACATTATCAATTCCTTCGTGGTTGATGAGTTTGTTCTTGAAGGCAATGTCGGCAATCTTGCGTCCGATGTCACCCCAGTAGAATTCTCCACTCTCCGCAAAGTAGTATCCTTCCTGGTTCCAAGTGGCATTGCCGCCATCAGGCGACAGAGCCGCTGTTACAAGGGCGAGAAATACTTGGCTAAGATCTTGGACGTGCACTTCGGTCCATCGATTCTTTCCCTCTCCTACGACGAAACCTTTCATTCGCTTCATTATGGCCTTAGTCATGTCGTACGCTTGCACGCTGCGCTTGTTGTCAGAGCCACGACCAGGTCCATAGATACACGGAGGGCAAACAATGGCCGATTGGATGTTGCCCGATGATGCCTCGTGGGAGCCCAAGATAACTTTGTCAACGTTGCGATGGACAGCGGTATCGGGGAGAGAAGTAACTTCAGTGATGTTGTCCCAATCATCATAGACCTTTTCTCGGCTAATACCATACGTATTTTCGTCAAAATCGGCAAATGAAAGGATGCCTGTGCCAGAGGTGTGGATGAGGTAAGACTTTCGACCACTGCGAGCAAGGCCAGCAACCAGTGCCTGGGCAGAAGGTAGGTGATCGCAATCGGCACAATGAAGAACAATATCTGCATTTGAAGCTTCCTCAGAAATGAGGTCAGTGCTGTCGAGCGTGCCATAAACGAGGCGAGTCTTGGGGTGTTGTGCAGCGACCTTGGCGCCTTTGTCGCTATTGCGGACGAGGGCGGTAATCTCGAGATCTGGGTAGGTGTTTGTAACGACATAGAGGATGTCGCCTCCAATGTAGCCGGTCGCGCCGGTGCTTAAGGTTTGTCAGTAAGCATTTCATGTCAGGTTTACTAATATGGTGGATACATGAAGAGTTTTGGCATGTTGAATAGCTCTGTAGTGCTTTTGTCGTGTAAGGTAAATATTGAAGCAGAAGGATGAATGTAGGTATTGATGTGTGCTGATGAACGCCATGTCACAGTCAGGTTAAATAGCTTTCCGGAACGACGTCACCGATTCGTCGATTTCCAACATAAGTTCCTATTTGAATATCAAGCAAGGAGGGAATTGTCGACTGCAATGCAGCAATTTGCTTACAGATATTAATACACCTGGTGTCTTTGCAATACCTTGGCCTATATGCATGTCAAATCCTCCGTGTGAGGTGATGTCGACAAGAGAAGGAGATGGTATGGTACTGTCACATGATCGCAGTGAAGTGTCCCGGTGGTGGTGGGGTCCACAACGCCTGTTTGTGTACTACATATGGGACAATGTGCATATTATCCCAAGAAAATACCACGCAATCTATGATATGCTGCAGAATTACAGGTTCTGTTTCTAGGGATTTCTATGTACCTGTTCCATGGCCCGAGAGAATGCTGAAGGGGACGTTGGTAGGGGTCGTTGGCTGCAATGTCCATACATACATAATACATACTGTACTGTATTGTACGTACGTACCTGGGGTTGCGCTCAAGCCACGTCCTAGCTTGAGCCACAACCGCGTCACCATGGAAGAGCGCGCAACACCACGACTTTGCTGAACGGCGACGTGAAGATTGATCAGAGCCCCTTTGAACTGCGAAGAGCAAGCACTCGCCCTCATGGATGTCATTCAAGCCGTCTCCGGCTATATCACCAAAATGGTGTCAGCCGGGGACAGTGCGGCAACCGGCACCTCCGCGGCCAAGATGAAGATCCTCCTGCTCGACAACGAGACTGTGGGTTTGTCTGCTCTGCCGAGTAGCTATGTGGTAGAAGCTTACATGGCATAGGTCTCGATTCTGTCGACAGCAACGACGCAGTCTGCCCTCCTCAACCATGAGGTCTACCTTACCGAGTACCGCTCCCCCCGCGACCCATGACGCGATACATGGCTAATGCTGCGGTAGCCGTCTGGACAACCAGAAGCGCGAGAAGATGCGGCATCTCCGCTGCTTGTGCTTCGTACGGCCCTCGCCCGAGTCCATCCAGAGCCTGATTGAAGAGCTGCGAGAGCCTAAGTACGGCGAATACAACATATGTGCGTTTCTTACGTAGGGCTCAGACCTATAGGCAATTGCTGACATCAATAGATTTTAGCAATATTATCAAGAAATCCTCCCTTGAGCGCCTTGCTGAAGCAGACGACCATGAGGTTGTGCGTGCTGTCCAGGAATATTTCGCAGACTTCCTCGTAATCAACCCAGACCTCATGTCTCTCGGCCTCGGCTTTCCCGACCACCGCATATGGAGCACCAGCCCAGATGCCTGGAACCAGGACTCATTGCAGCGGTCAACTGAGGCTGTCATAGCACTTCTATTGGCGCTCAAGAAGAAGCCTTTAATCAGGTATCAAAAGAACAGTCTGCTTGTAAAGAAGCTAGCGACCGAGGTCCGATACCACATGACTCAAGAGGATCAATTGTTCGATTTCCGCAAGACAGATACACCGCCCATTCTCCTGATAGTCGACCGGAGGGACGACCCCGTCACACCACTGCTGACACAATGGACGTACCAGGCAATGGTGCACGAACTGCTTGGCATACACAACGGAAGGGTGGACCTGCGCGACGTGCCGGACATACGACCTGAGCTCAAGGAGATTGTGCTATCGCAAGAACAAGACCCTTTTTTCAAGAAGAACATGTATCTCAACTTTGGTGATTTGGGTCAGAATGCCAAGGAGTATGTTGAGCAGTTTGCGTCCAAGCAGCAAGGATCTCAGAAGCTCGACTCGATAGCAGATATGAAGCGCTTCATCGAAGACTTTCCAGAGTTCCGCAAGCTCTCGAGTAATGTCACAAAACACGTCACACTGGTTGGAGAGTTGAGTAGGCGGGTTGGAGAGGAGAGCTTGTTGGACATTAGTGAGCTCGAGCAAAGCCTGGCATGCACCGACAACCACTCCAACGATGTCAAGTCACTACAGAAGATAATACAGGATCCGAATGTGCCGGCGAACAACAAGCTACGGCTTGTTGCCATTTATGCGTTACGGTATTCCAAGACGTCTTCCAACTCGACAGCTATGCTGCTTGATCTGCTTGCTGTCGCGGGAGGACTGTCGCGGCAGCGCATCAACCTGATCACAAAGCTCATGGCCTATCACGACTCGCTGCAAGTCACAACTGGGGCAGGGGGTGTCCCTGATTTGTTCCAGGCCGGCTCCTTCTTTGGTGGTGCACGAGACCGACTAAAAGGCTTAAAGGGCGTGGAGAATGTCTACACACAGCACTCGCCCCGCTTGGAAGCCACGCTGCAGGACCTGGTTAAAGGTCGGTTAAGCCAGCAAGTTTACCCATTCGTAGAGGGTGGCGGATCGACCAAGGACAAGCCGCAGGACATCATCATCTTCATGGTAGGGGGAACGACTTACGAAGAAGCCAAGATGGTAGCGCAGGTCAATGCTAGTTCGCCGGGCGTCCGCGTTGTGCTTGGGGGCACCACAGTGCACAACAGCACCTCATTCCTGGAGGAAGTTGAGGATGCTGTCGACTCGTGGCCTGAGCCGGCTCCCACATCAGCTGCGGCGCGGATCAAGCGCGAACTGGGAAGATGATGGCACACTGTTGGCTGCAAGGACAGCGTTGGGCCAACTTTGCGCGATAAAAGCAGTTTGTACTATTGGGCTGGGCCGGCAAGGATCATGGCGTCTGGCGTTGAAGCGAGCGGTAGGAGGAGTAGACTTATGTATGTATATACCTATGTATGTATCCTGCATGCATGTCTTGGCCGATAGCGGTGCCCAACATATGCAATCAAGGCCGTTGGTCGTCCTTGTGGGCGCGCCTGATGATGTCTGCCCCGCACTGAAGCACGCACGAGTCTCTTGGATTGCATACATAGTCGCCAGGCCGCGCCATGCAGATGGTTGGATGTAGACTACGCTGCTCATGGGTGAAACCATGTCCTGGCTGGTACCTGCATGGGCGCAGAAGGCGGCGAAAAGTCTGCTCTGGGCCTGTGGCGGCCAAGCAGGTCAGTTGTCAGTCATCCGACAAGGCTGAACACGTGCAGGCCCGCCCAGCACCGCCCAGCGCCAGTGTTGAACAGAGGATGACCGGGGTCAATAGCGGGCCGACTTCCGAGTGCTCTTCTCTCCATCACCTCAGCCACCCTCCCACCTCCGACCCCATGGCGCAAACATGACGATCGTGAGACATGCCAGAACAAGGACAGGTCTTGCAGTCTCGTGTGGTCCGTCGGAGAAATCCACGCCCCATCAACTCGTGCGTCGAGTGCCGCACACGTAAGTCGCGATGCTCAAAGACGCATCCCTGCCAAAACTGCACTGCCTTCGGCCGCGAGTGTGTCTTCATCACCGTCCCTGAGAGCGCGGCGCGCAAGAAAGAGAGGGAGCAGCGCGAGCGCGCCCAGAGCAAGAGTGGTTCCGCCGTCACCGTTCCAGACTGGACAAAGAACCTCCCCGTGCGCACCCAAAGTAGTGCAAGCGTGCCCGATGGCTATGACAACGCAAATTCCGTCGACACCACCACGCCCGGCACCCCGCCTCGCGACTATGAGTGGGAGGCCTACCAGCAGGATGTCGAGCCCGAGACAGACGCCTGGGAGCGCCTGCCCGCTGAACCCGAGGAGATGCAGGACGACGTCTACGAGGATGAAAACGACGACGAGGACCAGATTGCTACCGATCTCACCATTCGCATCGGGAGGATGATTATCTGCGAAAATGTCACTGGCTTCTTTCGTCCTCAGTATGCCGAAGAGGTATCGTCTGCCTCTTTCTATTCTTGCTCCTTTTTTTGCTTTCTGAACACAAACTGAAATGCCGTACAGCTGGGCAAGCTTTTGTCAGAGGGTTTCACCCCGTCTTCATCAGTCGCAGGCCAGAGGGCAACACAGTCATCAGCCCTCTTATCAGCCGAGCAAATGCCCTCACTTGCGCCCTCCTTGAATCTGCTACTAGGCGGCTCATTGTCTCTTCGTCAGCACAACGATGTGGATCCTCCACAGCTACCAACCAAGATGGAGGCAGACGCCCTGTTCCAACGATATGCTCAGGCAGTCAGCCCGCTTGCCCATGTTCTGCATCTACCATCCTTCAAGCGCCTGTTTGAACGTTTCTGGATGAATCTTGAGATTGGCAACCCGAATCAGAATTCGTGTACAGCTTTGATTCTGGCAGTATGCATGGCCGCAGCTGCATCTGTTTCGCCTTTACAGGCAAAGTCGCAGTTTGGCATCACAAAAGAGGATCTGTTTTTGAGGTTGCAAAAGGCCACGGAACGAGCGCTGCTACGCGCCAATTGGGCCAAGACGTCCAACATTCGCACTTTGCAAGCTTTGACCATTTACTTGGTATGTTATTGATCTGTGGCTAGAGCACGGGACGTTTGTTGACAATGATAGATACCACTTTGCCGAGCCCAGATATCTCGGGCGACATCTGTCGTAGTGGGCGCACTTGTTCGTCTAGCACAATGCATAGGCATCCATCGCATGAGCCATAGCTCAGCCAACAGCCTGACCCCTCTTCAACGGCATGTTCGATCCTTACTATGGTATCAGATATGTTTCCTGGATTTCAAGACGGCAGAGGCCCAAGGTCCCCATCCATCTATCCGATCAGACGATTTTGACATCGCTTTACCGTTGAACGTCGACGATGACGTCTTTGAGTTTGGCAGCTCGAGCTGGCAGCAGAACCCTACTTCGAGAAACGGATGGACAGACGTTACATTATCGCTCATCAGGTACGAATGCAATGAGATCCACCGTCTCATCTTTCGCGGTAGAATCGAAATGGATCGCAAGCACATTACGCTGCACGATCTACGCGCCCGGGTAGAAGCCAAGAAACGTCAGATCCAGTCCAAGTACCTGCAATACCTCGATGCAAATGTCCCGATTCAACGTTACGCGGGCCTTGTTGCCACGCTACTAATGTCCCGCTGCGACTCGATGCTTCTCTACCGCCATCTGCCTCAAACCTCGCTCCAGCCACGATCCGAGTCTGAAAATCGCCTACGCGACGTACTCCTCACAGCTGCTCTGACGACACTGGAGATCGGCGCAACGCTCGACACGTTGCCGTCTCTTGCTCCATGGGCTTGGTATTCTACAACCTACCAGCAATACCACGCAGTGCTGCTCCTCCTGACCGAGCTCTATCGCACGCCCGACCTCCCCCGTAAAGAGCGCATGGCCACAATCATCGATCACATTTTTGGCCATTGCTACGGCGTCGGGGTGCGAGAACGCTGCTCGGACCTTTTGTTCACAGTCAAGGAAAATCTAGAGGCCTTTTACGTGATGAAGGGGTTCGACAAGAAACGCCAACAGATTGCGCCCCAGCAACATCCTACGCTACAGCCTCTAACGTCATTTGGAGGCTCCGTCGCGAGTCCCAGTTTTGGTGGTGGGGGCCATCAACATACGCAGTCTGCGTCGTCCTCTTCACATCTCCATGGACAGCTGCAGCGGACGCCTACGACCGGGACACTAGATGGGTTGAATGTGGATTTCGATAGTATATTAGGGAGTTTGAATGGCGGTGGTGGCAGTGGCAGTGGTAGCGGTGGTGTAAATGGGAGTGTACAAGACGAGTTTGACGTGTGGGCTGGAATGGGAGCTGCAGGAGCACAAGATACAGGCGGTGCCATTTTTGTGCCTGTTGATCCGAGCAGTCATCACAATGAGTTTGGGACTGCGAGTCCGAATGGAGGGTTACAGCAATGGGTAAGTTTGTTGTCACTTTCTCTTGTCGACCATTTACTAACATGCCAACTAGGAAAACTGGAATTTTCCAACGCAGCAGCAATGATGATGATCATGTCAAGGGCGAAAATATTACCGAGTTGAGTTGATGCGATTTATCCATTGAAAGACTTAGACGACCAACCAACAAAAAAAGGAAAGCGAGATAGAGAGAGAGAGAGAGAGAGAGAGAAACGTCATTATCCTACCCACATTCAACGCACTACATACAGAAAAGATACACACTTGAGTTCTCAGAAATAGACCATGTACACCTGTTCTTTGTAATGCATTGTGTTTATGTAAATTCTACATGTTACACAAGTATTTCCCCCCTTGCCTCCGAGGGGTCTCTACCACCCCTGCAACCATAACGACCCTTTCGTATCTGGACAATACTAGCGTCAAATCTATGAATAGCCCCCTGGTTGCTCCACCCACACAATGACGACGGTGCTACCAAATGGTCTGAGTGATTGATTTTCGGGTTGTTGAAATCCAACAGACCCTTTTTATTTCCCTAGTACAAGTTTGATGTCGGGAGGAGGGAAATACGTTTGAAAAAATCAATACTTACTTACAGTTCCCCCATGCAAACTATGTCAGAGAAGGAAAAAAAAGGGGAAAAAAAGGCTATGCACGTCATCTCAGAACTCTATATTTTTGTCACATTTATCGAAAACCCAACCACCCAACCCATCCCACCGCTTGACCTTGGCCCTACCCTGTTTGTAACGGTTTTTTTTTTTGCACTATATCGACGGAAGAAAACGAGAAGGAGAGGAGAAAAAATTTCCTGTAGTAAAAAGGACCAGTTTACCAAACACATGTACACAAGCAGAGACTAGAGAGAAGAAGAGAGAGAAAAAGACAAGTATTAAATACGCCGTAGTACGCCGGGGACTGCGCTGCAGTCTCTTGTGACAATGAAGAAGATGATGCCGCCCCTAAGTCGTCCTTTTTTCTTCAATTCCCTTGCTCCCCCGACCAAACGCAGTGAAGACATGTCTAGTGTAGCTTTGAATCACGAAATACCAACTCCGTGGAATCCACATGCTGCGTCAGCAAGGAACAGAAAGATATGCGAAAAAAGATCAAGCTAGGTTCATCAAGGATACTAGTAGCGCGTTACTTGAGATTCACTCAAGGTGCTTCGCTTCATCGGTGGAGGTGGTGGGGGCTTCTTGGACCTCGATGGAGGTGGTGGGGGAGGAGCCTTTTTGGCGTTGCCGCCTTGTTCCGCTGCCGTCCAGCTTGCAGCCCGAGACACGACATTACCGCGTGCGCTGCCTATGGACGAGGCTGTGTCGGGGCTGGGCGGTGACCTGTCACGTCTATGCCCACTTCCATTTGATGGCGCATAGTCGTCGTCATAATCATCGGCAAATGTGTTTTGTTGGCTTCCGCTGGTCTGGCGGACAGGACGAAGGTTATTACGGCCAGCAGATATGACGGAGGATTCAGTAGGCGCGCGAGACAATCTGCGAGCCGGGGAGTGGTCGCGGTAGCTGTTAGAATCGTCGTAGGTCGAGGTGCGGCTAATGGAAGGACGCAGAGCATATGTACTCTGGGAGGGGCTAGGGCCCGGGGAACGACTTCGCTGAGTGGTCAGTTTGGGAATGGTCATTCGTGGGACCTCAGGTTCCGGCTCTTCCTCGACCGAGTTGAAACGTTCGGCGTAACCGTGGGCGGTATTGGACCGGGAGCGCGAGGGGCGGGATGGGGTTGCCCTGAGGTCCCTGTGCATTGTGTCAGCTCTGTATTGGCTGTGCTGCTGATCAATATTTGCTTACTGGACAGGCCACTCGCGCTTGACATTTAGCAAGATCTCGCGACAGCGATCGTAGTAGCTCAACTCTGCCTCGAGGAAAGCGGTGAGGTCTTGGACCATGTCGACCTCTGATTCCTTGATGTCCTGCATCCTTCGGAAGACCTCCTCGCTAGTCTCCTCGTATTTTGCCTTTTGTGAGCGGAGCTCTTCCTCCATGCGGAAATCTTCCTTTTTGGTCTTTTGCATCTTTGCGAGTGATGTATCATAGGCCAGGCGACGTTGCTCGAGCTTCTTGCGGGTAGCCTGGATGCGATTAGCTTCCGTAGGTACAATGATGTCGCATCGAGGTGGTGACGTACCTGGTACTCTTTCATTTGGACAAGAGAGCGGTCAAGACCCTCGAGCCATGTTGAAGTGGCGCTTTGTATATACGTCTCTTGGACTCTGGCCAGACGCTCGTTTGCTCGACCCAGAGCTGGTTGGGGTTAGCAGGAGGAAGGGAGGAAGGAAGGAGCGAGTGAGGCGAGGGCGTACATGATAGGCAGGTGCCAAATTCCGAGTCTGGCTCAAAGTCTTCGCCGTGAGAAACCATGGAGGAGCCCAGATGGCCACCTGGAAGTTGCTTCTCCTTGTCGGCGCCCTCTGCACGCCTGGAGAGCGACTTGACGTAGATGGCCATGGCGGCGTGCATCTTGTCCATGCCTAGGAAGGGGAGGTCAGCATGGCGAGCGGGAGAGGGCAGCAAGCATACACACCTTCATGGCGCAGATTCATCTCCACCTCGAGGGCCTTGAACTCTTCGGACAGGCCAGTACGGGCCTCTGCGCCCATCTTCTCGTTTGTCCATTGCTTGAGGCGGTCGAATTTCTTGTTAATGTTCATGGTTGCAGTGCAGCGAGTGTACAAGTGGCCAGAGTGGAAGGAATGAGCAGCAGAACGGCGAGGCGGGGAGGCGGTGGGTGGTGAGAGCAAGTGCTGGGCCGTGTGCAGGGGTGCGGATTGCGCGTGCACCCAAAGATAGAGCCGAGATGGGGGTGGCGATCAGTCTGCAGCGAAACGAGGGCGAGTGGGCGAGGGAGGGAGTGTTTGGGAGGGGGAAGATGTAAGGGAGGGACAAACGGAGGACGGGCAGTGGGTGGGTGTGAATTGATGGGCAAGTAACAGCAGTAGTATATGTACAGATGGATGGATGGACGTATAGTATGGGCTGGGCTGGACGGGCAGATAATGATTCCTACTGGTACCAACCAGCCGTTCCCCCCTCTTGGGCCAGCGTGCAGTCCAGCCCTGGTCATACTGCGGGGGGGCGGCGGCGGCGAATGGCCACTAACCCCCCCAGGGCTGGTTGGTTGGGGTCAGGACATCGGACGTTGGGCAGTGGGCAGAGTGGGCAGAGTGGGCAGTGGGCTGCACAACCACCTCGCCCTCTGCTACACCTGCGTTTCACTCGCCCATCCGACTCTGCCAATACCCACCCGTCCGCCCCCCGTCTCCCATCCATAGCCGCCCTCTTCGCTCTGCGCCGCCCTTCCCTGCCCTGCCGGCCATGCCAACCACCACTCTGCCGCCCACCTCGTCTTGCCGTGGATTTTCACATTGTCTCGTCCCAAGCGCCGCCACGGCCTGTGTTGGTCCTCCTAGTGCGCCGTCCAGACTCTCCACCATGCACCCATGCAGCAGCTTGTCCGCTATCGCTGTCGCCTTCCTATCTCGAGCCAGCCTTCGGCTGCTGATGCCATCGTTATCGTGTTTCTAGAATACGCCGTCTTGTCTGCAGCCCATCGTATTGTCCGCCTCGCTAGGCTGCGGTGCAGACATGGCTAACTGTGACGTCGTTTGCCTACAGCCATACCTACATATGTATGTATAGTGCTGTATATGCTTCTCACGCGTCTGTACATGTACACAGATACATAGACACACTGCACTAATCTGGTCTTACAGAGCCAAGCAATTCCCAGGACAAGCCTCGCTGGTTGGCAGTGATGCAATCCCTCTACTACATACTACGTAGCTGTCAAGCCATGGCCGGTGCACGTGACTCTGCAAGCGCCAAACCGACCACCCAACCTCAACCGCGTCTTGGTCTTCAACCAGTTCGACACCACACCGACACCATTCTCGCATCACCTTCCCCCACACATGTGTGACCAACCCGTCAAAGCCCATGCGCTGCACTTGAACACCTACCCAGACTAACCCCACATGGACCACAAACAAGCCTGCACCTACGTTTCCGTACCCGCATCACACACTAACCTCGTCCATCTTGTCTGGGACGCTACCCCCAGTCGTCATGGCCACCTGCATCAAAGCATGCAGAAGAATGCGAAATGAGGTTGACATTTCAAACCTCGGCAAAGAGACGGAGCTATGCATTTGAGCCTCAGATGGTACCGACCAACATCAAAACAGTCATCGCGTAGTATGCGCATACATCGCGAGTCTTGCTTGACCAACGCGCCCACATCTCCTGTGCAATGAGCTTTTTTTCCCACATTCCTCATGGATCCGTCGTTGTGGCAGCGCACGGCAACGAAACACCAGCCAACATCTATCATTATCTTGCACAAATGATTAATCCAGACGACTGGGTGGACCAGCACTATAGGATGCATGGTTGGGAGATGGTCGAGGCAAAAGCGAGTGGTGAAGTGGTGAAGCGGTGGTAGGAGTAGGCTTTGGTGCACGCAATATGTAGAATGCCCAGATAAAGTCGACAGCCGCGCTTTGACGAGAACATTATATAGGCCAATGACATGTTTGCTGTCGGAACTTTGCGTCGCAGAGAAATGCAGTATGCTCGTCCCTCGTTAATGACTTGTTGCATCACAAAGAGCAGTTCTACGTGAGGTTGCCCATTGTCTTGATTAGCCCAGCGACGGAAATTTATTTTAGACGATCCTTTGTGCTAGCCGACTGGCATTACCTCATGCGTACCTAATCTTGCTCTGTTCGCAGTTCCTCTCCCCAGCCCGCTGCTGCAGCCGCAACTACCACCACCAACCAACAACATCAACCACCGCCCCCAGCAACCATGGCCGACTCGGATTCTTCCCTGTCTTCTGCACCTCCTACTGATGATGAAATGGACGTCCAAGTCACACAGGCAACGGCCGCAAAGCCTGCGCCCCAGAAAAAGAGAAAGAAGAATGGCACCATCTTGACTTTCTTCAAGCATCGCTCGCCCTCTCCGCCCCCGAGGAAACGGGAACCCTCTCCACCCCATGAGTCGGTGCCAGAGGACAATCCAGAAATTGCTGTACGTATTGGACGCGTCAGTCGCGTCCGGACGCGCCGTGTTGCGTCGCAATCGCGACCCATTTCTCCCTCAAGCCCAAACTAATCCCATGTGCCACAGTTCATTGTCATGTTTCGTTCGCGCTTCAACGAAGCCTTCCCCCGCGGCTCCCCCCATGTCGGCCCACAGGACATTGAATCAGGTGTTGCTGAACACACTCCGTCGGCCGATGTCGAGGGTCTGCTGTGTTCCCTGCTTGGTCTTGTCCTCAATCGCAAGAAACCTGTCGAGTCAGTCCAGCCCTCTCGCCCGCTCCCGATACCCATTTCCCGGTCGCCCACTCGCTCCGCACCCAATGACATAGCACACACACTGACGTGGTTGCTCTCTATAGGAAAGGCCACTATGGTCGGGCTCTCGAAGAAGCCATCCAAACCCAGAAGTCGCAATGGCCCACCAAATGGACCACCAATCCCCTTAGTGGTGGCCGTAACTTCAATACCATGACACCGGAAGAGCGGGTGAGCAGTCTTGGAGCCCCTCTCGCTGTCGTATGCTGACCAGCGCCCTAGATAACCCTCCTCCACTCATTGTGTCTGTGGAGTCTCAACCAGAACGAGCAGGTCAAGAATATGATCAACACAGCCTACAAGTCACGGACTACCAAGGACAGGCAAGACACAAATATCCCCTTGTCGGTGCAGGCCTGGGGCCGTGACGGCGATAAGCGGCGGTACTATCTAGTCGAGGGGCAAAACGATACCCATTTCCGTGTCTACCGCGAAACCGATCCCAAGCTAAAAAAGGTACAATGGATCAGTGTAGCTGGTTCCATTGAACAAGTGCAGGCACTAGCGAAGAAACTAGAAGAGGACGACGGTCACAAAGAAGCAAAGGCACTAAGCGAGCGCATGCTCAATGCTGTTCCACGGTTTGAGGCTTCAGAAGTTGTATGTTGTACATCAACTATGTACTCTACTCATACTAATGATATCATAGAAACGAAAGCGACGTGAATATACCCGCCAGCGCAAGGACGCCTTCACGCGCCCAGAACCCGGCTTCTCTTTGTACGAAGGTCGCACCCGTGGCAAGCGCCAGCGATATACATTCGACGAAGAGGATGAATTTGACTCGGACAACCTCTCTGTGCGTAGATCCGGGCGGCAATCTGGTCGCGACACTCCTGCTGCACCCTCTGGCCCAACTGTCACTGCGAGCGGTCGCCAGGTACGGTCTCGCGCAACCGGCCTGTATGGGGAAAAACTCCATAGCGGACAAGTTACAGATCACCCATCGCCAGCGACTGGTGACTATGTGAGATCGGATGTATCAGAGGAGCCACAATCAGGCCATGGTCGGGCAGCACGGGCAGCGAATAGAGGTGCAATCAACGAGCGTACATTGAACCGGGCGATAGATTCAGAAGATGACGAGGATGCAACGTCGTGGGATGGGGGAGACGACGATGAGGAAGAACCTGATCAGATGGATCTTGACGGTGATGAAGATGACGCCGGTGCTGATGACTCAGAGGAAGAAGATGACGAGCCAAGCTTGATGGTCACCCTCCGTTATCGTAAGCCAGGCTTTGACGCCCAAGACAACGACACAACCATGGGCGAGGGTGCAAGTCAAGATGCCGCATCAGTTTCCAAAGCACCGCCGCTACAAAAACTGCAGCAGGATACTACGCCCCGCCTCGAGCCATCAGCGCCGACAGTGCAACCAGAAGCACCCTCGGCAGCTAACGGTCTCTCAACACCACAGCAGTCTGATACGGCGCCCGTCATCCCCAAGTCACAAGAATTGTCTGTCCCCAACTCAGATGCTGCATCCAAACGAGACAGTAACTTCTTCTCTGCACCGACTCCACCGTACAGCGCACCCGAAGAAGCATCAAAACCCCAAATACCAGCAAACCAAACACCTATGAACGTCGAGGTTCCAGCAACGCAATAGACGTATTAGCGGTCCTTTCCCTGTCGTTGTCATATCCTCGCATGATAAGGCTCTTCACCTTGTTATTTTTGTGCTTTCTGCTCGGGTGGACAATTGTATGCTTCTTTTGCCATGTGTAAGCAACAATGACATACCCCCCCACTGTATTTTTCTATCTTGGTCCTGCAAGCAGCGTCTTTTGGGTTGGTAATGGCTAGGTTAGAAAGTGGAAGACGGGATATATATACATGTGCGTGTTTGTGTGTAGGCCAGAAAGGAACGAGATGAAAAGTAGAAAAAGTAAATAATGGATACCCATGTTGCGATTCAAGGCTTGTCTTCTTCTTTGATGTTTGAAAGAGGTGTATTAATCAAGCATATAATACAAGAAGCAACCGAAGCCTAAAGTTGGAGTTCTTTTTTCTTCCTTCTCTGCTCAGCAAGATGTTATCCCCCAATCCCCTCCCGCATTTGCTGCTGGAAAAAAAAGTCTAATCTTACATTCAATATGCATCTAATCATATCATTATACGTCATCGAGGCAGAGAACCCGGCATACCTGCCGCAATCCCAGTCGTAGTCCTACTCTGCAACTTGGGTCTCGCAGACACACCTTGGCGTCCTCGCGGCTGCTCGCCCCGCCAGCGCATGCCATCAGCGCGGTGCTCTCTGCTATCAGCCGCAGAACCGGGTTTGCGGACGCCGGCTCTAATCTCTGCTTCGCGCATCTTCTGGCCCTCTGCCTCGATGCGTTCTTCCAGCGTGACGTTTTCGGATATCGGGCTGGGGATGTACGAGGTCGAGGGGGGTGCGGTCCCGTTTCCCTCCATGACGGCGATTTCATCATCGTCGTCGCTGTCTTGGAGTGCTGTCTCGGCACCGGCTGTTGTGGCTGCTCCGCCTCTGGTGTTGTGTTTGCGTGGCCAGAGCGAGGGAAGAACAATTTGCTGGAATCGCGGTTCCACTGCGCGCTCGTCGAACCAGGCGTGCACGCGCGACTCGATGAGCTGCGCTATCTTGGGCACATCTTGGAGGCGCGATCGGGATCCGACCAAGGAGCGCACCGAGAGATCCAGCCGGTAGTCGTCGAGGAACGTAAAGGCAAGGGTTGTGGGACGATGAGGAGGCGCGCCGGAGGAGGATGAAGGACGGCGCGGAGAGGCATTTTGGTGCGTATCTGGCTTTGGTGATGACACGGGTGCGGGTGTCGACGCAGGTGATGATGAGGGTATAAAGGAAACTACCAGTGTTCCTGAGAAGCGCACAATACTGACAGCAAGGGCAACTGGCAGAACGGCAGACTTTGGTTTTGGCCAGTTTAGATTCAACGTCGTTTCTATGCCAATGGTAATGACGTCGCTCAGATCTACGTCCATTCGGGCCTGGAGTCTCTCTTTTTCATTCCCCGCGTTCCCCGGTCCGTACCAGAAGCCGTCATCGGCAGGCATGACTCTACAGTTGCTGAATATGGGAAATTCGTCGCCAAGCGCTATCTCAGTCACTCTAATGTCGCCAATCCAGTCGGGTTTGCTGCCAGCGTTCAGGACATCAGTGAGTGACGTTAGGATCGCATCGTCCTGTCGCGCATCTGCTCTTAATTGAGCAATGGTCTGCGCAATGAGCACATTGAACCAGTCTAGGCTCTCCGGTTGGTGTCCTTTGACGTTGTAATATGTCTTTGCAAGTATGGTTGCTATGCTCGGCCCTCCCATGCTCTCCTCTCCCTTTCGTATAATGCTCCGAGATGGCTTGTGTCGTAACGAAAGTGAAGTTGAATTTGCCCGCGCCCGCAACTGCTTATATGATTGCTGGTGAGCTAGTGTTCGAGCTCGTCGTAGAGAATTGAGGTGCAGTGCGCGCTCATCGGCCGAGGGAGGCTCTCCAAAAATGAAGAACTTGATAAAGCAGAAGATTAGCATCGCAATGGAAAGCTGACCAAGTAGGAAGCCCTGGGTGAAGGAGAGCCTGTGGCATGTTAGTGGGGGGTTCAACCAATTTGAGAGGTTACTGTACGACGAGGCACCGCCCTGTGTGACGGGCAGCGGCACCGGCATAGGAACGTCTTGGGCCATATTTGCGACTGTGTTTCTACTACCTGCTTAACAATTTCATGTTGTGTACGTGGGTTGTGGTTGTTTACAGAAGAACCCAAGACGTAATCGTGCATCAACGAGAAGGATGATGGCGCACAGGGAATTGGAAGCTACTATCGATAAGCGTGACCTCCCCTTCTACCTCTTATCCACACCTCATCTCTGCAACCCGTGACTCTCCAGACACCCGACCACCCCTCTTCATACTCCGCCCTTGCCTAGGATGCCCATTCTCTCAAAGGTCATTGCCTTTCGTACTCCCACGGACCGCGTTGCTGCCATCAAGGCGGCCAGAGTAATTCGCTCAATCAAGAGCCGATATCGAACTCAGGCCTTCCTCTTCCTAGCGTACCACTTCTTCCTTACGTCGCCTATGCACCTCGACATCTTCATCATGTTCTTCATCCTCGTAAGCAACTTCATGAATCGGCAACAGGCGTTTCCCAATCAACTGGCCATTGACGCGCTCCGCTTCCTGGTCGATGAAAGGAGGTTCGTTATGCCTTAATCGCTGGACGCAGTTACACTGGAAACCATTTTGGACTGGCAAGTGTCGCGGGAGGGTATTCTATCCACAGCGTATCCTATGAGTCCCTCATACAGCTCGGCATCTCTTTCACTTATAGCACACGGAGATAGCGGCAGTTGCATCTCCGATTGGCCGATTAAGCTCCCCACCTCGAAACAACTTGGGATCACATCTCATTGCAGGTATTCCGCAACGTCCATATGGACTTCGACGCGCTGAGCCAAAGCCTCTCGCCAGGCGCGGCCATTCAAAATCCCATCCTCACGCTGCCCGCCACCTGCGACCCGCCGTCCGAAAGCAAACCCCCGAAACGGGCAGTATGGATTGTAAGACGCGCTTCTGTCTACTAGGCACGTGCTGAGTAGCTGATGCTTGCTCTCAGGTCTTTGGAGCAACCGGCCACATAGGGCGATCCCTGGTTCGAGCGATTCTGGCACACGGCGATCAATGCACTGCAGTCGGATGGTCCCGAGAGAACACACTGGAGCAGATGGACAAGTGGCAGAATAAGAACTGTTTGGGTTTACTTTGCGACGTCCGAGTGCGGGACACGGTGAACTGGGTGATCAAAAAGAGCGTCGACTATTGGGGGCGCGTAGATGTGATAGCGAACAGCACCGGCTACGGCGTCATTGCAGCTTGCGAAGACCAAGACGACTACGACTTGCGCAATCAATTCACCACCAACTTCCTCGGCACTCTGCATATTATCCAACTATCACTCCCCTATTTTCGCGCTCAAAATTCTGGGCGTTACCTCATATTTTCCTCTACGGCTGGATCTCTTGGCGTGCCCGGACTTGGCCCGTATTGTGCGACAAAGTATGCTGTTGAGGGTCTCATTGAGTCCATGCTGTACGAAGTTGACATTTTCAACATCAAAGCGACCCTAGTCGAACCCGGCCATGTTCGACTGGACGAGCCAGACGACAACGTACTAGCCCCTAGTTATACCTCTGCTCCTGCCTCCGGAGCAGGGCCTCCCAAACCGAAGCGGTATGGTCACTTTTCCGTAAAACCAAACCCAAGCGAGCCATATTCCAATTTAACTAGTCCTGCACAACACGCGCGACGGATGGTACAGTGGCTAAATGACCGGCAGCCAGTGAGTGCCGTGAAAAGCGCTGAACTTATGTGGCAACTGGGTCATTGTAGCTACCCTCCGCTGCGCTTGGTCCTGGGTAGTTATGCTGTGGAAAGTATCCGGGACCGTATGAAGAGTATTACAGAAGAGGTATGTAAATGCCTTACTGTGCCATGAACTCACTGACACATTGTAGATTGAGGATTGGAAATATCTTTCGTTTCCAGTCTCTATGCCTCCAGAAGATGAGGAGAGAAAGGACGAGGCCAAAGAGGAACAAGACCAGGATGAAGAACAAGATCAGGAATAATGGGTGAGCAATTCGCATGCTGGTACGATGGTGTTGTTATACCGTTGCGGTGTATGTCTTCTTTGTTTTTAAGAAAATAATGTTGAAAGATGTTGAATGGACTCTATTGGCTAGTCAGCGCTTGGTGTTGGCAAGATGTCTAAGTCAATGCAGCTAGTTGCATAGTGTACACAGCGTGCGGGTGAGTAGGAGTAGCAAGTAACTATGGTTCATTGCTATCTCTATTCTCCTTTCGAAGGGAAAGAGATTGATGTACTCCTGAGCCCTGTGCACAGGTATCCGCGTAGATACGGAGTCACGTGGTTATTACCTCAATACCTGATTAAGGTTCGGACAAAAGAAGATGACCTATAATTACCTGCGAATGTATTAGCTCTGCAAGCTACCTCGACAGACTTGGAAACGCTCCACCTTCTTGTGTTATGCGTCTCACAAAATCTATTTGTGGATAGGCGCTACATCTCAGTAACAATGCAAGTAGCACAAGACGGCAATACTCGAAGTGTTCATCACAACTGTCTTTTATCCCGAACCGATTACAAGAGCTTCAAGCTATACCGCGAACGATGCGTCCCTTGAAGCAAAAACGAACCCCACGCTAACCTCGCGTATCTACCAACGCACGTTGTAGCGCCTCTGCCGTGCGCACAGATCAAGTGTCAACGTGGGTCTCTTGCCCGTGTGCGTGCAAAGAAAAAAATCCCGCTCTTCCCCTCCTCACACCCAAAAGGAATTCAAAGCAAAAAAAGAAAGAGTAATGCATCGGCCGGGAATCTACTCATCTATTAGTTGGACGTCCGATTTGAACGTTGTATGGCTGGAAGATCGTACCGAACCCGGGGCTAGCCGAAGTTGACCTTTTCATCCACTGCAAGATGAGATGGAATTGAAGAATGGCAACGGCTAATTTTACCACTAAACCACCGATGCTATTTGTTCTGATGGTTGTTGCACTGGGTCACAGGATCCTGTGCTGGATTGATGGCCGGTGGTGGGATTGTAAAACAAATATTGTAAGTAAAACAGCGGGACCGGCCCGTAGCGAGGGAGAACGATCCTCATTTTGAATCTGCATTGGGTTAGCGCGGTTAGGGTGGTCGGCGTGAAGTTGCTTTTTGGTATTACCTCATATGTGCTTATTCGTCTTGGACTGTGTAGCTATGGATGACGTGCACACCGCTGCAGAGACATTATTTTCGGGCTATTGGGTGAGGTGATGCTGCGTTGTGTTAGTGTGGTAGAAATGGGGATTTTTCTTGCCTTGTAATTGAATGTACAACTAAGTGCTGGTACGCCGGTTTGGATGGGCCCAAAGGCAAAAATGTAAGGTTTACTTTTATTGAAGATGGCAATGCGTCTGGGTAAGCTGATGTGGTACCAATGCCTGCTCAGCAATCTTCCATGCATTGATATATCGGGTTTAAAAGCACAGGGTCACGGAAGGATTCAATTCCATGCTATTAATAAGTGAACAGGCTACGTGTGTACAACCAACGTTAGCCACGCTATCTATATAACCGACGAACCTCGGGAACTTATTTATCAAAGAACCAATCCACTCTAGTGATATACTTGCAATCCAGGTAATACCAATCAGCATGGTTTGTAGATCTGGTATGAGCCAACCGCCTTGTCGATGTATTTGCACTTTTCTGTAACCCCGACCCACCTCATACCAAGAACATGTTTTCCTACAGCTTTCGTTAGCCCATTGTCCACGATTTAGTCTAAGAACACCACGGTGGTCAAATTTAGGTTTACCTTTGGGAAGCGTGAAATAACCAACACTACCCCCGTGGTTGTTGATGCAGTTATCCACGGATCCACAATTGAATGCGTCAAGGGGACCCGTTCCGGTCGTCTGTCCAATACGTTTCCCGTCAATGGATACCTCAAAGTGTTGGCACCTCAAACTCGAATCAGCTACTCCGAGGATAGTATCCTCGGGAAAATTGATATCTTCCTCCCTTATATCTGAGTCTTCAAATGAATGTGCCTTGTGGAGCATCTCCATGCCTGTCCAGCGTTTAATGATTTCTGTAGTGCAGGGTTTGTCGACAAGCTGTCGTGGTGGCTCGACCGGTGGTTCAACCGGTGGCGGTGCAGGTGGAGACACAGGATCCACGACGGAAGGACGGGACTGATTGAATGTCAATCCGTCACTACAAGTGCAAGCGCAAGTCTCTGGAAATGGGTTTTCGCAGGTTAGAGAAGGTACGTAACCTGGAATCATGCATTAGTGGTGAAACTCATTTATCTGATAGTGAACACGCACCGTTCTGGCATGTCACCATGCTACCAGGGAACATGTCCATTCCAAGTTGTGCGTGCACAATTTGGCTGGTGAGAGTGGCAATGATGGCTATGGAAGCACGCATGTTGTCGGTTTCTTGGGATGAAAGATGGAGATGATAGTCGATGCAGAATAAAATTGTAGAATTTATTTCAAGGACAAGTTCTACTCTATATAATCAGAGGAAGTCGCTTAGATACCTCGCATTCCGGTACCTTTGGTGAAAAAAGGAACAATGAGCCACGCCAGTAGTGAATGTCACACCGACTGAAGCCCACAGGCCAAGCAGCACAGACCGCTGCGAATACATAGGCGTTCATGTTTGAATACCCTTTAGTTAAGACAGGGGTTACTGATAGTATGGATAGAAGGTGTACCCAGGATACATGTATGCATCTATTCAGTCGTCAGTTCACTAGCTTGCACTAGTTCCGAATGTTCCTCTTTGCTGTCAGAGGATCCAAGTGATTTGCATGGGCCCAACCGCGAAAGATTTAGTCACAAGCAGTGATTTTTGCAAAAAAAAGTAGAAATACACAATACGCAAAGTCGAAGCCATAAGCAAATTTCCTGCCCATTGGCTAAAATGGGCATAGAATGGGATCAACGTTTGAAAAAGCAGTACCATGCCGGACGGTCATGTGCCTCTGATGGCTACATGTCCGATCTGCCCCACTAATCACTACCAACACCACCCACCCGATCGCACCGCAACTATCCTAAATGGAGCCTATTGAAGCCGCGCCTGCAGCTACTAATGCTTTAGGACCTAGTGTAAAACATTTGTATGCTCAAATTGCGCGAAAATTTAGTGTTAAGCTAACAACGCTCAGGCGCCGCCACCAAGGTTTAACCCCTTCACGCGAGGCCTACCACCGAAATCGACGTGCGCTGCACCCATACCAGGAGCTCGAACTTATTGAATATATAGATCAGCTTATTATATGTGGTGACTCACCTAGTCGAAATCTCGTTCGTATATTTGCAGAAAGAGATTAGTTACCACTGGGTTGATCGCTTTATTTAACGCTATCCAGATCTTCCTCAAGCAAAACAGGCTGCGCAAATGGATCGCAATCGCCAATGAGCCGATTCAAAACGGAAATGATATCTCTATTTTGAGCTTCTGCGCCAAAAAATTGCCCAATATGAGATCGAGCCGCGCCATATATACAATATGGATGAGAAGGGCTTCATGATTGAAGTCCAATCGCGCTCAACGAGGATCTTTTCTAAAGCTTCTCTCCAATCTAGATTAAGAAAGACTATAGTCCAAGATGGCAACTGAGAGTGGATCACGCTGATAGCTTGTGCTTGCGTTGACGGATCTCATCTTGATCCAAGCATCATCTACTCAAGCCAATCTGGCTCTATCCAAAACTCGTGGTTACAAGGCTTTGATCCAGGGATTCACTGTGCTCAGATCGCCACATCGGCTACCGGCTGGTCGAACGATAATATCGGGCTCCAGTGGCTCAAACAGGTGTTTGATCCGGCTACCAAGCCCAAAGCCCGATCTTCTTACTGATTACTGTTCATGGATGGGCATCACCCTCATCTTACGATGTAGTCTATTGACTGTTATGATCAGAATAAGATCTTGATCGCGATATACCCACCTCATGCGACTCATACGCTCTAACTGCTCGACGTCGGGCTTTTTAAGCCGCTCTCTACTGCTTATTCAAACGAGCTATCGAGCTTCATGGATAGGTGCTAAGGGCTGCTGACTATCACCAAGCCCCATTTGTTCTCACTGTTCTGAACGCCTGGCGCACCCCGTTTAAGGAATTGACAATCCTTCGGGCATTTGAAGCTACGTGTATATCGCCGTTCAATCCAGAAGTAATATTCCAGAAGTTCGAGCCAGCGGCTCGCCAGAGCGATATCGATGCGTCCGCGTTTAGCGCTTCTGATTGGAAAAAGCACCGAGAACTTGTTGATCGTGCGGTTAATCAAAAAAAGAGTGGAAAGATCTCACAGCTTAACCGGACGATTATGAATCTTACCACCCACTCAACGCTCGTTCAGCAAGAAAACAGAAAGCTGCGAGAAGCTCTAATCAGTGAGCACCAGCGGAAATAGCGCCCACAGCCTAGCGCGCTCGAGATGCCTAAAGATTATCATGGTGGAGCTGATTTCTGGTCGCCGCGGAAGGTGCGAGAAGCGAGCAGCCGCTACGAGCAGAAACAGCGTGATTGTGAGATACTACAATATCAAAAAGCTATCGAAATTAGAGTTAGGAAGGAGTAAAAGCTGCTAAAAGCTCAAGAGCTTGATACACAGCTTTGTGCGCGAATAGAGGCGAGCCTACTACGGGCGAAGCAGAAAGCTGATGAAGGTACTGAACGAGTTGCTCGCCAAGCTGCCCGTAGAGCAGCAAAACAACTAAAAAAAAGCTCTCAAAGCTTCCCAAAAGAGTAAGAAAAGAAGCTTCAAAGCTCGTATAAAGCCTGCATCAAAAAAATAATCAGTGGTAGCCATAATGGTGGTGAGCAGCCACACAATCGCTCAGCAGCTACATCAACACCGCGATCACGGCGCGGCTGTGATATCAAGTTACCAGCCAAGTATCGATAGATAGATGATTGCAATATTATTTCTGTATATCAACTTCAAGAAATCTCGCAACAACAGCTGTTTGATGCGGCTCTACGGCCTCAACTTTGTGGTGGTTTTGATGGGGCAGATCGGGCATGTAGCCGTCCGAAGCACGTGACCGTCCGGCACGGTAAGACTCCACTCAACTAGCGCCGGAACCCCGCGAATGTTCCGTATAATTATATCCGGATCGACAAGATACAAACACAGCTAGGCAAAAATATAAACTTCCTTTTTAGCGGTGCATGCACCTGTAAGAGATCATACGCAAGTGGCGCTGTGTTGTGAGCATGAACTCTAGATGACCAGGCAACGCGCTCGACCAGAGTAAGGCATCAAATCTGGATCAACCAAAATCAACCGTGAGGTAGTCAATAGTTAGGTACCAGAACACTAAGAATGAGCCATATATAAAGCATGTCTGTGGAGCTCGTTGTACCTATTCATCACTTAGCACTACGTCTTCCTGTTCTTAAATCCATCACTTCACACTCCATCTTCTTGTTCTTGAATCCAGTACCTAGACAGACACCATGAGAGCTTCCTTGGTATTCCTCGTTTCGGCCCTTTCTGCAGGCGTTCACTCTTTCGACACTCAGCAAGTGCTCGGGTCGGCCAACCCTGTCGGGACCTCGTACCAGTGCCAGAACGGTAAGCAGACTCAAGGCCCAAAACACTTCACGAAGCTCACAGAAGTCTAGGTGCAACGCCTGTAGCCGCGTGTACTGATCCATCGAACGTACCCACATGCTCCTGCTCCTGCTCCAACGGCGTCACATACAATGAGCCACTCTCTGCCCATACCTCCAAAAATCCCAACCCCTTTCCCGATACTTGCCAAGCTGAAAAGGACGATTGTCTCGAGCGTGAAAACACACTCAAGACTCAGGTTACCGAGGCTCAAAACAAGCACGCAGAGTGTGAAGCGAAAGCCACAGCTGACCAGCAAAAAGCCGAACTGGATTTTTTGCAAATGGAGCAGAGCTACAAGGTGCAATTGAGTGGCAAGGACGCGGAACTCTCGCAATGCAAGCAAAACTCGATCAAAGACCTTAGTGCTGCAAACGATGCTTGCAAGGCCAAGGAGAATGAACTCAACACAAAGTTCTCCAGCTACTGGAAGAATAATTACAGATACTTCGGCTGCTTCACCGACAGTAACAGTCGAGTGCTATCGGAGTACTCTAAATTCGACGAAAATATAACACTCAATAAGTGTGCTAGCATCTGCCAGGACTATACTTACTTTGGAGTCGAGATGGGTCGGGAGTGTTACTGTGGCAATAGCATCAGGAATGGCCATAAGTCGGTCGGTGGAGGTGAGTGCAGTGTTAAGTGTAAAGGCAACAATGGCCAGATCTGTGGAGGTCCCTGGAGGGCATCTATCTTCACAAGATCATAGAGTAGACTAGATGACCTGCACAAAATAGCGAGGATAGGCGGTGTAGGGTAGAGAGAGGGAGTGACAGAGTAGGACCGATATGAGAACTTAAATTGGATTGGCAAGTAGAGTAGATAACAGTATCGTAGTTAGTAATATAATCCAATGTACCGAATTATCTACCAACGTGAATCCTCTTCATCTCAGCGACAGCTAGATGAAAGAAATGTTCAAAGTTCAAAGCCAAACTGACAGACCTTCTGTGAAAAATATGCTAGAGCTCTCAAGTAAGGGAGAGGCGAAGTGCAGCCCAACAATTTGATCTCAGCCGATTTCTGATACTCTTACACCTTACACCGCAAATAATGCCGACTCAAAACAATTCACGCGACCCAATAAGACACGAAGCAATGTAGGGAAATGCAGACGCTCCGAGACCTATCACAATATCTCGATAGCATCTCAAAACCCAACCACTGCACTAATTAGAACAAAAAGAATCATAAATCCCTACAGCAGCACCCCTAGATATTCACCTGCCCAAGACAAAAAATATACCCAAACCCTACCACCCCCAACTACCCACAAACCCCAAAACCTCGCACCAGCCCCAACCAATAGCACCTCCCCATTCTAGTAAACCCAATATATCACTACTTCAAAACCAACAACCCATCCCACAGTCAAATACGTCCCCCGACCCTACATGGAACACGTCAAGGGGCCCAATCCACTTGCCAAGATGAGGCATGACCAATGTGACAGTTATAGAACCACGCTCAGCCAAGTAACCTTCTTCGAGAAAGAACTCTAATCTATGTGACTGTATCATTAGAGTTCGAACAGAGAAATGAAGACAAAATGTATCAATCCATTACACCTATACATCGCAAAGAAGAAGAAGAAGAAGAAGAAGAACAAAAACCTTGCATTCAGGGATTGCAAACTAAGTTCCATGACGAGTAGCAAGCATAACGTACATGATTGAATCTCAAGAAGAAGATGAATAAATAAAAAACGTAACCAAGTGGGCATGACCAGCTCTCCTCCCCCCCCAAAAAAGGCATAACGAAAACGAATGATACCAAAGTAAAAGCAAATGTGCTTCTACAGTACTCTGAGCAATCTTAAGAGACTAACAGCCGAAAAATGTAAACATTACAAAAATAAACTTTTATTAGCCACGTGCAGTCAACGTCGTACGTAGCACAAAAAGCACGTTGAACCTTCTACACGCTCCAATTTCTATTTCCAGCGATTCTGGTTGCTAGAAAAACGGGCACTCAGACCAGAACCACCCATTACGCTGACGTTTAAAAAAAACATATAAACTCCCCAAAATACCCCCACACCTATCTCCTCCCTCCATTAAGCAACCGCGCCTCACTCTCCCCTCCCTCCTCCTCAAACTCACTAAGCTCAAACTCCTGCACTCCCCTCACATTTTCTTCATCCCCCTTAACCTTCCCCCACCCTTTATCATCCGCAGGATTAGGAAACGGGGTATCACAGAGCCGATTCCTGAGCGCAGGATAGTACCTCCTATACGTGTAATGCGCGATAGCAAGACCAAGCAGGGAGCCAACGGTGACGTCGTAGACGTCGTGTCTGTAGTCTTCGCAGCGGGAGATGGCGATGAGCGCGGCGCCGAGTAAAGGCGCGAGAGCGAATAGGACGCGAGCGAGGTCGGCGCGGGGACGGTAGACATGGCATTGGCCGGCGATGAAGAGGGATAAATAGCCCAGGCCGCTAAAGGCGAAGCTGCTATGGCCGCTAGGGAAACTGCGCCATCCGTCGTGCAGGATGTGGTGGTCTGTCTCGGTGCAGACTTTGTACGTGACGAGCTGGTGGGCTGGCGTACCGGGCGCGGGTTTGCATCGCGCGATGAGATCGGGGCGGGGTCTTCCGACTGCGTTCTTGATTACGTCGGTGATAAAACTGGTGAGGATAAGGCTGATGATCAGCCCGAGAATGGTGACGTGGGCTTTGTGGGATCCAGGGCGGAATAGAAGAGCCCATGCCACGAGGAGGCCGAGGGGAACTGCGGCAGAGAAGATGAGCAGCCAGCCGACTGATACGCGCTCGATTTCGGCATGCGGGTATCCAATGGCGAGGTTATCGAGGAAGAACATGCGGTGGAAGGGCTCTGCGAGAAATTGGATCTGTACGTCGAGTGTGAATTCTTTTCTCTATAGCCTGCCTGGAGTCTCTTCTTTTTCTTTCTTGACGTACCGGAATCCAGCCGCATAATAGAAGAGCTATGCCTACATAATCCGAAGCATACGAGCGCTACTTGTAGCCGAAAAGGCTCCATTAGCTATTGCAAGCAAATGCACGACAGCGCACACACACACCTGCCAGAAGCGGGCTGCTGCTCCGAGAAAACCCGGCGAGTTGACCAGGTCATTAGAATTGAGCCTGTGCGGTTGTGCAGGCATGTTTGGCGTGGGCGAACGAGCATGCGCGCACCGAGTAGAGAAAACAAGTCGAGTAGTCGTGGCGGGCTTTCGGAGGTGTGGCTTCAACTCCGCAAACGGCAGGCATGGCACGGGCCGCTGCCGCTAGTACAGAGTTAGCGCGCGGGATCGTCATGTCGAGTGTGAGATGGGGGGGGGGAATACAGGGTATGAATGTTATTACGAGCACCTTTTACCTATTTTGTCTCACTACAATTTATCGTCTTTGTTGGTCTAAACCTGCGCTTCATAGTTCAAAAGGTATAGAAAACAACTATCAATAAGTAGACGTCAGCATCCCCAATCTCCCCCCGTCAACCACAACCACACTCCCATTCAAATACGCCCCCGCCAATCCCGCCATCCACAGCACCGCCCCCGCAATATCCTGCTCGCAACCCGTCCTCTCCGCAGGGATAACATTCTTATCCAGCGTCCCGCTCTGTAGCGGATCCCAAACCCCAATAATGCCCGCCGTGATGTCAGACGGAAAAATGCCGGGAGCCAGCACATTGCAGCGGATGCGATAGGGGACTAGCGATGTAGCTAGCATCTTCATCATGTGCGTGACTGCGGCTTTGCTACTGTTGTATGCGAAAGAGGCGCCTGCGAGACGCGAGAAGCCGCCGATGCTGGAGGTGGCGATGATTTGGGAACGCACGCCGGCACAGAAGTTGCCTTTTGTGTTGCCGGCGTCGAGGAGCGTGAGAAAGGCTAGGGCGGTGTAGTACACTCCCGTTACGTTTACATCGTAGGTTCGTGTGAAATCTTGCATGGGGCTCTGGAGGGCATGCGCTTGGTACTCGCTGATTGAGGGTAAAGGGTTGCCTGGTGCGGCTTTGAGTGCTCTTGGGCCCATGATGCCTGCGTTTGCAATGACCAGATTTACATAGCCTATTTCGGATTCAATTTTCGCGGCGATTCCGAGCAGCGAATCTCGAGAGGTTACATCTCCTGATAATGGTATGACGACGTTTGGGTCAATGCTGTTGGCGGCGTCGCGCAAAACATCTTCTCGGCGACCGACTATATAGATTCGGCGTGCGCCGTTTGCAGCCAGCGCTTTTGTCATCATTAGACCAATACCTGTGGAGCTCAGCGCTGAGCCCAGCCATGTTAACCAAGCGCGGACTACCTGACCCGCCTCCTGTTATGACAGCAACAATGCCTTTGACATTGAAGAGCGCAGTCACAGAGAGTTCTGTCGACATTTTGGCATGAAGCCCAGATCTGATGTGAATGCAAAAATGATAGATGATATGTGTTGCACGCGTAGGTACAGTGAGAAAAATGGATGTTGCTGTTTGTCGCACGCATACGTGCGGTGAATTGATTTGTGTATTGTGTCTACTATCTACCATCTTCATTTATATGTAGTGCATAGCTATTCCTTTTTTCTTGCTGAGGTGGAGCATTCGTATTGCCGTTACAGTGGCTTGTTGAGGTGGGGCATCCTTGTTGTCGTTACAATGGCTTGGTGCCTCGGCTCAACTGAAGTTATTGCTTCTGCAGCCTTGCAAAGGCTGCGACACACCCCCTCAGATCTCACTGTTGAGCGTACAAGGCGGTCCGACTTTCGCCAATCCTCAGCGCTCAAGGCTGACTCAGAGCTCTCACGAGAGGAGCTGTTTAAGGTGTGGTGGTTGAACTTTTTGAGTACAACGCTGGCATGTAGAGGGCTTATACCAGTAGCTTTAAAAGAGCTAAAGATTGTCTCTTTAGTAAATGCCGTGTGTCAGGCACGCCATAACAACTCAAAGAATTCGCCTTTTTTGACTGGGAGAAGGCCTTGAGAGCGCTGGAGGTAGAGTGAGAGCTCATTTGTGTATGCGACAGCGAGAGGAGCAAAGAGGGCCATATCAAGTGGTTGCAGTGTCTGAGTTGAGTGAAGTGGAAGGACGGCAAGTAGGATCCTGTGCCGTTCGCAGAACTCGATAAAATCTTAGGTAATATGAGAGCCCTGTCCATCGACGATTAATAGTCGCCATGAACGTCCATATTTTGCCTTGGTACAGCGCTCAAGCACCTGTTCAAGCCATGCTAAACCAACCTGATCACTCATACGCCGTAACCAGTGGTCGTCTTCACCTTGGCAGTGACGCTTCCTACCCCTTCGATACATGTAGAAGAGTTACCAAAGCGAATAGTTTCCTCACGTGTCAACTTGTACGTGATGAAGCGTGATCGGTCGTTGCAGACGTGTGTATCCGCGCAATTGTCGAGACGGAAGTATTCGTCGTTAGCTTGGTGCGTTGTCATGCTTGAATTAGCAGACCTTGACGTTGCGAATGATGCTCTAGAGTTCGCTTGCCTTGCGGACACTGATGTCGTATCAGATTCTTCTCGTTGTGAGGATCTTCTTGATTGGCTCTCTGTATACACGTTAGGCCAAAAATCTAGTAGTCTAACATCGTTCCGGCTTAGTTGCTTTTCAATCTTATCTTTTAGTCGCCTGCTTCCTGCCATTGACGAAATGACTTTTGATTGAGTTTGCATTACGGGCGTCCAGGAAGCTGGAGCCTTGACTGGAGCTAGGTACCAGCAGTCTGAGTACAAGTGCTGGTTGCCGCAAACACAATCTCCAAAGCTAGTGGGCTGAGAAGAAGAGCTCAGACCAGCTCTTGCCGTGTCGCGCTTTTTCTTTGGTCTTTCGGCTTCCTACTCTGGTGTCTCAGCATCTCGGTTATGCTTTCTTCCTTAGAGTGTTGCGTGGACTACACGTCCTTTAGTGGTATTTTCACTAGGTGGAGCCACGCTTCGAAATTGTTTGACACAGTGGCCTATTGTGATGCTTTCGTCAGACATAGTTGGCTGTAGCTTTCTGAACTTCCTCAGCGCTTTGTTGATCTTTGCCTGAGCTTGTTGTAGAGGCGTATCATCTGCGTCGTCCTCTGCAATGTCTGAGTCGTCGGCAGCGTCCATAGTCTGGGTACTGGCATGATCTGGATTAGTCGTGTTCAATGCTGTGATCAGCGCGTCGGCGATTTGAATCATGGCTGCCGCTGTTTGGTTGATGATTGATGGCTGACTCTCAGTCTGCGCGTCTTTTGATTTCATGTAGTTGTAGAATGGTGGATTGATATCTCAGCATGTTTCAGCGAATGCATCGCATATCTGCGCTTCGCTGAGGTTCTCCATCTTGAAGTGATTGGCGCTGTTAACCAGAACAGGCCATATTGATAGCCACTTATCAAGGCTTGTGTTTCCAGGCCCTTTGCGTAGCTTCTCAAACTGCTTCTCAAACTCAGTTCAAACGTTCTGACGCTGGTCTCTGGAATTTGGCTGGATGCTGTCTTGTATTGCAATAAGCTTCCTGCGCACAGTATGTCGTCCAAGGTAGTGTTGTTTGAACTCTTGGCAGACGGTGTAGTCGATGCGGTCAGAGACTTTGTCGTACTTCTTCTTCTTCGTGGAATCGAAGTTGTTTTGTAGACTCTGAAACTTCTGGATAGTGTCTTTGCTAGCTGAATCGTACGGCTCGTCCATTGTGAAGCTCAGCTGCTCAAGACCTTCAGGGTCGCAATACTGCCAAACGTTGTTGGACTTAGCTAGGTCTTCGATGGAGTTATACCAATCAATCCAGTCGCTTCTGGAGTTGAGCATTGGAAGGTTGTGGTCTCTTATCGACATCGTGTACGGTGTTTTGGAGGTAGTAAAATGTATTCTTGGTGCAGGAGTAGGTTCCCGGGCTCATAACTGTTGCACGCGTAGGTGTAGTGAGAAAATGGATGTTGCTGTTTGTCGCACGCATACGTGCGGTGAATTGATTTGTGTATTGTGTCTGCTATCTACCATCTTCATTTACATGTGGTGTATAGTTATTCCTTTTTTCTTGCTGAGGTGGAGCATTCGTATTGCCGTTACAGTGGCTTGTTGAGGTGGGGCATCCTTGTTGTCGTTACAATGGCTTGGTGCCTCGGCTCAACTGAAGTAATTGCTTCTGCAGCCTTGCATAGGCTGCAACAATACGGCTAGTCATCATCATTATATGTCGATGCTACGGCTCCACCTTCCGACTCAGTGACACACATGCAAGCCAAAGAAAATAAACTCGACTAATGCCGCCCGCCCGTTGCCCAATGATGCATAAGAAAAAGATTCCTCCCACTTATCCAAGATATCAACAACAACTCTCACTTGTCAGCATGCCAACTCTTTCTCGCAGTAATCCACTTGAAGCTCGCACACCAGCCTTCTACCTCGCCGCGCTCCGAACGCTCGACATAATCTTTAATCTCCTGCTGTGCCAACCGCACATCCGCCCTAAGCTCGTCCTCAGTCCACACTTTGTTCTTGCTGCCCCACCGCGTCAGGAGACGCAGGCAAACAGGCTCAAAAATCTCCATGCCGAGTACAAACATCATCTTGCCTAGGGATTTTTGCGCCTCGTCTTCTGCCCACTGGCCTACAGGCACATTGACATGAGTTGTTTGTATATCCACAAATCCCGCTTCTTCAAGATAACTGCGATGCATGTAGAAAAGACCCAGGGGCCGTCCAGATCGGAAAGATGCTTCCATAAAAGCGACGTACAACTTGCGCAAGGTGGGCATTGCAATCTTGTCGCCGGGGCCAAGGGGTACTTGACCCAAGTCCCAGTCTGCCAACTCGACCCATCCGCCAGGCGAAAGACTCTTGTATATCTCTTCATAGACGCCTTCCCAGTGGCTAAAAGTTCCCTTCATGTTTCGCAGGTGGATCAGCTCAAACGTATCGCTGAAGTGCCAACCTGGTTCTGACTGAGGATTCAAGGAAGTCAAGTCAATTGTAAAGGATTCTTCTGATAGATTTGATGGACTTGCGGCATCGCTTAGTCCAGTATCATGGGGTATTTTTCTTGGAGACTCGATTGGATCGCGGTGAATCATGTTGGTTGCCAAGTCCAGCTCCGCGAGTTTGGCGATTAGATCATCGACATCGATTTCTCGCCCCCAAACGTCGAGATCATCGAGTTCCCAAGTCACTCCAGATTCGCCTAGCGTGGCTTCGGTGGTTTCAATGTCCCACTCGGTAATGTCTATTCCAACGACTTCTGCACGGGGGTATTGCTGTGCCATAGACACAGCCCAGTGGCCAGGCCCCGTGCCGAGATCGAGGATTCTGCGCGTAGAGGGTAGCAGTCTTGTGGTTGTCAACTTTCCTTTGAGTGCCCGGACGAAGATCTCGTGTTGCAAGGATAAACGATCCTGCTCCACAAAGTCGTTGTTGGGCTTGTAGACGCAGGGCAGATAATACGACTCATTGGCGTATGTGCGGCCATTTTCATGGACATAGTCCAGGTCGTCAGAGGCAAGTGTGCGAACAGAGCGACTATCGCAACGATTGTCAGCTGTGGTTCATGTGCGGTGGCGATGGAGGAGGATCCGTTGGGCGGCAGAATGGCAGTCAGCAGGCTCCAACCCCTGTCGAATGCGGGCAGTTGGCAACGCACCGCCTTTGGGCCAGCAAAGGATGCAGCGATACGTGAATAACATAGGAGAAGCGGCGGCATACATGGACTCAATGGACGCTGAATCGTCCGAGTCAGCTCTTGGGCGTTTGAGTGGAGGCCCTGCGTGAGGGGCAACCACGTCTTCGGGTGGTGGCGGTCCCTCGTCCATGGCGCCGGAAAGCCGACAGGCTGCAGAGGGGCCGAACGGGTCTCGTTGGGCAAGTCCAGCGGAGGACAATGGTGAGGTCGAGCGAGGGCGCCCGCGACGTCTTTACGTACGCGCTGCCAATGGATCCCTTCCAAAGAGGCTGGTGCAAGAGCTTGACGTTGCGTCTGCTAAGCGATGGTCGCTTGATGTTGGTTGGGGGCGCGCGCATCCAGCCTGGGTATACATATGGGCCTTGCAGAAGGTACTAGACTTGAAGCGTGGATCCATGCCCGCGACTGGCAACAAGGTCCACGTCCATTCCCCTCTCTTTCGACGGCGACATTCTTTGCTGATCATCTTCGTCCGGCCACTTCAATGACAAACTCCCGGCCTCTGAACCCTATATGTATGTACGCTGCCGACAATCAGTCAGCGAGCCAGCGAGCCCACATGTCCACCACCCTCACCTTTTGTTCCGAGGAGAGAGCACAAGCACCCGGGGACGTCCATTGCGACGTTACATGGCAGTGTGAGCTCCATCATATCATGGCCTGAGGCGCACATAGCCCCACGTCTGTACATACGCCGAAGCAAGGTGCCTCAATGCATGGTGCCCGAGAGGTCCAAGGCCGCTGCATCAACCCCAGGCTGTTATGAGCTTGCACCGGACCGTCTTCGGTCTCTCTCAGCTGCCCTACCCATCCCCCGGGGTCTCGAGGCTAGTTCAACACCTGCATGCACTGGACCAAACCCCCGGAAGAGCGCGAGAATTCCTTCATTATACCTACGTAAGTATGTATATGTCTGTGTCTTGTCGCCAACGTACCCGCCGCATGTGCATTCTACCCAGGGAAGCCTACTAGGATCCCGCTTGCAGCAGCTACTTTCTACGGCAACATGGCCACGTCATATTTCCCACTCTCTGTATTTCACATTGAGAGTTCAAGTTCCTGCGGCTTGACTCGTGGCGGCGTGGGCTTTATCCTGGGAAGACTGCATCGGATGTGGTAATCGTCCACTCTCCATCCCCCAACCGGACTAACACAAGCCCGCGACCCCGAGGTGCGGGGCGCGTATGTACGTGGGTGAACTCCTTTAACATATTTTTTTCCAGATTAGATTAGATGGGAAAAGAAAGGGACCGGGCTGTTCACACAATCACATTACGTGGGACAACAAAAGCCTGACAGCACAACCAGTCCACTGTATTCGTCCCAGCCAAGGCATCATATCATCTACATAGATGCGACACAATTTATTGCCTCTGTTTGTTTGTTTGTTTTTTCACACAAAGAGTTACCCTTGGGTTCAGCTTTCAGCTTTCGGCTTTCGATGCATGTAAACGAGAAGGTAATCCGCACTTATGAAGCGAATCACTGCTAGTATTGATTCAACACAACCTTCAATCTACCTCTTGGCCCTCAAACTTGGGCAGGCGCTTGGCAACATCTGACCATGTCTCTTCGCCCTTTACGATGTTGGAAATGGCCTGGGCAATGTCGTCTAAACTCGAGCGAACCTGCTCAGTTGTGTCACGGTCTCGAAGGGTAAAAGTGTTGTCCTTGATTGACTGGAAGTCAACTGTGATACCAAGTGGGGTACCAAGCTCATCGTTCCGCTGCATCACTGTCAGAGCCCAATCATGCGTTCACCAGAGGGGCATAACTTACTGCATAGCGCTTACCAATCGATGCACCAGACGCGTCAACTCGGTTGGAGATACCAAGCTTCCGAAGTTTATCCTTCAGTGTCTTTACGAAAGGATCAAAGTCTGGGTTTGAGCTGAGCGGCACAATGAGCACCTTTGTCGGTGCAACCGCAGGAGGGAATGAGAGGACAGCACGGGCTTCGTCCTGCTCACGGGTCCAGTAGACGTGTTCACACAGGGCCTAGTTCGGTCAGCCAAGCATGCCACTATTCCACGAGAGGAGCACTTACATAGAAGATACGGCCAATACCAAATGACGGCTCAATGACGTTTGGCGTGTATTCTCGCATCGTCTCGACCCGGGTGCGCTTCTCGATTGTGATGAGCTCCTTGGGCACCTCGACCTTGCCGTCGGCAACTTCGGGGACATCGATGACAATCTTTCCCTCCTTCTCCAAGTCCAGGGACAGCTTCTCCCGCAAATCTTGCGACAAGGCCTCAATGGCTGTCTCGACAGCCTTTCCATCCTTCTTGAACTTGGGACCAAACTTCTTCTTGTCAATGTCGCATTGCCACTCCTCGACTTTGAGCGGCTCCTTTCTTGTCTCACGGACAATCAGGGGCGCACCAGTCTTCTTCATGTGCACAGACAGGTCGTATGCACTTCGGTCAGCACAGCCAACACACTCTATCCAGCCGTACGATGTGAGCAATTCGGCATCCCAGCAGTCGGCTGCGTAATGAGCCATTTCATTGGCCATATGTTGCCTGAAGCGGATCTTCTTGGGATCGACACCAATCTTGAGGAGGAAGAGCTGAATGCGAGCCAGGAAGTAACCCAATGTCTCGTTGTCGACCAGGCCAGTCTCAACTGCCTTGCCAATCTTTGTGGTCTCGACGGTGGTCTTGCCAGCGAGCTGGACTTCGCGGTTGAGCAGTTCAAGTTCGACATCCTTGACCTCGTTGAATCGTGGATGCTTCTTGCCGCCCTCTGGGTCGACAAAATGCTCAATTTCAGCCATGAGGAACTCGCGTACACGCAGGAGACCCTGGCGAGGCGAGATCTCGTTACGGAAAGACTTGCCAATGGAGGCAGACGCAAAAGGCATCTGCTGCATGTTGTGGTCTAGCAGCTTTTGGAAATTTACAAACTGACCCTGCGCAGTTTCTGGTCGCAGATAGGCGGGAAGGTTCGACGAGGGACCGATGGAAGTCTGGAACATGAGGTTGAACGCAACGGGAGGTAGGAGCTCGCCGTTGTTGGCAGGGTTCCGGATGTCGTACTTCTTCATGAGAAGACCCAGCTCCTCGCCGTTGTAGTTGTCAATCTTTGCCAGGACTTCCTCGATCTCCTTGACCATTGAGTCCTCGAGCTTGATGGCTGCAATGTTCTTGACCTTCTTCTTCTTCTTCTTGGGATCCTCCTCCTCGACCTCGACCTTTTGGCCACGCGCCTCCTTGTCGCCCTTTAGCCTAGCCTCGAGCACCTCCTCGACCAAGTGGTCGGCGCGGAAGATCTCGCCTGTCTTTGGGTCTTTGCACATCCAGTCGGCAAACTTGTCGACGTGGCCCGAAGTCTTGAGGACATCGTGTGTGGTGAGGATGGTGGGTTCGACCTTGAGCATGTCCTCCTCGAGCACAAAGTGTTCGCGCCATATGTCGACAATGTTGTCAGTGAGGGCAGAACCCGGCGGGCCATAGTCGTAGAGGCCAGCAACGCCGCCGTAGATGTCGAATGAGGGCGCGTAGAAGTATTTGTGCTGCAATTGGCGACATGTGAGTAAGCAGTGTGCAGATAGGGTTGGGGGCAGTAGTAGTGCATGTATACCTTCATGAGCTGCTCAAAAGCAGCGCGCTCAAAGGGCTTGCCCTTGTAGGTGGTGGTATCACTCGGCATGGCGGGCGTCTTGCGCTGTGGAATCTTGTACCGGAAGAGGGGTGGAGTGGTCGAGAAGTGCGTGGTGGGATGAGTCGGAGGTGGGGCACAAGGTACCTGTCTAGTAGTTGTCTGAAGAGACGGTCGCCATGCAGAGCGGGGGATGCGCAGCAAAGCTTGGAGCCGGCGCATATATTATCAGGCTCTCCCCTGCTTCGACGAGGAGAATTGGCTTATTGCGAGTACAGACCGCCTAGTATAGGGCATTGGCTTTTTGGTCGAATTGCCCGCACGTGCAAATCATGATGCGTGGGCTCGGTGGGTGACGCGCCAAGATTGCGGAAAAGACGCTTCGGCCGCCGCCCCACTGAAAAGTTGTCAGGCTCGCCTTGCAATCGACGACGACCTTCACCACTACCACCACCACAGCCCACATAATGACGGCCCCCAAAAATGTCGCGTCTGGCTTCAAGCCCAAGAACAAGATCCGCCGCCAGGCCGCCCATTTGTCTATCAAGAAGGCGCGCGAGTCGGAGAAGCGAGATGCCCGAATGCGCCGCAAGCGCGAGGAAGACAAGAACCCCGAGCTGCGCGAAGAGCGACTAGCAAATAATAAGCCCGCCACTATTGACAGCAAGCGCGTATGGGACGAGCCTGTGGGTGACGAGGAGGATGCTCTGGGCTGGGCCATTGATGTAGAGCGATTGGCCAAGCGGAGAAAAGTCGAGCACGAAGATGAAGAGGGCAACGAGGAAGGCACACTAGCCAAGCTGAAGAAGCGGGATGAGAACATGGACGATGATAGTGACGACAACAAAGAAGAAGACTCCAATTCGGACGAAGCAGACAGTATGCTCGACGACTCCCAATCAGACCTCGACTCGGACGATTCAGACCTCGACTCAGATGCCGCCTCTTCCAAGCCCTCCAAGTCTTCCAAGCGCGCACCCAGCCCCACCGCAACCTCCACCACTACCAACTTTGATCTGTCACCCGAATTCCTCAAGCAAAAGTTCCCTTCCATATTCAATCCCCGCGACGAGGAACCCAAGATTCTCGTTACAACCAGCATCAACTCGTCTCTGCACAAGGAAGCCGACGTCCTCACCTCCATCTTCCCCAACAGCACATACATCCGCCGTACAAAGCATGCACACGCACATAAATACAGTATCCGCGAAATCGCCGGCTTCGCGGCCGCAAGAGGCTACACTGCCCTCGTCATTCTCATGCAAGCCCAGCACGAAAAGAAACCCGACGGCCTTGACATTGTCAACCTCCCCAACGGCCCCCACTTCCACTTCAGCGTCTCCAACTGGATCGACGGCAAAAAACTGCCCCGTCATGCAAACGACACAGGCCACTATCCAGAGCTCATTCTCAATCACTTTAAGACCCCGCTCGGTATTCTTACCGCCCAGCTTTTCAAGAACCTCTTCCCTCCATTTCCCGAACTAGAGGGCCGTCAAGTTCTTACTCTTCATAACCAGCGCGATTACATTTTTGTGCGCCGCCACCGCTATGTCTTCCGTGATAAGCGCGAGACAGAGAAGCCTGTTTTGGGCACGGATGGGAGACCAATTCCCGGCGCCGAGGATGTCAAAGTGGGTATGCAAGAAATTGGGTATGTAATTTATTTCTTCTTTTGCATAAAACTCACTAAAACTGCACTACTAGCCCCCGAATGACGCTCAAGCTCCGCAGAATAGACCGCGGCATCCAGTTCAAGAGTGGCCAGGAGTGGCAATGGAAAGGCCGTATGGACAAGCAAAGGACAAGGTTCAACATGTAGAAGGGCATGTATGTTTGTCCCTTCCAGCACTGTTGTTATACAACTCTTTGTTTGCACATCGATATCGACAATGTCATACTTTTTTCACTTTTCGGCAGCATCAATGTATCAAAATTGCCTTTGTCAGCTTGGGTTTAATACGATCAGGGCGCAACTCCGTCTATCTAATAAAATATGGCATTTTCGAGAAACGCGCAATGACTGAGCTATGGGGATCACGTAGCTAGGTAATGAGATACCGGCATCTTCTTATCTCTAACATCTACCGATTGACCTCGAGTTATGTAAGTCAATCTAGGTCAGGGTCACGAATATCCGAGCGCGCAGGTCGCTTGGGAGGTAGACACAATAATGAACATTGTCCCAGTACCTGCACTTTGGTCTTGCAACTCAATCAAAAACATCCAAGTTGTTGAAGCGTTTCACAAACTCATCACTAGATGGGTGAGACTTTGCATGTGCAAACAATGGTTGATTTGCTGACAGTTCATGGTTTACAGAGATGCCTGCTTTTATCCACTCAGCCGTATAGTGTATCCAGCCGTCCTCTTACGCAGTGACGAACCGAAAGACAATACACACCTAAAGGATCCGTAAGATCGGCCCTTTTCCGCAGCAGCATTGTCTCGCGACTACATACAAGAACGAAGCAGCAACTGATAACTTCTCTCGATCCGCTCGTTCAATCCTACCCTGTTAGCACCTTGTGCAGTACGCGGTTACACTTACTTTGTCATGTTTCGACTTCCGGTGCGGATAGTTCAGCGAACCATATTAAACACTTTGTTTTCCCTTTCTGGCATCAAATCACAATCTCTCGTATCTCAGTTTTCAATTGACGCAAAGACACGCAAGGCAGACGTCATTGTTGTGGGCGCTGGCGTAGCCGGTTTCTGCGACAGCATCGCAACAGCAGAAAAAGGCGCCTCAGTAATTCTTGTCGATGCCAGTCATGGCGGCGGTGCCTCAGCCCTATCAGGCGGTGTTGTCTATGCAGGTGGAGGAACTGTGCAGCAAAAAGCAGCAGGCTACGGGCATGACACGCCTGAGAACATGTTTGCCTATCTGAAGGAAGAGACGCAGGATGCAGTTGACGAAGAGACATTACAACACTTCTGCAAAATAAGTGCCCAGAATCTCCAGTGGCTCGAGAAACATGGTGCTCGGTTTGAGGCCTCGCTTTGCCCGTACAAGACGTTTTATTCAACAGATCAGCACTATCTTTATTTCTCGGGCAGCGAAAAGTCATATCCTTACAACAAGATTGCACAGCCCGCGTGCTTGCCGTCACCAGCGATACGGCTAAGCCAAACGAATCGAAAATACGCTCTGCGAGCTATACAGCTAGCTCCAACCCATCCAATTACGAAAGCTATTGCAAGGCTACAAAAAACAAGCCTTCAGCCATCTAGACGGCCGAACAAGACCAGACAACTACACGCCATCACGAGCTCCATCCCAGCCATCCAAGAGATAGAAAAGATCATCCCATATAGGTTCAGACCATGGGATACTCTCAACTACAATATCTCTATATCAAAGAAACCTAAAGAAGAAAAGGCAGCCGCGCACAAAGATTATATCCAAACGATAGAGGATAGCTCTATAGTAATCTACTCAGACGCCTCCAAAAAGAAAGGTGGAGATGGGATAGGAGTAGGCCTAGCAGTCTACAACCCAAACCAAGAAGAAATATACGCAGAGATAAGGAATATAGGCGAGAACCAACTCGTTTATAATGGAGAGCTTGGAGGCATTACAACAGCCTTTGAATACGCTGCTAAAACTGCCCAAAAAGACCAAAACATCCACATCTACGCTAACAACCAAGCTGCGATCTATAGGCTCCAGAGTCTATCAGATAAACCTGGCCAGCAGTGGGTAATTCGGTGCTAAAAAGCAGCCAAAGCCATCCTAAACAGAAAAGCAAAGATCTTCTTGAAATGGGCTCCAGGCCATACAGATATCGAAGGAAACGAAAAAGTAGATTCCTTAGCAAAGGAAGCTACAAACCAAACACCAAAAAAAATCACAAACGAGCCTAGCCTTCCTAGGCACCAAGATCAAACTCCTCCAAAGAGCTAGCCAAGCAGAGGAGTGGAGAAAGTATAGGGAAACAGCAAGAGAAAAGAAGCCCTAGCTACGGAGCTATCTTTGATCTAAAGCTCCAAAACCAACTAGCAATCCCGAGAGGCACGAAAGGAGATATTTCAAGCTCTTTCTATTCTCTTAAGATAGGACACGGATACCTCAACTCCTACCTAAAGAGAGTAAATAGAAGAGAAACAGATCTTTGCAACTGTGGGAGACCACAAACAGCAGAGCATCTACCTCTATACTGCGACTTCTACAGCGCAGAAAGAAATAAGCTTAAAAAAACTCTAGGCCAAAAAATACTCAAACTCCCACTCTTACTTCACACTACGAGCGGTATAGAAGCTACTTTGGCTTTCATTACTAGCACGAAGATAGGAACAAGGAAGTGGCATCTAGGCCAAGAAGGCTAGACGAAAAGAAATATAAGAAAAACAACTCTGATTTTAGTACCATTTCCTTTCCCCTAAGAGAGCCCGCTGGAAGGCAGCCCAGCTGCCCTACATCTCTCCCTGTTACCAACCTGCTCTTTAGCAACAGGCATCTAGAAAGCTAGTAATAGCTCAGCTAGACAAAGGCCGAAGCACCATAGTCACGCAATACAGCACAAAGTACCAAATTGTAAATAAGCAGATAGAACGGCCTCTGGCCAAAATCCTACATAGCCAACGGCTGATACAGGACTATAATGTAATAATAATAATAATAATAATAATAATAATAATTGCACAGCCCGCGCCTCGCGGACACCGAATGGTTCACCCTGGGCTTTCTGGCTCCGAATTATGGCGTGTTTTATTCAAATCAGCCATAGATCTAGGGGTGAACTTCATACCTGCGAGCAAGGTAACCCATTTACCATATGATGAGTAGCAAAGAATCAACGGAGTCGAAACCAAAACGCTCTCAACATCTAGTCCCAGTTTCACCCGTCATGAAAAGCTATCCAGAAAAAAGAGACTCGATATCAAATGTCACTACGCCCACTATCAAAATGGTACCACAACCGCGCACTCAACCTCTGGAATCGCGATGTCCACCTCCAAACCCTCCACGCACCATCTGCCATCCTCGCAGCAAGCAGCTTCACCTTCAATCAACACATGCGCCAAACCCACATGCCGGAATTCTCCTACGTCGCACCGCTAGGTACCTGGCGCGACGACGGCTCCGGCATCGCGCTCGGAACCTCCGCAGGAGCCTCAGTCGCAAAGCTCGATCGCATATCTGCATGGCGCTTCTTATACCCACCCATCGCCCTCCCCAAAGGCATCGTGGTAACTCAATCCGGGCGTAGAATGCTCTCCGAAGACATTTACGGCGCCGCACTCAGTGAGGTCATGATTCGACGGCACACCAGCACAGGGTTTCTAGTCCTGGATCAGACTCCGTGGAAGAAAGCGAAACAGCAGCTTTTCGAACAGACTTCCGGTCTGATTTTGTTGCAGCGCTTGCATTAGCTTTATTGGGGGTATAAGAAAGCAGATCCGCTGGGGAGGTTGGCGGGGAAGTTTGGGATTGCGGCTGCGGGGTTGGAGGAGACGGTTAGGGGGTATAATGCTGCGATTGAGAAGGGGAGTGAGGATCCGATGCGTAAGACGGATGAGTGCCGAAGTCCGATTTTGACACCACCATCTTATGGGATTGACATTTCGCCGCAAAGTAAGGGGATACAGGTTGTGACGGGGTTGACGCTGGGTGGCTTGTGTGTTGATGGTAGGACGGGGCTGGTTTTGGCTGTTGATAACAAAATTTATGGGATTTATGCTGCAGGTAGGACGGCTGTGGGTATTTGTTCGAATTCGTATGTTACTGGGTTGTCCCTGGCTGATTGTGTATTTTCTGAGAAATGGGCTGGGAAGCATGCGGCAGATAAGAGGAGAGAGATGTGAACAGTGAACATTATTATCGTCGTCATCTTCCTTTTCTTTGAATTGAAAGGGAGATGTCATTGAAAAGGTAGTAAAGAAAATTTAGCTTGTCATAAAAGTAGTGTGTTTATATCTGGTCTTAGTATATTGCTGTTAGGTTGGGGGAATGTACAAAGCAAAGATGAAGGGATTTGGATTGGTATGGGAGCTTGTGGGATTGTCAGTTGTTTAAAATGTACAATATTGTGTATCCACTTCTGCCAATGAGTGCGTATTGGACAACGACATATTAGGTACGTTCATGTGCAGGCAGAGACACACCTAAGATACTCAAATTCGACTCCCACATATCGATTTCTCACTTTCCTGTTAAAGCAAAAAAAGAAAAACTCGGACATAAAACAGTTACTCTCATTGTTATGCCAGATATGGAAAACAGCCCCACAGTGAAGAAGACAAAACTGGAAACTCCGAACGTACAAATACACAATAACTACTACTACTCAGGGTATCTATCGTACATGCTCCTAGCCAAAAGTCATGGAATGGACCTTGAAGACCTACACTTTTTTATACCAACCGCCCACTTTGATAAAGGGAAAGAAAGATACAATAACACTGGGTACACCAGAGGCCGACTCGTCATAGTATCGTGGATAACAGACATGTCGTCTAGGCAAATTATTGCCAACTCCAGGGTTGAGAAGGAGGCCATTAACCATCATAGCCATAGCCAGGGCCATAACCAGGACTATAACCAGGGGCATACCCATGACCATATCCGTGTCTATAATCATAACCACGACCGCCATACCCCCTCCCTCTACCACCTTGGCTACCATTCTATTTGTTGCCATATCCGCTGTAAGCTCCAGGAGTCATCATACCAGTTGGTCCTGGTGTGTTGGATGCAAGGCCTGCGGGATGGTTGGTAGGCGTACTAGGTCCATCGACACCATGTCGTGCGTTTCCAGGGTAGAACGTATTGTTGACGCCTTGCTGGAAGCCAGACAGGCCCTGTGATGCACCCTGCGCGGCTAGTACAGCAGCTTGAGCAGCTGCGCTGGCTGGGGCTCCAACGCCGGTAAGACCCCACATATGGCCACTCATTTCGTCGGGAACGGATCCATCAAAAATCTTCTTCTTCATCTCCCAGAATACAACTCCTGTCAACCAAGCATCTGAACCAGCCGTATGTGAGTTACCGATGCGCTGACAGCCGAGCTCATCAGCAAGATCTTGGAGACCAGATTTTGTGCCCAGGTTGTTGAGTATGTTGGTCGCTGTGGCGCCAATGACACCGCGCCTAACCAGATTGTTTGCATGTCGCCAGAGATACTTGACATCGAGAAGTTTGGGGAAGAATACATTGACAAGCTTGCGATACGTGTCCTCATCCTCGGGTAGTGGCTTCGACGTAAGCATCTTGAGCATGTATGCAAAATCATAGCCCGAGTGAAATGATATCCAGTTGACATCCTCTGACAAGGTCATTCCAGATGTTGTGAGTAGCGAGCCAAACTCTTGCGGGTCAATGCCCTGGTCGCGGTGCTTTTCGAAATCAGCTCCCGACTTCTTCAGCATCTGGATCGACTCTTCGTTGTACATGTCGTCTTCCAAGGAGAACTGGAAGTTGAAGGACCATGTGCAAGGGCAGGGAATAATGTTATTTGAATATCTTTGAAATGACTTGGGCTTGTAGGTCAGAGTATTTGTGTCGAGATGTGTTGGGGGAACATCGCCTTGAACGTTGAAGAGGGTGACGCCCAGCTGAATGATCTTAAGCAGGTCGACATTGCAGCGAACGGTCTGGTAGTGATAGGATGCTTTCGAGTTGAAGTCTCCGATGGGTCTCGCGACAACACCAGGGAACTCAGTGTCCTGTTTGTAGAGTGAGCATTGTGTGTACAGAATTAGAAGAAAGGAGTAGAATGGAAACTACCCCAAGGAATGAAGCCATGGAACCACCATTGGTACCAGACTTGAGAAATATTAGACGCGACTCTGATAGCACAGCAGTCGCAGGGCGTTGCAATGAAATAGCATACTGACCATGCTAATGTATGGATACTGGTCAATGAGGGAGCGTAGCATGTCCATCTCCTGATGCAGGTTGGACCGCCAGACCTGGCGTATGCGCTGGCCGACAATGCCCTTGGTGCCGTCGTGTCCACGAGCTGCATTCTCCTGTATTTGAGCGCCATGGGCAAACCGCATGCGCGCCTCGTGTCCGTCGAGTCCGGTGCCTCCACCTGCCCCGCCAATAGCTGCTGCTGCCCCCAGACCTGCGCCTCCCAAGCCGCCGCCCAGGCCAACATTCGACTGAAACCCGCCCTGGTGCTGGCCGAAGAGATTCAGACTGGTGGCCTGGTTGCCCGCGCCAAAGTGCTGCATGTTCTGTTGCTGCTGCTGTTGCTGTTGCTGTTGTTGCTGATGTTGGTGCAGTGGCTGTTGCTGCTGGGGCATTGGGCCAGAAAGATGTGCGAATGGGTTGGAGAGGTTATGTCCGGGAAACCGGCCCCCATGAGGCGGCATCGTGGGCAAAGTGTAGCTGTTGTTACGACGGGCGCGAGAGTACAAGTGGAGGAGTAGTGAAACGGCGAGCCGGCGACACTGGTGATAGTGACGCGAACGAGCAGTGGTCGGGGTTTTTTGTCCAGGCTCTTAGGGATATGTATAGCAATTAAGGCGTTTGTAGGGTGTGCAAGGTGCGTGTGGTAGCGATAGTGCTTGGCGAGAGTGAATGAATGGTGTGGGGAGATTGTCCGTCACCCATGGGCGGCGGCCGTGCGCCATGATGGCCGCCAAGACTGAGCCAGATGCGATCACCAACGGCTTCGCGGACGTGACGCCAACAGCCTCCGCGACCGCGACCGCCTTTTCCCTTGTCAACCATCTCTCGCGGCCCATTCAGTACGTTCACTTGCTTCGCGCGGCCTCAATTGGCGTATCAGAACTCAGCAATTCCTGACTACAGCAGCATCTTCACAATGGCACCACGCCCCTCCATCACCGGCTTCGACCCCAAGAAGTTCGCCGCTGCCTCTGCTAACGGCACAAAGGGCGACCCCTGGGCACGATAGTACGTCCTGAATGTCCTCCTTATATACATACAGCGCCATATACTTATGCCCCAGCTAGTGAGCAATGGCGGTACACCGGTCCCTTCACCCGTTTCAACCGTTTCAAGGGCTCCTTCCCCGGCCTCGGCATAGCGACGGTTGCCTTTGCCGGATATGTTGTTGTTGAGCAGCTCTTCTTCCAAGACAAGGGACATCACGATGACCACGCATAAGACTTGCACATTCAGGCGTACCGGTTGCTTCGGGTTCCGTTGCTGTGGGATTGTATATACCTTTACCATACAGAACGATCAATCAAAATGAGATTCCAGAGTTTTTGGGAATTTACAAAGGGATCGATGTGAAGAGCGCTCCAAACGGGTGCTACAACCGAACAAACTAATGGGTCTCATATGTCGGTCAACCCGCGGAATGAGCATGGAGTGTGTATGGTCGTACGTGACGAAAGAAATACTGCGGAACATTCTGCTTTCATCGCATCCCTAAGTGAAATGTCTTCTTTTCACAACTCACATTCTTGGTCGAAGTCTTTGTTATCTACCATCATGCTCACCAGCCCCATGCTCCATCATTCCCTACTCACAGAATCGACTTAATTTCTCCAACATGGCTCACAAAAACTTGTCCCATTTCTTTCACAACTGCGGAGAACTGTCTTCTCTGCCAAACTCACTCACAATCTCTTTGCAAGATGTGCTGCGCCATCTTGCATATATTATTGTTCCATTATAGTCTATGCAGCTCATGACTATGTAAGACTTTGGCCAAAGGCCGTTCTATAGGGTATTTATTTACAATTTGGTAGTTTGTGGTGTATAGCGTAGCTGTGGTGCCTCGGCCTCCATCTTGCATATAGAAATTGTTATTATCTAAAAACTATGCGTCCACGTTGAAACGGAACGATCCATGCGCCCTCAAATTCCCGATCTGATGGAAAACGACGTAATCTTATTCTAAGCCTAGCTCAGACACATGCATGTGTGCTTCTCGCCGCATGATATATCACTTCAACCTATTTTGTCTACCCGTGAATTATTTTCTCAAGACAACCCAGTCATAGAATATTTTCGAATTTTTTTTTCATATAACAGTGTCACATTATATCCAGCTAGTCTTTCTATCCATCACTTTTTAGCAGGCTAACATGACTATTTTTCCTCTTCAAAAATGACCTCGTACATTATACAACCTCACCCCCAGTCTCAGAAGAACACGATTTGCAACTCTTCTATTTGGAAATTCATTCAGACACATCACCTTCCCGTTTGATCCTTATCGTCTCGCCAAAAAAAAGACTGCACTACAGGTCACAACAGTAAACATGAGGTAAGCGAAGCACTCTGTGTATCCTGACATACCATGTATCTGTAGCATCAACTCTAAATCTACATAGTTATACCTGTACCTTGGATGTGAGATGGCAAAGAAAATTCACGTAGCACAAGCACGGATACACGTCAGGAGACATTATGTACTACAATATCTATAGTTGCGACTACGGTTACACGACACTTTGTGTCGAGTCCATCTCACACTTATAAGGCCATTGCTGACTCAGATTGAGACTACAATCTTAAGACCTCTGTACATATCCAATCACTAAATCCAGATTGGAAAAAAAAATGAAAAGGGGCAAAATCAAAATTTTGGCCTGGTCATCTTTTGATTGAAGGAAAAACAGGCTGACTGAATTACCCTTTACGCTGCTGACCACACTACCTAAACCATGCAAGATCACTGCATCACGATCAAACATTGTTCACCGATTACTAGAATCCCAGACAATGAGATAGAAACATGGGGGCTTAGTACGTACGTGCGCAGCCACTCAATCTCACACAATTCTCCTATCGCACTCAAACATCACCCCACTACTATTATCCACCTAGACATCCACATCTAACCCTACACCCACATAGTACACACACTTCATTCTACTAGGCATATTCAGCCTCAACGCAAACACACTCACCTCCTTTCTTCTTCCCCATCCTCGTTTTCGCTCTCGCATTCTCTCCACCTAGCATATGCATGCACGTAGCATACCATAGCACATCCAGCATACCTTACCTTAGTCTACATAGTCTCGAAACCCTCCAAAAAGCAACAACAGCAAAAGAAGAAAAAAAACCCTGCCTATCTACAAATACTTCGCCGAAGTAGTCAGTTGTGGGCCGTGCGAATGTCACTGCTGCAGATCCAGTAGTCGGAAACGCGAACATGTCTGCAGCTGCAATGCTGCATTTCTAGCAGGGATAACGCGCGCGCGCGCGCGTGTGTGTGTGTGTGTGTGTGTGTGTGTGTGTGTGTGTATGCGTGGTATTCGCAACGCGGATAAGGCGAGAATGAAGCGAGCAAGAGGAGAGGAATACAAGGCGCGAAGGGTTTGTTTACGTATTGTTGAGGGATAACCTACGTCGTACGTGTTTGTCCATAATCCAATTCCATTCTAAGCATCTGTGTTTCCTGCATTGGGCTGTATCCCGCGAAATCTTCAATTACCCCATTCGTACTTGCATTACTTGGACGTGCGTAACATCGTGTTTGCCTGTCTTCCTCGGGATGATGAGGCTCGAGATCTGGACCCCGAGGATTACCGTAAGAAAAGCAATTCTTGCGGCATTTCGCGTGTACCGAGAGTCTTTCATTTGCTTTTCTTTTTTGGTCCGAATTAGCATACTTACATCCCACGTTTCTCCCACGTCCCAGATTGCGGTGAATTTTGTATACACGCTAGACGAAAAAAAAGGACACAGAGAAACAGTAGAGCGGTGTCAACTTGGGCCTTTGCCCCAAACTCCCGGGAAACCACCACACACCCGCCACACACGTTGTTTGTTTTTCAACTATTTCCCTTTTTTTGGACCCTCTAACTGGGTACCGACGACGCATTGAATACACCCTCAGGCGCCTCCAATCACGCATCGCCCAACCATATACATTTACTCCGCTGATGCAGCCTCATGCTTGGCGCACAACGTTCTCGCACCATCTATAGTATCCGCCAGCGCGGGGTGGTACATAACGGGGTGGCACATAACGGGGTAATTGATTGGCACACAGCCGGTCCACCATGCACCCTATTTGTACCCCGAGCGCGCTCGTGAGAGGCATTGGATAGCATGGCCATAATCTTGGTGCTTAGGAAAAAAAGGGCTGTCGCTTGCTCGCTGTCTCGCCCACAGCGTCATTGTCAATCAATCTTCGGTAATAACTGCACACCCTGTCTATGCATGCAGCATGCGCACATAGTGGTGTGGCACACGGCTACTTCCTTGCAAAGAGGGAGAGGGCAGAAGAAGGAAGGGATAAAAAAGGGGCAGCTAAACTGCTTTTGGGGCATGTATACTTGAAAGGCGTAGCGTATGGGGCCCACGGATTAATACTGACGCGGCCTTATGAATGTTGCTACGGGACTATTAGTGCCTATATGGGGGCTAAAAGAAAAGAGCAAGCGCGCGATGGATTGAACGGCGACTGTCTTCCTGCGTGGGGTCGTCGTAAGTAGACAGAGAGACGAAGAAAAAAATTTAGCAGCGAGGAGGGTCTCCTAGGCGGACACCTGCCCTTTTGAAGGGAGGAGCCGAGAAGGATTGTTGGCATCACGGGGCACTACCCACCAATTCGCATCTCAAAGCCGCGCCGCGCTCCTTCGATCTCGCGACAGTTATTAGGCGTGCAGTTCATGCTGGATGCGGCACGGCTCATAGCAGTTGGTGGTGCGGCGTATGTGTGGCTCTGGATCGCCGGTCTAAAAGGATCGCAACCCTTGCCTTTACGGGCCGTGTGTGGCTTCCCACCCCCATGTGTAGCCCAATCTTTTTGAAGAGCTGAGCTGAGGATGGGCCGTACACAGGTGCTGGACGACGACAAGGCGGGAAAGATTAAGGTTGGTCCGTCTTACTCCTCAGCCTAAGCAGCGAGCCATTATGGCGTGAATAAAATGTTCAGCTGGCTCTGATAGGTTACGTACCTACATCTTACATATATCTCTTATTAAACTGTGCCAACGACCCATAGAGCTGGGGTTTGTGGGGACGCACTGACCGCTACCTCTTGTCGTCTGCGCTCGGCCCCGTCATCATTTGGCGGGAGTTGATTGCATGCGCCGGCAGAGAAAACAAGCACTTTGAGTGTACTTATCAATGCGCCTTTGAACGTGATAATCTGATATAAATGCGACAGTCGGCAGCAATCATTATACAGTTGCATCGGCTCACTATTGCGAGATAAGCGGTGCTCGATGAGCCGCTAATCGCGTATAGTATACATACGCGTACTTTGTGATTGTTGCCTAAGATGCATCAATGGAAAACTCTGTCATACGACATACCGCCGGATGATGGGCTATCCATGTTGCGAGAAGTCGAGTACCCTACCCCCCTTCTCACAGCAGCATTGGATTGCAGCCCGAAAGCTAAAAACAAAACGTTGATCTCCGCGGCGCAGTTTGTATTCAGAGTTTTGTCCCTGACATGACCACAGTCGGTAGTTATAGGTACAGTAGAATTCACATTTCGCACTCGCGTGTCAGAAGTGCTAGTGTGAGGTCTTGTTCGGTTTGAGTTTACTTCCGGCATACTAATCCGGTATGCTAATCCGGCTATTTCGACCCTGAATCCGAGCAATTCAAGGTTCGCGTGTAGCTCGTTGGTCTATTGTAAGCGAAACTTTCTTGCAATGACGTTTAACGACAAACCATAACGGTCTCCTGTACATAGCTTACTCATTACTCTTTACCTGAAGCGGGAGGAAGCGTTACGATTCAATAAGAAGAAGATTTGCTTTCGATAAAACTCGTAATGCACATGGTAAATTGGGTTCAAGATGCGATGCCCGCGGATGCCAAACATAGTGGATGAGACTTGCTTGAGACACCAGGTGGATTAGTACGTTTGTTTCTTTTCGTTGGGGAAAAGCAACAAAGATTGCAAGCGAACTCAAGCATCTCAATTTGGCAAACGACCTCGTACCTGGCCACCAGAAGACAGAGCTGTTAGGCTCTGCTTAGTCCTTGCAAAAGCATGGGCTTTTTGTCGATTCGATAATTGACTACCAATGAAAGTGCAGAGCCGCTGCTTTGACATTGTTTAACCTCGGGCATGCTGTTTCACGAAACACACGAGCAAACCCAGCCAGACGGGCAGTGTAGAGACGTTTGTGCCGCGAAACCAGCACTCTCGTTGTCGCATCATACCTTTGGGGTATCCCGTATCGTAGCATGATTGCGTGGATGTCTTAAATCGGATGTGCGGGCTAATCTTTGCCGGGCTGGTGTCGGCTTACCCATGGTAAAACATGTTTGAAAGGCATGGAACAGGCTCTTTACTACTGTTAGTACGCACGCAGTATGTTATTCGGTTGCGGTTGCACAATACTGGGATCGGCGGCCTGAGTCCGGGTGGGGTATGGGAGTTCGGGCTCACCTTTTGCAGTTTGACAAGAAGGGCTAGCGCGGCCTGCAGGTACAGAAACAGGGTTCCAGCATTGGGGGTCACGGTTGAGAAAAAAGGGATCAGCAAAGCGCAGAGGAAGCAAGCCGGGAGAAGTTTGCGCTTGTTGAGCTTGACCAGCAGCATGGCCTTGCAACGCACGGCATTTGTTTGGTTGCTCAGTACCTTTCGATATGCATACGCATGTATAGTATGTTGTGTCGGCAAGCCAAGTGGAGATGAGCGGGTGCTACTGGGACACAACGAAACACATAGTCAGAGACGGACGATTGTTAGGTGTGTTTACGGCGGGTGGGTGCAGCACGATTGTACAGTTGGCATGGCAAGCGATACCTCCGGTGAAGGTAGTCTCGGGAAGTACAGACTGCAGACGGCATAGTAGAGAGGTTCTTGTTACTAGGCAGTTTGGGGCGTGGTGCAAGCGCCATGTAATCAACGTCAACATGTCCAAAATAAACCTCCCGTGGATGGATAGAGGCGCAGAAGGCGTGCGTAAGACGTGGATCCCGCTAGGTTGAAGTTGCGCAAGGTGGAGGCATGGCGCAGACGCCGGCGATGTGCGGTGGGGGAGTACAACAACTGCAGGAACCAAGCAGCAGCGGAAGAGGGAGGAGAACTCTTACGCAACGACGGCCGTAAGCTCTGGGCCTGTGCCTGCCTTGTGGGTCCAGGAGCTGGGGGGAGGGGGGAGAGGCGGACGGGCGTAATGATAAACGCATCCGCAGGCCAGCACACGCAGTCGAGAGGTTGCGTACTGTATACTAACTTGCTAAGTAAGTAGTAAGTGCTCTCTGCGCCAAGCCCGTTTGTGCCAGTCAGGGATGACCCCTGCATATGGACAAGCGCGTGCCGGCAGTTGGCAGGGGCACGTGACCGAACCTTCACTGCCCATGTGCAGAAACAACAGGCAAGTGCTGGGCATGCTTGGTGCGTGGCGAATTCCCTGCAACGACATGATGTATGGAAATGACTATGTCCATGACATGCTGCTGGCCAGAGGAAGAAAGTATCGCTGATGCCCATGTGCAAGCACGGCGCCTGGGGGCACCATGGCGCGGCGCTATGGAGAATTTGTCGGTGTGCTGGTTGTGCGCACATGCAGCTGAGATTTCTGGCCGAGAGTGCGACGGTGCTATGTGATGTCTTGTGCACGCCAGAACGACTCGTTCTCCCCACGCCCACGCTCGCATTCGCAGCAGAGGCACCTGACCAGGGGCTTGTTGTGTCCACTACGACAGCCAAGTATCTATGTACGTTTGTGTCCAACAAATATCTGTGTGCCATGTATAGTAGACGACGTGCTTACCCAGATAGCAGTTCCAGCGCACGGCAGCCTAGGCGCGGACGACGGCCCAGACTGTCGCAGCCCTTCTTCCGACAACGACCCGGACGACTCGGACGAGGCACTGCCGTGCCCTGTAGCCATTGAGCCATTGATGAGACGTGTAAAAGTCTTGAGTGAGGCGGGGTACTCGAGGGTCGTATCGTCTTGTGTCGTGTCGTGTCAAGTCGTCGTCGGTCACGGCATTCCGGCAGGGCTCTCTTCGGCTGTTTCACCTTGGTCCCAGGCGTAGGAAGATCTGCAGGCAGGACCGTGATGACTTGTTGGTCTATGCCCGCGCGGCCAGTGATAGCCTGTCTTGCCTGATCCGATGCCTGTCACGATCCCCTTTAAACAGATCTCTTGACCTGATCACCGGCACCGCCATGGTGACATCCTGTGTCGTCTTGAGTGCACATACACACCCTCGCATCCAAGGCGAGACCGCCAACCGACGTTTTGGTGCATGCTCCTGCCGTCTGCTCGTCGACTATTGTGTATCAAGATACACGCAGACACATGTACATAGCTAGTAGATACACCCAAAGTGCATGCTAGTCCAACTCCGAACACAATGCGCCGTGCCCGCCTGAAAAAAAAACGAGGCCGGCATGTGTTCGGCACTAAGAGCACAAATCCCCTCCCCGCCAGTGTACAAGGCAATTTACGCGTTGGGCCTAGCTTAGTCATCTGCCCACACACCATCCTCACTTATCGCGACACCCACAACAACAACAACAACAACAACATCATCAACAAAAATAACGCCAACGTCGTCATAACGCGACCCGCCTCGCCAGCCATGTATGTCAGCTGCAACCTCAGCAGCCGGTCCAGCCTCTCGCCTGAGTCGCACCGTGCCCTCGACCTCTCCTCGCGGCGGCAGGCATGGTCGGATCCTCCTCGGTTGCACAACAGCATGCGCCCGGCTCGTAAGCAAATTGGACCTCACTTCCTTCCTGGCGCATCGGGCCTAGCGTTGGCCAGAGCAGCGACGCAGCAGATTTAACCGTTTATTTCGCTGCCACGCCCAATCAGCGCCCTCCTCTTGGGCCCCTGCGACGTTATATTGCTTAGGCCGACCTGTCGGGCCGCATTCTTGTGTGTGCTGAGGCCCAGTAGGCCAGCATGCGACGCTGGGCCTCCCCCGTCAACGATGCCCCTGTTTCCGCTCTCCCCAGCCACTAATAGACGCCTAGACGTTGTCGCTCAGCGGCAGATACCCATGTCCCTGCACTCCTTGGATGCCACTAACATGGTCGATGCGCACTGTGCACCTTTCATCCTTCTCCACATGCTCTCCGCTGCTGGACCAAGCTGCCATGTACCTACATAGTGAGATCATCCCTACTTGCACTCCAACCTCGCCGGCCTCAAATCCTCCACCTGCTCCCGTGGCACGATATGGAACACTACAGATAATGTCCCCCGCTGCCCATCTCCACCACTACTCACCACGTTCCTTACCCGCTTCACTACACCTAAACGTCTTGAATCCGCAACCACCGTCTGTCTCACGTGGGTCTGTGCCTTCTGCCGGCTCTTGCAACACCCATAGTCCTTGGCCACATCCTCGTCACTCACCACACAGAGGCAGAGCCCTTTCATCAGCACTCATCCCGAGCTACAGTGGTCCGTGAACACGCTCTTGCATTGCCGTCTCTGTCCTAGCAAACGAGGCCGCTCTTCCTTGCTACTTCTGCATATATTACTTTGGCTCTTATTGCATCTCGATTTCTGCTCTATCCTCGTTTGCCCCGCTAGTATTCCAAGCCTTGGCCCAGGTAAGTCCTTTCCGCATCACCTAAGCCTTAATCCCCCCATCCACTTCTAACGCCTCGTGCTCCAGTGGTCCCATAATACCTGCGCATAGACCACTGACGCGTCTTGTAGCCGTATTAACCACCTGCTCAATCCTTGGCCGTCTGCGATAGGCCACGCTCTTGCATCTTTCCTGTAACCTCAATGGTTGTGGGATTAAACATCTCTTGTCGGCCACCAGTCGAGACGCGCACAGTCCAACTTGCATTAACGACCTCGCCTGGAATCTTTCTGCGCTACCACTGAACTTGCAAGACATGTTTTCGTTCCATAAGAGCGATGTCTCACGGTCTCGACAGTCATCAATCGACTCACAGGCAACTGGAACATACCCCTCTACCTTTGCTCCGGATTCTTGGCAAGACCACCGTCCCGCACCCTCCTCCCATGGTGGTGCCCACTCGCCCGAACAACTACACAGATTCAACCCCGCCAGGCGAAGCTCCGTCTTCAACCTGAGATCGAGGAGCAACACTGCAAACTCCCTCACACCCTCGTTATTGTCTCAACACGACATGGCCGACCATGACGCCTCGTGGCATGACTCACAATCAGGACATCCACAGGTTAAGGCCCACCCTTCTACTGGATCCAGAAGATCATTGTTTCGAGGCAAAAAAGGAAAAAGACTAAGCGAAACTGGGATCGTCGGTGGTGATGATTATGAGGGAGATACCAGTGAAAGGCGAACGTCGCTTCTACGAAAAGCTAGAAGAAGCGGCAATCAGTCTGAAGACAGTGGTAAGTGATGTGCTATCATTATGTTGGCTTTCCAATCGCTTACCTTAATTGCAGGGAGCCTGATCAGCCGCATCTCCAGTCCATTTGACTTTCAACACCTCTCACATACCGACCGACATCAATTCGCCGCTCTTGAGCACATTGCCAATGAAAAACTAGGTCCCGGGTCTTTTCCAGGACGGACCTCGCAGCCCTATCAGCAAAGCTCCACGCCAACCAACGATTCTTACTTCAGCAACTTCTCTTCGGAAAACCTCAATGCAGCCGAAAACAGATCATCGGTGACATTGAGCGTTGGCTCACCGCCTCGTAGCCCTGAAGCAACCTTTGCTGCTGATAACCCTCCGCAGTTCTCAAACTCGCGACGACCACTCCGACTAGCCAGGTCAATAGAAAGCTTCTCCCAGCCTGTCGTCAGCCCTCGCAAATACAGTCTCACGACGCCGCCTGTGCCAACAACACGCATTCCCCTAGATCCCACCTCCGAAGACAAGATGTCCGCTGCGCGCAGAATGTCTCGACACAAGCGAGAGTCTGGTATCTGGGACTCTTTCTCATTGTCTGCTGGAACCACTCCAGATCCTCTTCCCGAGATTGAAGAAGACACATCCTATTTTGGCCATGCTTTGACAACACCCGATGATTCTGCTATCCATGCGGCCACGCCCCCATTTAGCCCTAGTCTTGCCGACGTTGCGGAGGAACCAGAGCGCTTTGTTAGCCCAAGGCCTGCACCACAACCACCTCTGAGAACACCAAGCTCACCAAAATCGTCGTATTTCGGATCATTCTCCTTCCAGAACCAACAGTCGCCCCCAAGCAATAGGACGAACCCTCGAGCACAATTCGATGTCTCGCCGAGAGCAGAGCCTTCTCATTCGCGATCCTCGTCACAGCAGTCCGACACATTAGGCTCTGCTAATTTCGCCCGCAGAAGGTCCATTCGAAGGCCTTCTCACCGTCGTCAATCCAACACGTGGCGCGCAATTGAGGAGTCATGGGAGGAAGATGTCGACTACATCTACGACAATGCCCTGGAAGCTGAATGCGACTTAGAGTGGGATCGTGCATCTGACCATGGCGCCGACCACGCACAAATCCCAGCTATTGCATACGCACACAACCATCGCGAATCTCGAGTACTTCCCGTCGATCGCGAGAACCCTCTTCCCGTCAACTTCCGCTCTTCCTTGCTTGTCCCTAGTACAAACAGTGTACCGGAACTTGACCCTACTTCTGCGATATCTACCTCCACACTCGGCACAGGGCTACCTACCACGCCATCTGATCTTTACAACGCCAATCACTACGGTCACGAGACTGGCTTCATCCTCAGTCCCTCTCTGTTGGTGCCTCAGGAGTATAAGGATACTCGGGATGTCACCTACGAGGATCTCCTGGACGAATATGCTGGATCAGACCGTCACTTCCCAATGCTTGACAACGGCCGGAGCACCACCAGTTCCGCGCGCAGCAGCCACGTCCGGCTCAGCAGGCGAAGTTCGTATGATAGCAGCTTGATGTCTTCCATTCAGGGCTCCGGTCTCTGGAGCTCACCCGTTCGGCGCTCAGCAAGCTCTGCAGGAAGTGTACCCGAACTAGTGCCTTCTCGCCGTAACCGAAAAGAACTCGGTGTTAGTTTGGCTGGGGATCAACTCTCTGATCAAATTGCATCCCTACGTGAAGACAACGAGGACGATGATATCACCCCGCCAGGACATGCCTTTGAGGGACGGACCTTTTTCGCTTCAGACGATGAAGTGCCACAGGACGAGGATCGATCCTCGAACCGCATCGAGACCGACGTTAAGACGTCTCTGGACCTTGCCCGCCGTGGCTCGCAGCGTGCTAATCACTTGACGGCCGACGAAGAGCTGGAGGCATCACTCGACGTTGCTCGTCAGGACTCACTGCGTTCCATGCACACATCTGCGCGCACACACAAATCAGTCCTTTCTGATGGTGCAGCCAAACTTCTCGCTACTCCCTCCAATGTTGAGGAAAACCCAACAAAGCCACGAAGCCGTGCAGCGACTACATCCCAACCCCGCTCGCCTATGCTCAGGCTCTTCCCCCAGCCACCACGAGCAGTATAAAAACCTGCTCGAATGTATTTACTACATTGCATTTCATCTACTCTACAGCCCAGGAGGCTCATGCGGTAGAACTAGCTGCACTCATACCGGGCAGCTACGACAACCCTGATACATTCTATGTATATATTTACGATTTACGTTGTTTCCTTCTCTCACGATCTACTGGCACATTTATCATCGGAAGATCACAAGGGTTGGGCGTTTCTCTATCATCAGTCATCTCCTCCAGCACACTTGGATATTTCCTTTTTTGTCTTGTTTACATCGGCTCATTCTGAGTGCATTGTGTCGGCGCATCCCACTTCACTTCTTCGCGCTCTCCCATAGATCTGTTTTGTCAAAGCTCGGAACCTCAACCTCATCCTTCCCTTTCTTTTGTCCACGTCAAGATTTTTTTATTTATATTAGAGGCACCGGGAGATAATCATTATTCGTGTTCAGGACGAGGGTCGAGGAGTCGACCTTTCTCGTTCGAGGACAGATTGCGACGCTACGTCGCGAATTATATTGCATCACTTTAAACCAAAAATCAAACCTACACTGATTAACCACCAGTAAACAAGCATTTTTTGATTACATTGAACATTGAACTGGATTTTTAGATTGACTGCATGTGCATCGTGTGACGCGAATTGCTACTCACTCTGTTACAAATCTCCCTCTGTTTGCGCCACTGTTTCAACGACTACTTAGATACGCGCCGTTTGATGACATCGGGAAGCCCAGAGCTAGGTCAGATTAGTAGTCTGTCGCGTGAAACTCGTAGAAAACGGCGACCCATAACAAAGGGCAAACAAGCAAAAAAAACAGGCTATGATACGTACTACTGGCTTCAGGCCAACATCTCTTACTAACAGAATAAATCCTGAGGCGATGCACACACTACGGCCGTCTAAACCAGTTTACCAACACAGACTTTTAGTATCCTGATAGCTACGCCACCGCTTTTGTTTTGTAGGGGCACGCCCGTTTGAAAAGGGGGGTGGGGGGGAAGAGGGGAACAGATATATCATATCATGTCAAGCCACGCAACAAAAATAGATAGATTGAGGCTCTAGTAGGTAAAGACGAGGGATGGCCATGGTCAAGCACCCAGCTACTACGTACGAACATCTGCATGAACCGCTCGAATGTTTCCCCCCCTTCTTCCCTTTCTTTTGCGTTTGACAGCGGACTAATTATGCGCAATAAGGGTGCATGAACCCATTTTTTTGCGTTTTGTTCAACTGGGGTAGTTGGGAAGGGGATGGATGGATGGCTGGTCGAACCTTTTAAAAGCTTAGATAAACGCAAAACGGTTGAGGGGTGTTCCCTGGGGTTTGTGTGCCAAGGGTTATGCTTGTACGTACTTAGTAGGAACCGAGTAAGTAGTGTAGCAGGCATGCATGATCCTTGGTTTGTCAAGCTTTTTGCTATGGTAAGTTGTACATTGAAATTTTTAGGGCTGAGGGGTGCTGGGGTGGTGTGGGTGTCGGCTTGATGGGAGTAGGAGTATTGATGTGATGGGATTGGGCTCGGAGGGGGATGTGGGATGTGGGACTAGCTCGAATGTTGTGGTGAGGTTAATGTTGGGGTGATATGGGAGTGTAGGTGGAGTAAGAGGGAGGAGAGAGAAGGTGGTATGGATGGAGGAGAAGCCTGAATAGGATGTTTTTTCCACGTCCGGTGCGGTGTATTTTTATGTAGGCGAGTAAAGGTGACGATTGTCATATTAATAGCTTTGAAGTCTTATTCGCCGTGTCATTCTGTGTATCCACCTGCGGTGCTATTCTAACGTAATACTCATGCGCAAAGTGGGGATATTGACATTGACAACGTCGGAGGTACTATTTAGGAAAGAAATTGATCGAGTAAAAAAAGATCCGAGGAGATCCGAGCCGGGCGACAACCCGAAGCGAGAGGATCGTCCCGGTAAACTAAAAAAGAGGGCAGAGGAGTCGGGGCTATGAGATCCCAGCACGCTCACGTGTCATGCCGTCGTTGGGGAACAGTATCCCTTATAGCACGCGTGCTATAGGCGAGGGGGCCGGCGGGAATTGTATATTATCGGGTACTAAGTGCTTGCTTGCTTATATGTGGGTCGACCAATACTTCCTTCTTTTTTATCCGGCTCCTGCTGTCCGGGATCGACTGGTTGGTAGAAAATGTGGGTAGATGAGGGATGGGTCCTTGGCTGTGAAGCGAGTATGATCCTAGGATTTGGATGCATCGGCGAGCCCGCGCGCGCGTGTGCGCTTGAATCTGTGGCGGTGTGCATATGTAGGAATACGGACGTGAAGGAATATGATCGGTGTAGAAGTGTGATGGATTCGTAGACGGGAAAATGCCGGGATTCCGCTGTGAAAGAAGGGGGAAAGACTAGGCTGAATCGCCAAAACAGGCAGAAGGTGAAATGAACCTTTGTGTTTGTGCTCCCCAAGTTTGGCTATTCAGCCTATTTTTCAAGACGCCGCTTTGCTTCATCAACGAGATTTTGACGTTCGATAGTGAGTGCGTGGTCGAAGTTCTTGTCTGGAAGTGAGAGTATCTTGACTCGCGCGTGGCCAGGTATTGTATCATCTTCTTCCAAGAACACTACAACGGCAGCATTCTTTTCCGCAACATCCATTTGCTTCCGTGGCTTCTTATCAGCTTTTGGGTCAAAGTCAACGCTGATGCCCGAAGAACGAAGGTCCCGTGCAATAGCCATGCGTTGTGCGACTAGTCTAGTGCTGTCCGATGCAATGACGATCCAAACGCCGACTTTGCCTTTTCGAGCCGTTCCAGCATCCTGCTCTAGGCCCTTGAGTATAGCAAGGATCCGATCAATGCCAAATGATATTCCCACACATGGGACGTCACGGCTGCTGAACATACCTGCAAGATTGTCGTATCGGCCTCCAGCAGCAATGCTGCCAACCGAAGTACCTGACTGATTTTTCGCGACAACCTCATATATCAGACCAGTGTAGTAATCCAATCCTCGAGCCAGTGACAGGTCGAGTTGAATGTATTTGGCAACTTCGTATGCCTTGAGATATTGGATGAGCAACTCTACCTCTTTCACGCCCTGTTGTACGTCCTTGTTTGTTGATAAGAGTGCATCTGATTTGAGGAACGCCAAAGTTGAGGTGACATCTGATGCTGTATCGCGCAGCAGGTATTCACCTAATTTAGCAGCGAGACCAGCATCGAGTCCTTTCTCTTCCATCTCTTTCTTGACTTCTCCCCAAGATAACTTATCGAGCTTTTCGACTGCCGAACTGATAGGCCGCACGAGAGCTTCAGGGACACCCACGGCTGCAAACATACCATTTAGAATGAGACGATGATTGAGCCTGATCACAATGGGCAGCCCAAGGGCCTCGAAGACCTCGGCTGCAATGCAAACGACCTCTGAGTCTGGTACCATCAAGTCGCATTGACCAGCGTAGTCAAAGTCGCATTGGAAGAACTCGCGCATACGGCCCTGCTTCAACGCTGGCTGGTCCCTACGATACACCTTACCGATCTGGAATCGCTTAATGGTCCGAATGTTGTTCATACCAAGCCAACGAGCGAACGGCACAGTCAAGTCGTAGCGCAGTGCACAGATCTCACCACCCTGATCCTGCAAGTCATATATCAACTTGGTGTCTTCTCCATATTTTCCAGTCAAGTGAGTCTTTAGTTCAAATGCCGGTGTGTCTATTTCTTCACCGCCGTGAAGCCGGAACACTTTGCGAATCTGGCCAAAGGTGTGATTGCGTAGAGCGATGTCCTCTCCATGCCAGTCTCGGGTACCTTTGGGCGTTTTGAGCTGCGGTGGCATATTTGGAGCTCGTTTATACTGGAGTTCTTCTGGCAAAGACGCCGAATGATAAGTGTACTACGGAGTGTATGGGGTTGTAGCGATGTGCCAGAATACATGGGAAGAGGTGATGAGTCAGAATTTCAGGTTCAGTAGGTACCCTTGGCATCGTTGCGAGCGGCTGAGTGAAGACATTACAACCCAATTCATGGTGTCAGCAGAGAAGTAACTTTTGAATTTTTCCATTGTTTCTATTTCTTTTGTCTCTTATTAATTGGTCAATTAATCTTAGGTTGTATAATCATTGTCGTGGTAAACGGGTAGCCTTTTATATGCTCAGCATACAGGGGGGCACCTTCATATGTCCGTATGAAGTGTATTTTTGAGAGTCGACCAATTTCTAGGACTTTGAAGAGGAAACGTAATAAGATAGAGTCGTTTCTAGTTTGGTCAACACATAAACCCGCTGTCAGCGAATGCACAAATATGGTTGGACGAGCTGGCATGCCCAATCAGAACCGGACGAGCCGAGTGCTTATCTCTGTTGGCGGACGACGTCATCCGTATCCTTTGCCACCTCCACTGCCAACCACCTCATGCCATTCCTTTCAAAAGCCCAGGCATTAGCCCTATCCATCTCAAGATCTAGATCAGAAATCGATTTCAAAAACACACAACTATGGTCTTCCGGATAGGCCGCCTCGGGCCGCGAAAACTGCTCATGCTCACATCCGCGGGCTTCCTTTTTGTTACATTTATCTTCCTCCTAACACCTATTATATCACCGCTTCCACCATACACTGGGCCCTACGAAGTGGGCATTCTGGATGTCGAGACCCCAGTTGAGAAAAGAGTCATACATGATGCGATCCTCAAAGTTACGGGCGACAAGGCCTTTGAATTGGATACGCTAGCCATCACCTTATACTACCCTTCTCTATTGCCTCGGGCGCCACCTTCTCAGCGACCATGGGCTCGACCTTGGCTTCCACAGCCTGTAGGACTTATTGGCGAGGGCTACGCACGGCTTGCGGGGGTTCCCAGACTCTCTTCAGTTTTTACATCTGCGCTATGGCTGTTTGGCTCTAGCACGGTCATTCCGGGTGTAGTTGATGCACCCATCTTGTCAAGTGCCCAGCATGTTCTGGGAACGGAAGGCAGTAGTTTTGGCGACTTTGAAAAAATGATGAGCGCTGCCGAGCAAGAGCATCAGGAGTTGAAGCGCGACGGCGAGTCTGGTACTCTGCCCTGTATGGTGTTTACGCACGGTATGGCCGGCATGAGCCAGAGTTATGCGCACTACCTTGGCAGCATCGCAAGCCATGGATATGTTGTCGCTGCTGTCGAACACCGTGATGGAAGCGGTCCCGGCACAACCATTCACCATCCTGATGGAAAGGAGGAAAAAGTATGGCACATGAAACTTGAGGACCTAGAAGCCAATCCACCCATGACTGAACTCGATCTCAAAGCCGCACAACTCAACTACCGCGAGGCAGAAATCAGCGAGACAATCAAGCTCCTTGCACGACTCAACGCAGGCGAAGCCCCGGTCGTAAACCTCAAACCAGACTCTCCCCGCAACGCTCTCCCGGGATTCAAAAACCGACTCAACCTGTCCGCCGTCACAGTCGGCGGTCACTCCTACGGCGCTACAGGCGCCATGCAAGCTCTCAAATCCGCTGGCACAAAATCCATGCCCATCAACGGCGGCATCGCTCTAGATCCAGGCAAAGGCTCCGGCCCCCTCAACAAAGACATTGCCGTGCCCCTTCTCGTCATGCAAAGCGGCGAGTGGACAGAGAAGCAAACACAGTTTTACCAGCAAGGCTGGCACTTCAACGTAGTCAAGAATATTGTAGATAGCCTCAAGCAAGGCTGGTTCATGACGCTGAGCGGCACTGCGCATCCTTCTTGCACCGATGCACCACTCATTGTTCCGCTAATTATGAAGCTGGTGTCTGGGACTACGCTGGACAGTAAGACGGCGCTGCACGAGTATATTGATGCTTCTGTGGCTTTTCTAGAGTATCTGCGTACGGGTAAGAAGGGGGGTGTGCTGGGGAGTGCTGTGACGAATGCGAAGGGCCCGTTTTTGGAGGGTGCCACTAGGAAGACGGTTAAGGGGCCGCATGGGGCGCAGTGGGAGGTGCATGTTGTGCCCAGCGAGGAGTAGATATTTGTTTGTTTAGCTGAAAATATTGTTGTAATGACCCCGGTGTACGAGTGTAGATGTAATAAGACTTTCTTTCAATCTATGGGGTTTTTTGGACATTGTCCTGTGTGATACCCTTCATTCATTCAAATTCAATTCTATCCTACTTTGAACACATCCCTCATTCTCCGTAGTTTCGAGCTTTTTCCTTTCCAATGCCGAGATAAATATGCTAGGATATGAACAGAAATAAATTGACTAAGTAAGGAACCATCTTACACAAAACTACATATGATTCATAAAGGGCATTAGGCTGCAGGGATAAACCAAGACAAAGGCAAGATATGATATGGAGAGGAGGTCGAGGGTATAATACTGCAAATGCACAAGAGAGGCTCGAATATGCAGATCGAAAGGGCGAAGCCAATGTGACAGATGCAAGCAAGACTGGCACCAAGTCTTGACCAGTTTTAGAAGATGCGAGGGAAAAGAAAAAAAAGAAGAAGCAAAGGGTAAGGTTACCGACCCCAAAGCCCACTGAAGCGGTTATTAGCGCCCCTCCCGCCTACTACACTGCCGCCGCCACCACCTCTCGGTCTAGGCTGCGGCTTCTTCCGTTTCTCCAATCTCTTACAACTAACATCTGCCTTGACCATCATAAAACTCTGGTCAAAAACGTGTCCATTTGCATTTCCGCATCTCTCAAGCGCAGGCGCAAGTGCCAACTCTACTCTTCGGCCTCGGGAATTATCATTGCTGCCGTAGCCACCGCCCATGTCGTCCGAATCATCGTCGTACACGTCTTCCATTTCGCTGTCGTAGTAGCCATAGCCCCAGTATTGATCTTTCTTGCCGCCGGTAAAAGTGACGAAGCGGTAATCGGCACGCTGACGCTTCATTTTGAGATCTAGGGCTACGGACGCCGAGACGATTGTTCCTAGTTGCTCCTTTCCTGCGCTAAGGGAGTGGGTAGCCCATGGACGTAGCTTGCGGCGCATGCGGCTGCAGAAGCGGGATATTTGTTTTAGCACGGGTGTTGCATCAAAGGTAGGGCGCCATTTGCCGTCGACTTGTGGGACGAGAAGGTTCACGGTCAGTGAGCGCCATCGGTGGTACTCTTCGGCTTCGGCTTCGTTCTTGACGGCTGTGCATCTGTTAGTGTCGCATGTCGGGTGGAAAGGATAAGAGACCATACCCTTTCGTAGCGTATCATTAATATCCCGTAATTTCTTGTCGCCTAACTTTCCCGCCCAAACGTATCCACTCCCCTTTTGCCAGTTGTTGAAAATCTTTTGTTGTAATCGCATCCACACGTATGCTTGTATGAGAAGAGGCCGGTCTTCAGGGTCCTTGAGATAGACGTGGTAGTTGTCGGTGAGGTTCCCAAAGAGCTCTTTCGCTCTGGTAAGATAGGGTCGCTTGCTCGAGGTTCTGATAGGGCCGCTAAAGTACTCTTCACTCCAGTTGCGTATCTCATGGCGTAGAGCGAAGAGCTCCTCTATCAGTGTATCCTCTTCTGTCCTGTACAGCTTGGAGCCTCTTGTCGAGGTGCCATTAGCACTCATGCTCTTCCGCTGAAGCTCCTTTCTCAGCACGTCACGCTCTTTTGTAAGCTGGTAGAAGCGCTGGACCAGCTCATCCTGGCTGTTCCTTCGCGATGCGCTCTGCCGTGACGGGCTCTTGAGGGGCACATTCGGGCTGACTTTGCCGCCAGGTCGCTGGGGGCGGGGCGATGGGGTGCTTGAATCTTCCGAAGATGATTCTGCCGAGGTGGCTGTGATCTTTTCAAACATCAATGGTGGTATGTACTGCGTCTTTCTTCTTTGTCTGGGAATCAGGACTTCCTCGTCGGACCATTCGTCGCCTACTTCCGGGAAGGGATAGCCCTGCTGTTCAGCGGGAGGCATGTCGGAGGAGGATTTGGATTGGGAGGATGGAGGGTGAATGACCTCGGCGGAGGGGCAGGTCAATTTGAGCGACTTGAGAGTAGAATCGCGTACGTCTACAGATGCGACCAGGTCAGCAGGTTATGCTATGTGTGTATAGTCCAACAGCTCCAATGCGCACCACACGCACCAGGAGAAAGAGTGGCCATGTCAACGAAGGGCGGGCATCTTGTTTGGAGTAGCAATAGTGTCGCGGGCGGTGAAGCTATGAGGGAGATGTCAGTGTGTAGTTGCAGTCGAGGTCAGCTGCGACTATTTGCAGCGGGGCCGGTGAATTGAACGAAGCAGAAGCATGTAAGATGCAAGATGCATTGTTGGGCACGCCCTCGGCCAGGACGAGAGAGGCCGTATGGCCAAGGCAAGCTTTGCAGCTGGCCGGTCCCAGCGTCTCTGCGAAACAAGAGCCCTGGCGGTTCGGCGCCAACCACTCAGCTTCCAATGCGACGGGACAAGCTGTATGCATTCACACCAGTGACGTGTGACGGCCTGGGGGATACATGCAGGCGGCGGGGACGGGAGAGACAATCGGGTTAGGCGCGAAGAGGCTGGGGCGTCATTCGCTTCTCTAGCCTGTTCTTTGTTCACCACTCCCTTGTACCCATGCAGTCGACCCAGCCCACGTGCTCCCGCAAAGTACCCACGTCTTATCACTACCCAGGTCGGCTTCCATTTACAGCTACATGGTCACTCTCCTTTGCCAGGTTATGCAGTGACATTGCGTCCACATTGCTTGCAAAACTACCACCCCGGGCCAAGCTCAACCATTAGTCCGAGCATCAGCCACCACTAGGCTCGCCCCGCGCAGCCTTCACACTCTAGCTGGCCCACGCTAGGTTCGTGCCAACGTCATGGCTTCGAGACAGGCGCTTTCGTTGTCCTCTTCCCGGCCAGCTGTTTCAAAGTGAAATGGCGCTATACGCTTAGCTCCAGCAGCTTGGGGTGACCAGGAACATGGACCAAGAACCATTGGATATGCTTTACCAAGCATACTAATACCAACACCGACACGCCATCCGAAAACGGTTAAAAAAGTAACCCCACTTATTGATTTTGATACCTGCAGGCCACGAAGGGATACGTTCAAGAAGGAAAAAACAAGAAGATCTCCCGGCACGGCAGTGTTCCGGCATTCATTGTCGAGGGTTTCCATGGTAGCATGCTGCTATGATGACATCCCATTGTTCTGATCTTCAGATACGAAAGAATCCAGACTGCGTCAGAGGACATGAGGGGAGCCCGTACCATGTTTACGTGTTTCTTCCCTGGCACTTTACCGCAAAAAGAAACTGGATTGCAAACAACCATCGGTAGTCTTTAAGAATTTGTCTACTAAGCCTGAATGCTAACAGAAACATTAAAGACACTCAACGTCATTGTCTAAACCTGGTAATGATGCAATACTCCACCACCCTAGATCATATCTCCAATCATCTCTCACACATTCATACTATTGTTTGTTAGTCCATCATTCCTCGAAAAACAAATGCGGACATACTCACCTTATACAGATTGTCTTTGCCTCCAGATAACTCATCACACCCATTTTCCCACCCTCTCTTCCAAGCCCACTCTGCCTGGAGCCACCCATGAGCGCCTCAAGACTCGCCTGCTGCGACATATTGATGTTCACCATGCCTGATCGAATCTTTTTAGCTATCCACAACGCCCGCGGCACAGAGGGTGTGAACACGCAAGCAGCTAAGCCATAGTTTGTATCGTTTGCTAGTCGGATCGCCTCTTCCTCTGTCTTGAATGTGCAGATACTGATGACTGGCCCAAAAATCTCTTTGCGATAGATGCGAGCATCGTCACCATGGTTGAGGAAAATGGTGGGCTCAATGTACAACCCGCTTGTGCCTTTTCGTACTCTGCCAGTGACTAGTGACGCTTCTTTCTTGCCAATTTCGATAAACACCATCTCATGTTCGAATTGCTTGCCATCGGCTAGTGGGCCGTACATGATTCCCGGCTGCTTTGGATGTCCCATTATGTTGCTGAGTTGCTCGAAACGTATCTTGAGCTATGCAATGAAATCGTCAGTAATGTCTTCTTGCACAAAGGTACGACTGGCTGCGAGGCAAGCCTGGCCACTGTTCATGAGAAAATTCTGGCTGTGGTGTTGAAGGGCGTTTTCAATGTCTGCATCTGCAAAGATGAACGATGGTGATTTTCCACCGAGTTTAAGCGTGACACAATTGAGGTTGCTGAATGAAACATCAGTATTGGACTTTGTGAACTTGATCAGATCAAGCAACCTACCTCTGAGCCGCGAGCTCCTGGACCTTTTTTCCTGTAAATACGGAACAAGTAAAGCCGATCTTGTCAATGTCCATGTGGCTGGCCATAGCAGCGCCCACTTTTCCGTCTCCGGTAATGATGTTGATGACACCAGGTGGAAATTCAGCTTCCTTGACCAGCTCGCCTACTTGGATGAGTCCGATGGGAGTCTTTTCAGACTCCTTGTAAACAATCGTGCACCCAGTAACCACGGCGGGAGCGACTTCGAGAGCAAAAAACATCATGGTACCATTCCAGGCTCCGATACCCGCGCACACTCCAACAGGTTCATACTCAACAATCTAACTCCGTATCAGCATATCCTTGAGAGAAAGAAATTCGAGGATCTAACAGACCTTGTAAATCCCATCAACCTCCGGCCACTGCTCCCCAGGCACCTTATCCGTCCAGCCCGCCATATACCTGAAACAATCCGATGCAATCTTGTGCATCCATTGCGTAATCATAACCGGCCGGCCCATACTCTTTGCCCCCCCAATGCCTCCAAATCCATGACGTGCTTGTCAATCAAGTCGGCAAAGCGGTACATAACTTGCATGCGCTACTGCTACAGCTGTGTCCACATCCGCGAGAGAGGCGATTTGGATACCATCTAAAACTAGGGATTCATCATGAGGTAAGTAGATTGAGAGGGTTTCAGCGGGAGTGGAGTTGATGTACTGGTGGTGTTGGTTGGGTGAATCGGGGTATGTATCTGGGTTTGGTTTACTTCATTGTTGATGAAAAATCCTTTTTGAACCATTTTGATTGGCGTGTATAATCTTTAGTTGGGGCTGTGGTTAGGATATGTACTGTATGGGTGATTTTTATGCTCGAGTATCCGAGTTTCGCTCTGGTGATGTGTTGTGACTTGTGAATTGTGAGTTGCGAGTTGTAAGCTTCAAGATTGAATGCATCTCCCCTTCACACGAACACCAGCTATTATATACACACTAAGCTACAAACGATCACTATACTACAGCTATATCCAGTAATCCTGTAGGGGTTTCATCAGCTTCAGGCATAAACCTCAAGTGTACGAAGGAGCCTGTCGTTTACCTATTCGGGATTAGCTCCAGTGTCGATGAAGCGGAGTTCCACGCTAGCAATACTAAGTATAGTACTAATTGAGTTTAGCTTCTACCGCTACGAGCGAGTTAATAGAATTGACTTGTTTGTAGGGTCAGTGGCGCTCAAGTAGATTACATGCATCTGCTGGCGGACCAATTTTCGCGTACAGTAAGCTGCGCCCAGGCATCGCTGACTTTGCAGAGATGTGCAAGGCGGTTTGTGCCAGCTCATGCACAGCTCTTCTGCGGACGAAAAGCAGATGTCCGTTTCTGAGCGGGGGCATGCCAGTCTAGAACTTCGCACCATAAGCATGTTACTTCTTAAATTTAGACTATCCGCCGGGAGGTCGGGATAGTCAGCGATGACACAGCATGCGCCGGTAAGAGTGGTTGACAGATGTATATATACACAGGTGATTATAACCCTGCTAGATGAGGTCATCGAGTCTGCTTTTACAGACACCATACTCTACACATGGGGGTCTCTCGAAGACCCAAGAAATGACGAGGTACGTTGCAGTCGTATTCTATGCTTCAGCAAAGTTCATGCTAGAGTACTCTCTTAGCAGCCATTGGGTACGGTTATATGAACAGCATTGGCTTCAGTACGAGTTTGACGGAATTAGAATGGCAATCAGGTCTCAGGGGTGTCCAAGTGACATGCAGGGCATTCAAGGTTTTCCACTTTGAGACACATGCCGAGGGATAAAATGCTGCTCTAATTTCTACTTGGGCCCCAAGCCGACTATGGAGCCTCATGATCCGCGCTAGTCCCCACATAGGCTAGACTTGTATGCAAGTGGGGCGGTAGTGCATGCCAGACTCCCGGCTCAGCGGGGCTATTTCTTCCCCGTCCACCGACCCACGCCTCTGAAAACTTTGGGCATTGCGTAAAGGACCATCCTTCATTCTTGTACGGTCATGGCCGATACCAAGGGCGGCGCATTAGGCCACTCACCAGGCTCGACAGGCAAACAAAGCGGAGGCCGCCCACGAGTGATTTCATCCTGTTTAACATGTCGACGAAGGAAAGTCAAATGCGACCATGTCCATCCTGTCTGTGGCTCTTGTACTCGAGGCAACCATGCTTGCACCTGGACAGATCAGGTCCAGGCACCCACTGCTACTGGAAGGGTATCGAAATCTACCCTAGTGACTGGTGGAAAGGGCGGAAGAAGTAATGACGTTCAAGCCCGGCTGGATCGACTCGAGTATCTTTTGGAAAAGGCGGTCGCTGGACAGGAGACTAACTCGGTATCATCCCTGCGCTCCAGCGCGGACTTTGAGAGAAAAGAGGTGGACGCTTCAACCCCGTCCTGCAGCAGTCAGACTTCCCAGGGAGCCGGGATTACTTCTGACAATGGCGACGGGACACTTTTGCTGAATGGTGGACAATCCCAGTTCGTCTCATCTCTGCATTTTGCATTGCTTGCTGACGAGGTAAGTAAGACGTTGCCATTTTGGTCTCTCTGTAATTACTTGACAGCTCGAGCAAGTATGTGCTGACCCTTGTTAGATTCAAGACATCAAGGCTTTGCTAGGCGATAAGACGGATGAGGAGAGGAAAGAAGTTCCACAGAGCAGTTTAGTCGATCTACTCTCACTGGGTCGCGCGGGCGCAGGCTCCAATCTTGAAAACTTACTGCCTAGCACCCAAGAGCACCGCGATATCCTCCTGGACGTCTACTTTGCCAATGTAGACCCAATGGTGAGGATCACGCACAGACCGACAGTGATGCGCAAATTTTCCACATATAACTCTGAAGCACATCCTATTGCCTACGCCATCTACTTCTCTGCTATCAATTCATTGCCTCCCAAAATTGTCCAGACCAAATTTGGCAATACCAAGGAAGCCCTTCTCGACCGATTCCAACTGGGCGTCGAAATCTCCCTTGCAAGAGAAAATTACCTAACAACATCCGATCTTGAAATATTCCAGGGCTTTGTGCTGTGGCTAACATGCATCACAAGAGAGGAAGACATGGGTAGGCTTATAAAGCACTCGTTGGTATGCTAGGCTGACATGGAAATTAGGAAAAGCATGGGTGTTAATTGGCATAGCTTTTCGCATTGCCCTAAATCAGGGATTACACAGAGATCCATCCTTGTTTCCTACAGGATCAATGGACGCCCTCACTATTGAACAACGCCGCCGCATGTGGCATCAGCTTGGACATCTGGAATTTCGTGCAGCTGAATGCAAAGGTCAAGAGCCAAGTATAACTGAAGATTTTTACACAACGCTTTTCCCCCGGAATATCGATGATGAAGAACTTGTCGATGGAGCGAGTCCGGGCCAAGCTCCATACAACGAGCAAAAGTTCACATCAATGACATTTCAGCTGGTCCGATTCAACGGTATGCGAGCGCTGAGGCGCATAGTCCAAAGCACATATCGTTTAGAGCGGCGAATGCTAGATTCTGGGCTTCACGGAACCTCCCGGCCAGACCCCGCTCAGGAGTTGCGAGATCTTTATGAGCAGATTAAAGTTATGCTCGATGAAGTACACGAAGAGACTCATCGAAAGTACTTGCAATTTCTTAACCCGGAAATACCAATGGAGCGATTGACCTTGGGACTGGCTTCGCTACTCGAATGGCGTGCTTACTTATTTTTCTGGCTCCGTATGCCGCGTGCGTACCGTGATGATGTCTTCTCCGATGACATCCGCAGATCGTACGTATCTCCAGTTGAACACGTCTTGTTTAGAACCAGTAGGGACTAACGATTTAGGATATTTGAAAAATCTGTCAACTGCGTAGAGACAATCAATGGAGCAGCTGCGGATGTTGACGCCGCTCGCTTTCAGTGGCACATTGGTATACCGACCCACTTTTCGTATTTTCAAGGCTAACAAATCAAGGCGCTATTGCTTCGTTCCAAGCTATCATGCACATTCTATCCGAGCTGCGCAACCCCCTGTTCGATGCACCAGACCGGCAACGAGCTTTACGAGCGCTGCAAACGTCGCGCATTCTGCGAGCAAACAACAACGCCAAGGCATGGCAGGCTGTCAAGAATATGATTGACAAGGCCGTAGCCGAGCACAGCCTTTCGCCCAGGTCCCAAACTCAACCCTTGAATCCGTACATGAGCCAGCCTACACCTGCGTCTGCGACTATGCCTGCTCCCATGTCTACATCGACGTCGACGTCTACGCCTACATCTACGCCTGTGTCTGCAACAATGTCTACGCTTCCACTAAGAACTATACCAGATAGCAATACAGGACCATACCAAGCAATACCGGAAATACCTGCTTATGCTTATCAACCCAGTTCCATGGCGTTCAGTCAACCGACACTACTACCACAGTCTCAGCCGCTCCCCCAACCACCGCCAGTACAACCTCAACCTGACATAATGGATTCGACATCAGATTTCCAAAACCGCGCACCAGTCTGGGATGACATCAATATAAACAACATCAACAATATCGTTGGAGATATGCAACCAACTACCAATGTCATCCCTGAATTCGATTTTGTAAGTTTCAAAATGTAATCCGAGGGGAAGGGGCATGATTACTGACCAAAGCAGGGCTTCTGGGGTGACCCCTTCAACTATGAGAATGAGCCTGTTGCAATGCCAATGCAAGATGGCTATTTTCTCCAATGGACAGCAGGAGTCTGAACTACGTTAGCGAATGATATACTACCTTTTTTTCTGCCTTTCCGATCGTATGCAAGAGCAATCATCTTGAGCTTGGCAGATCGTATTCCAGATTAAGGCTCCGCATTACTCCGCATTACTCCGATTGGCAGCGGTCTTTTCAGGTATTCTAGGCCAATCAGTATAGCGATTTGGAACACCGTTGCAACTGGCTGGTCGTCATATGATACGCCTTCCCACAAGTCCACGCTACAGAATCCACCCATATAGCCATGGACACGTCGCCATATCAGCGGGAAGAAAGCAAACGAGTGGAGTAGAACACGAGATCAGAACACCTGGTATCTACTCTTCGGTTCTATAGCCATGTTTAACGCTAGCAAAAAAACAGGGTTGGCCATAGGGGGGGTCCGGGCCATCGTGGACAAAAGAACGTTGAGAAGACTTGTACCACTTTCAGTGTTGCTAAGAAGCACTACGCACGCTTTAGAAAAAGAAATCGCACTGCACCTCTTCGCAGTAAGGCAGCTGTAATTGTAGCAGGCTCGGCTACAGGTGGATTGAGCATTCAACCAAGCTTTGAGATATATGCAGACAACGCCCTGTTTGGTGTCAGCATGTATATACTTTATTGTTGCAAATAAAAAAATACCATTCAATAGACGAATTAGAATATCAAGAATATATTTATCTACCATCACCACTTTTACCAGACGCTATCTACGCTTTCTTAAGTTGATGCTTCAACACCTCAACATAGACTTCACGGTACTTCGATATTCTCCATACTCGCATTACCCAATACACCTAACCGCTAGACCTCTCTTACCTAAAAAAAAACAAAGACAGAACTGAAAGCAAAATACCCAAAGTTCCAAAGGACCTAGTTCATACACAATACCTAACCTCGATAACCCATCTTTAATCCCAACATGTACATATGAAGTCCAATTCGGCTCCCAAGCTCCCAAGCTTGTATCTACTAACCCCCCCCCTCTCCACCTTCGATTCCCCCGATGGCCCCGATTCACCGACAGTGACAATACTTCTATCTGTCATCTCCATTTTTTACTTTCCAATTTCTCAGTCCTAAAAAAAATGCCTTACTATGTTTTTATGAATACAAACTACACGACGTAATAAGAGACGGGGTATAAGAAGTAGCGGGATAGATAGTGACGTGCAAGGTAAATTGGTACGAGTACGGAGACGGGGATGCTGAGTTGGAATGATTACATCATTCGTGGGTTGATATGAGACGAGATGAAAGAGAGGGCAGCGTATGTGTGTGTGTGTGCTAGAAGGTATATGATTTGCTAGTCTGGTAGATGAAACTTAATTCGTGTCGGGGTATGAATTTCCTTTTGATCTTGTGCTTAGAGTTTAGAGTGAATTACTAGCATGGGCAAAAAACTACTTCCTAACATTAACTAATTCTTATTTTTTTTTTCAATTCACCCCGCAATAATATTCATGATATGCATGGTCAAAAGGCGAACAAAAGAATACGTGGTAGGCTGAGAAGTTTCATGAGTGTTGTACAAGATAACAGTAGCTCCTATCCGGCTGATTCCGAAATTGCAGTCAGAGATGCCAGCAGCGACCTCTAAATAATCTAGACACCACATAGCACTCTTGAACATCTGGAAACCCAACCTACTCATCCTTGACACCACCGCGTCCCGCGCGCTCAGCAGCCTCAATGCTCTTCTTGTCCGTCTTAATCTCACCAGCACCCATACCCATCATACCACCAGCAGCCTTCCACGGCCTAGCCAGGTCACCAGTCGCCGGCTGGCCAAACAAATGAACCTTGACAAGGTTTCCCTCGAATGCGCCCTTGAGGGGGATGATGGACTGGATGAGGAGCGGGTTGGTGTATTTGAAGTAAAGGTGCATAACGCACATCATGCCGACACCCATCGCTTGGGCCTTGAAGAGCTCGCGCAACTTGCCGAGATCGTACGCTTTGACCGTTGTAGCGACGAATTTGGGTTCCTCGCCAGATCCCATTGGCGGGGGCTCTACGTATTTGACAACGGTCATGTCTGCGCCATGTGTGTTAGCTTGCTTCCTCCTTATCGGAAGTATTCGCGATTATGGGGCAACACACCATTCTTCTTGTTGATCTGCGTCTGGACATAGAGGTAGATGCTCGCAATGATCAGGTTGGAGACAATGTAGAGTGCGCGCACGCCGTTGAGTACATTGGGGTCATCAAAGGGAATCCTTTTTGAGATTTGCATAAATCCCCTGTATATGTGTTAGATTTTTGGTCTGCTGCGTATGCGAAAAGGCTAGAGCGGGGCATACAGGATGATGACCAGGTTGGAACTGCGGCGAGGATTAGCAAACTGTCTTTAACAGCCTCGGAGACCAGGGATGCATACATTTGTGGGTTGATAGCCATTGTGAGAGTCGGGGTGGATGAATCGAGGCAGCTAGGTAAGGGGCGTTTCGGCAGAGGATTATAAAGAGTCCTGGAAGAGAGGTGAGGTGTTGTGGCGCGAAACGTGGGAGAGAAGCCGAGGGGATGAGTGGGCGACTTTTGTGGTGGGCGAGGATAACTCTAGCGCGACCCAAGAGGCCAGGTTGCCGGCGGCGGGTTAGCCTCAATCGGACTTCACCCTTCTAGGCTCGTCCAAGGTCTTCTCAGAACACATCCCCAGTTTATAACGGCGTAGCAAGACTTTCCCATGGTATAGCATGTTTCAAAATTGCAGCAAAAATACCGAGGTCTGGCAGACTGCCAGCACTCTGGCTCTACTTGAATTCAGGGTATCTTATCTATAATAGTCCTGTGGATGTATATGCAAACCAACGCCTATTTGATACCCTTGGTATCCAATCCACATGAACCCGTGTTTGTTCCCGAAGCGCCACGCTAAAATATCAAAACTCGATGTCAACCTCATAGTCATCTCTGTCCCAATGCAACCAATGTCCAATCAATAGCCAGACCTTGTAGCAATCACATAACAATGCATTCGCGATCCGGCCGAGTTTTTCCCTTTGACTTACCTTTTTCCAGGATCGCACCAGGCTCTCTACTCTTACTCCTCATCCTATCCTTCTTCTCCTTTTTGCTCTTGCTCTGTGAGATTCCAGACTCTTTCTTCTCCTTGACCGGAGAGGGTGATATTTGGCTGTCCTCAGGGCTTGTGGCCTTGTCGATTACAACGCTAGGTTCATCCCCAGTACTAACAGCCTCTGCCATGATCAGCTTGTTATTGCTACCCCGGCCTGTCAGCCGCGACAGAGTAATGGACAACCGATTTTCGCCACTTGGACTACCCGGTCGACTTTTGCCAGCGCCGGACATCCATATGCGTGAGCCACGCCGGGAAACAGATAGGAAGCCGGTCTTCTCGTCAGCTGGAGTTGTTGGTTGGGTTCGGCCGCGAAGGTTCCCTTCGCCATCTTCAATGGTTATGCTGCTCCGCCAGTTACTGGAGATGCTGTTCCGACTGGCTGGCTCGTCCGTGCGATTCGGTTCAGTATGCGCATCGGGCACGCTAATCTTTTCCCAGTCGCCAGTAGTATCGCCGTCTGTTGCGGTGGTAGAGGGCAGAGAGGCCAGCGTTTCGCGGGACGGATCTACAGACGGAATTCTAGACTGCACCTCTGCGTAGGTTGGGGGATCACCTCTGGAAGCCAGTTCTTCATCAATAGGCTGTACTTGGTAGAACAAGAGATACGGCGACTCTTCTCGCAGAGCTTGCTCAATGTCGACCTCGGTGACTCGTTGATTCGAAAGATCATCAAACCGTAGCCATTTCGCTTCTTCGTCCTCAGATTCGGAATTGGCAGTTCTGGGTCTCCCACGAGCATTGGCACGAACAAGTGCAATGTAATGTCCAGAGTCCACTGATACACCTCGATGGCAGACGACCGATTGAAGCACTAGCTTGAAATTGCCAAATAATGGACCCTCTTCTTTCATTCTTTCGTCTGAAATGAAATGGGGCAAGCCAATGTCAAGTGGGATGTCGATGTAGGTATCGAGGCGCTTCGGAGTGCCATTTGGGTTCATGGTGTATCGCTTCAGACATATTCCAAGAACAGGGCGTTTTGCAGAGAAATGTGCTGCAACCTGTGCATCTGACCTTGGCACATTGTCTGTGTACCATGCTACCGAAGTTGTCAGCACTGCGGACAGTGGCAGGAAATTCGACTTACGGATAAGACTGAAAAACTGCCATGCTGGCATGAGAATCTCCTTCTTAAGTAGAGAAGCTGAGCGGGGTCGACCGCTAGAGCTGTTGTCTAGCATATCCTCAACATGCTTCTTCTCGTCGAACATTTGGGCTTCAGGAGGCTGGCGCAAGTAGCGCTTACCGAAGATGCTATCAGCACGGCGACGGCCTTCTAGCTCAGGTCGGACTGGCGCCAAAGTGGTTGTAGGCTCCAACGATATGGGAGATGAAACGATTGGAGTCATTGGCGTGTCCACTTCTGCAGTTTCAATATGTATCAACTCGTTTTTCTCAGGATTCTTTCCTGTGAATTCATCCCTGGTTGATCTTATGGAAGCAATCGTATTCTGCCGTTGCAGGTAGCGCTTCACCTCGATTCTGTTGTTGAAATAGGTCTCTAAGCAGTCCTCGAGCGTAACGATACGACCCTCTTCTGGTTCTGGGATAGCAACTTCCAGGAGTCGTTCGTTTACAAACTTGTGGTCGTCTTCTTTATCTTCGCGCCCAGTATGATAAATATCCATCTTTAGGGTAAGGAGTGGTAGTTCAAGCGCTCCTGTGATAAATGTAAAAGCTTCGGATGCGTCCTGCTGCTGCATTTGCGCCGCATCTTCCCAGCCACATCGTGCGAGCGAATCCTGAAGGTGCTTGGTCTATGATGGTCATTAGTTACGAAAGTGACGGTGGTGCAGATATACCATACCAGGTCGACTCTGATGAGCTGGCCCGTGCGCAGCAGGTTCACCCATAGTCTCAAGACGGCAGCCAGTTTCTTCCGGGGCTCATCCTCGAAATTATCGTACAACATGGCTTCAAAGCTATCAAGGCGCGCAAACATAGCAAAGAGGAGCGCATCCAGATAGCATGTCACCATGTTCCGATTTATGGCGCCTAGCATGGGAACGTTGGGGTTATAGTCCTTCAGTTCGCCCTCGAGCGATTCGTTGGCAAGGACCAAGAGGCCATAGGCCTTGTCAAGGTCATCCGGGTACCAAGCGAGGGCATGTTCGGCATGTTCCTCTGTCATTTTTGTTATACCCGAACCGTAGAGTCGGGTAAGCAGCATCTTGACCTGTACATGGTCAACAAGAGTGCGTGTAGTCGTGTCTCTTGACATACTTTTTTCTCGGCATGTTCGTTTGCGGGCGGTCTGGGCCCTTCGCTGGTGAATATTCTGTAGAGATCGAGCGGAGTATCTGGGGATTGAGACTGGAGAGGCATATGGTCAGAAGAGCGGGGAAGAGGGTGTTGAATGGTGACAGGCGTGGGAAGAGGGCGACCTGGCGCTGAGGTGTGCAGTAATAGAAGACTGTCGCCTAGAGGATGCTGCAACACAAATGGAAGCTTATGATACAGTGCCTGAACACCAGCCGATAGCCGCCGCCGGCGGCTCATCCGGGGAGGCGATGGCAGACGGACGGTGCAGCATGGCGCAGGGGCGGGGGAGTCGAGGGAGTAAGTAGAAGCGAAAGAAGACGGGCGTACTTTTGATTTGGTGTGCTTGGAGGCGCGCTTGTCGCCGTGCTTGTCACGCCGGCTGAGGAATCGCGAGACGCCGTTCATGATGGCAGAGGTGGTAGGCAATGGGGGAATGCATGCAGAAGAAGGGTATGTGGTGAATGTGGAGGTTGACAGGGTGGTGGAGAAGTCGCGGGGCGGGCAGGCGGGCTTGATGTCAGAGGAAGGTAGAGATGAGGCACAGCCAAGGAACGGGATGACGCCGTGCCGCGGGACGCAGGCGACGACAAGGCAGCACGACGAGTGGTGGCGCAGGAAGAAGCACAACAAGACAAAGAAGCACAAGACATGGTCGAGTGTAGCAATCGTCAGCCGCTGCGCGGCTGGTGGCCGTTGTCGTAGCCAGTGGGGCCGCCTTATTGGCTGCCAGAGCGGGCCCTAGCTGGCTGGCGGTACTATTATGTAGGCGATCCCTGCGGCGTTCATCGTCTAGCGTATAGCGTATAGCGCATGGCCAGGAAAAGTCCGCTGGAGACTTGACATGGGCCATGCTATTGCTATCACGGACGACAATCACCCACCACACGTCCCCCCGACGTCGTCATGGCTATGCGTGACCTGCCGCTACGCATCGCCGTGGCCTTGGGAAACTCCGCCAGGCCGGCCATCCGCGCCGCCCTGCCTGCCCTTGGCCGCAATGCCTCGTCCCAAGCACTCGCAGAAATAGAGGATGCATCCTCCCTCCAGACGCCACCACCGCCTGCAGAACTGGTCAAGGATTTCGACCCGGTAGCGAGGAGTCGACTGCGGAGGAGGGGGAGCAAGCAGCTGCCGCCTAGCAGGTACCGTGTCCCCGCGGCATGACCAAGGAATCCGTCCTCACCTGTCACAGGTACCAATATCGCTCGCCCAAGTACTATCGCGGCCCACTCCACCCTCACCAGCCCCCGCCAGAGTCAGATCCCGCATCGCGACTCTTCCAGCCGGGGCCCTTCAGTCTGTCGCGCCTTGAGCAAACGTACCAGAGCAAAATCGCCTCAGACCTGCTCACCCTCACATATCAGCACTATCCCCCAGGCTATCGGGCCCCCAAGACCGAACAGCGGTTGCGCGAATGGACTGGCGACTCGCTCTACTTCAAGAATCGCCCACTGCGGCCCCCGCGAGGCAAGGGTGAAGTTCTGCGCCTGCTCCAAGAACCCCGCACATTTCGCAACGTGCCCAAAATCACAAAGGTCGTGGTCCACTCCATGGTGCCAGAAGCCCAGGAGAACAGCGGAAATTTGCACGTTGCCGGTATGGTGCTGCAGGCCATTAGCAACGTGCGAGCAGTGTCGCACAAGGCAAAGCACAACGTAGTCGGCTGGGGACTGCGCAAGGGCAGATATGTCGCAGTCACCTCTACCATGGAGCGGGAAGACGCCGACAATTTTTTGGCCAAGCTGATCGACGTGGTGCTGCCGAGGATCAAGGAGTGGAAGGGCGTGCCCGGCTCATCTGGTGACGGACACGGCAATATGAGCTTTGGTCTTACCCCGGACCAAGTTGCCCTCTTTCCCGAGATCGAGGTCAACTATGACGCGTGAGTCTTCTGCTGCACCTGCCCTGTTTCGCCACTTTATACTAACACAACCTAGGTATCCTCCCAAGATGATTCCCGGTTGCCATATTACCATCCAAACCGATGCCACCAGCAACAAGGACGCCCGTCTCCTTCTTCAAGCCATTGGTATTCCATTCTACGGGAAACTTAACGACTAGATGCAGGTCTATTCCCGGTCGTGTACAAGACATGTAGTAAATGTAAAATACAGCCATGCTAGCTGCCACACGAGATTCGCTGCGCAATCTTCTTGACTACTGTGATAGGACAGGCTTCCATTCGAGTCTCCTACTGGGCATTCGAAAATTGACCAGTCTGCCGAGATCCTTTCTTCCTAGCCAACTTGAAGCTGATTACAAGAGAACATTGATACGTCCATCGCGCACGGATTCTGAACAACTTGAGATGTGATACCTAAAGCGTTACAGCGTAGTTCGTGGATACTTGATATGTCGTTGATGGAATATACTATTGACTTTGGATCAAGGCAAAAATACAGACAGTTTTTGCAGATACTGAAGACCTCGGCACATTGGCAATCGGACAGTGGGTGCATCCAGCCGGTGCAGCTGTGCGGCCGTAGACAAACGAGTTATTTTCGTGATGTTGTCGGGCGCGGACGGACCCTGGCATGAGATTTTAGGGTTGGCCAAGCTCCTCCACCGAAGAACCCCCGGCGTGTCGCAGCTTCTCCCAGACTGTCAACCACCACCAAATCAAACCCGCGATACCCTCTCACTACCCCAGATTTGCTCTCGTGGCCACTAATCAGTCACGATGCAGTCTATTCGACAACCCCTGCGCTCTGCGCTATCAAAGGCCGCAACCAGGCAGTATGCGACAGCTTCCTCGCAGTATGCCGAGACGATTAAGAACCTTCGCATCAACAGCGACACAAAGGTTCTCTTCCAGGGTTTCACTGGAAAGCAGGGGACGTGAGTGGGAATAGAAGAAGCTGCAGTAAAGGGTACCACTAACACATACGCAGCTTCCACGCACAGCAGGCAATTGAATACGGTATGCGACTAGTCAAAAGGTCATTTTGACACTGTGGGGGAACAGGTCTGACACTTTGTTAGGCACAAAGGTCGTTGGAGGCACAAACCCCAAGAAGGCCGGCACCGAACACCTCGGACTGCCCGTTTTCAAGAATGTGGCAGAGGCTATGAAGGAGACTCAAGCTACCGCTACTGCCATCTTCGTTCCGTACGCTTCACCCGCCCACGACTCGTGTCGCCTTTGAAACCTAACCACACTGCAGCCCACCGGTCGCTGCCGCGAGTATCGAGGAGGCTATCGCCGCCGAGGTTCCTCTGATTGTGACGTAGGTGTGCATATGGAAACTGAGGTACATGGAAACTTACAATGGACAGTATCACTGAGGGAATTCCCCAACACGGTACGCATGGTCAATTTCGTCGGGAAAGACTCAGTGACTGACGGAAGTAGACATGGTGCGCATCACAGATATGCTCAAGTCCCAGAGCAAGTCTCGCATGGTCGGCCCTAACTGCCCCGGTATCATTGCTCCCGTATGTCCCCCACCGACACACGTACCTGGATAGCCTTCTGACTTTACCAGGGCCAATGCAAGATTGGTATCATGCCTGGATTTATCCACAAGCGCGGCCGCGTTGGTATCGTCTCTCGCTCCGGAACTCTTACCTACGAAGCCGTCAACCAGACTACCCAAGCCGGCCTTGGTCAGTCTCTCGTTGTTGGTATTGGCGGTGACCCCTTCTCCGGTACCAACTTCATTGACTGCCTCAACGTCTTCCTCAAGGACGAAGAGACTGACGGTATCATTATGATTGGTGAAATTGGTGGTTCTGCTGAGGAAGACGCTGCCGACTTCTTGAAGGAGTACAACACCGCCAACAAGCCTGTTGTCAGCTTCATTGCTGGTATCTCCGCCCCTCCAGGCAGGAGAATGGGCCACGCTGGTGCCATTGTCAGCGGTGGTAAGGGTGATGCCAACTCCAAGATCACCGCGCTCGAGGCCGCCGGTGTTACTGTCGAGCGCTCCCCTGCCAAGCTTGGAGCCACTCTGTACGACCAGTTCGTCAAGCGCGACCTGATATAGGAAGAAATTGTGATGTTTCATTAAACTCTCAAGGTGTGCAGGCTTACGAATTGTGGTAGCCGCATGGAGGTCTATTGTACATTGTAGTTGAAGAAATTGAAGTTATCTCGCATCTAGATGTATAATCTGGTGGTGCAGATGTTTGTATCATGTTCTCAGAGCTTGATGGTTTAAAATATCGATTCCACAAAATACCTCCGTCCCTCTTTTCACATGCACATGCACATACACATGCACATTCAAATCATTGATAGATGATGGTCCAAGCTCATAATTTTCCAAAAGTTCCCCGCAAACCTCCGAGCGGCGTCCAATTGCAGAAGCACAGAAGACGACTTCGAATACAGCTGACATGTCCAAGACAAAAACGAAGCGTGCGCGTCGGGAATTGAAGCGCGAGGGTGAGAGAAAAATAGCAGCGCACCACCGCAAGGCGGCAGCAAAAGCCGCAGAAACGAAACAAGCCGCGACGAAACCATCTGCAAAGAAGAAGCAAAAGATGAATTCGACCGCCACAAAAGACGCACCACCAGCGACCAAGCCCGCTCACGTCCAACCCTCGCGACGAAAGCACGCCATCCCCTTTGGCGAATATGACCACATTCTCCTCGTCGGCGAGGGCGACTTCAGCTTCACCCGCTCCCTCGCCATCGAGCACGGCTGCGCAAACGTCACAGCCACAAGCTACGACTCGCGCGAAGACATCGAAAGCAAATACCCAACGTTTAGCTCTATATCAACCGAGCTATCCAACCTCACACCCCCAGTCCCCCTCTTCCACTCCGTCGACGCCACAAAGTTATCAAGCTACAAGCACCTCCGCTGCAAGCGCGATGACGACGACGATGAGCAAGGCTGGGACACCATCGCTTTCATGTTCCCACACACAGGCGGTCTCTCTACAGATGTAAACCGCCAGGTCCGCGCAAACCAAGCGCTACTGGTTGAATTCTTCAAGTCCTGCATTGACACTAAAGATGCGAAGCGCCGACTGCACATCCTGCAGATGCAGAAAAGGGAAAAGGAAGAGAGTAGGAAGAGGAAGAGAGATCAGGCTCAGGAAGATTCCCAAGAGCAGCAATCTAAAAAACAGCAGAATATCAAACCTTTCCTCCGTATGGGCGGCAAGATAATAGTCACACTCTTCGAAGGCGAACCCTACACTTTATGGAACATCCGTGATCTAGCCCGGCACGTTGGTCTACGGGTAATCGAGAGCTGGAAGTTTGACTGGGAGCAGTATCCGGGGTACCATCACGTTCGTACGCTAGGGGCGCTCGAGGGTGGTGGCGGGTGGAAAGGCGAGGATCGCGAGGCGAGAATGTATGTGTTTGAGAAGATTCCGCTTGTGGCTGACAGCGATGAGGAGAAGGAGATGGAGAGGTTGGCTAAGGTGGCGAGGGGTGGGCGGTTGCCGAGTCAGAAAGAGGCGATGAAAGCGTTTTTGCAGGATGAGGAGAAAGAAGATGAGGAGGAGGAGGAGGAAGAGGACGATTGAGGCTATGAATATCGTTCAAAAAATGATATACCCGTCTTCAAGACTAGAAAAAGATTGTACTACCGATACAGACAGGACTAAAACCCACGCCGGGCCATCCTACCACGATAACCCGAAAAAAAACGCCCCGCTATGCGCATATAAGTCCCGTAGCAAAAACCCAATCTCCCACCCGTCGAAAGAAAGAAAGACGCGAAAAGAACAAGAATCACATAATATACACCTTCCGCACCTCACTCTCCTCCCACTTCTCCCCCGTCAACCCACCCACAGGATCCCGAACCCACCCCGGCTCCGTACCTACCTTCTCATTGAAAATACGCAATCTCTCGGAACCATAAATACGACCATTAGGCAACACAACCGGCGCATCTTCAACAATACTCTTGGTATGCAGCGCATACGGCACGTTGCGAGCTAATTCTTTGAGCTCGGCACTGCAGATGGGGCAGACGGTTGTGGTGGAGGATGCGGCATTCGTAGCGGAGGGAATGTATTCGGAGTGGCAGGCTGGAGTCTTTAGGGCTGAGAGGCCCGCGCTGAGGGCGATGTGGAGGAGGGGGCGGGGAGGGAGCGAGTATAAGGTGTGATGGGTTGAGACGAAGAGGTCTGCAAGGTAGGACCAGCGGGAGGGGGAGTAGAGAGACTAGATTGGGAAATGTTAGCATTCGTTGCCGTTTCTGCTGTCAAGGTAAAAAGGGGAAGAGAACAGAAAGACTTACAGCATACGGCTCCACCTCATCCCACGGCCTATACGCCAACATACCCGCCGCCTGCCTCATCAATGTAAAATCCCCACTCGCACTAAGATACTTCTTCGCATGCGCCCTAGCCTCCACCAACTTTGCTTCTCCCCCTCCACCGCCAGCACCACTAGCACCTCCAATACTAACCCCATGCATACCCCCCTCCTCCCCCTCCAACCCATCCATCCCACTCAACCCCGCCTCATGTCCCTGCCTCACAAGCTCAATATACTGCTGCAACCTCAACTCGAACTCCAGCATGCTTCCCCCCTTCTTAAGCTCCTTGCCATGTTCCTTGCACCACTCGAGTGCCGGCGCCGTACTCATGCCCTCACGGAGACTCTGCTCAATCTTATGACACGCTACAAACGCTTCTACATCGACTAGATCTTCGATGCCTTTGCTTTGCGCCAGGCATGCGGCACTTTCTGCGTAGCCCTCGCGTAGTAGGTAGTCGACGAGTAACCGGCTAAGACGTGTGCGTGACCACTCGTCGTATTTGACGTCGACGAGACTCTGGACTTGGTATAGGTCCTGTAGATGTTGTAAGCGCGCTTTGGCAGCGCGGTGGAGACGGTTTTCTTCTTCGTGGAGGCCTTCGAGTTTGCGTTTTAGGCCTTGCATTTTGGTGATGAGAGAGTCTAGTGAGGAGAGGGTTGCATCTGGAGAGGCGTTTTTGTTTGCGGCTTTTGTGGTTGCGCTGAGGGCGGTGGGGAGGGCGGTGGATGAGTGCTCGATGACGCGCTGGGCGTTTTTGAAGTTGCGCCGGGAAAGCTCATATGGCATGCGGAGGAGAGGTTGGTCCTGGAGTTATGGGTTAGTGAGTGACGTCTTGCGTGTAAGTAGGCTAGACATGCGAGCAGGAGATGCGACTCGGCATTGAGTTTCGTGCTCATGAGCTCTGCCATGGCGGGCTGGCGTTTGGTGTGAGTAAACAATGAACTTAGTGGGATATCCCGGAAGGCCTAGGGCTCTTCAACTTCGGTGGGAAATGGTTGAACTAAGGTTAACAGCGAGTGGCTAACGTGAGGATGTCCATGTTCAAGCTCCACCGCGGAGATCAACTTGCGGGGATGCTCGTCACAGGTCATAGTTCGCAGACCGGCACGTGCAGACCCACTACCGCATGTCCATGCTCTCATGTTATCTCCATTGCATTCCGAATGACACTCACGTCATAGCAACTTACTTCTGCCTCTTAAATACATGCTGCAAACATCGGAAAACTGACCAAGACTTCTATGCGATATAATTTCATTGTAAGGCAACTCTAAAACTCCTCTAAGACCCAATGCATCATAACGCATAATCCAGGTGTCTCTGTCCGTACAGAGACACTGACGCAGGTAGTGATGAGCTGCCGGCCTACTGCAGAGGTATCTCAAACCTGCTCTAAGGCCATTACTTTTAGCTATGTACCCGCGCCCCGCTGCTCAAAGGACGCATGCATTTTCTAAACCAACTTCGAATTATCCATTTAGAGAGCACCAGTTGAAGCCATCTTCTTGCGGAGGTGATCCTTGTACTCGCCAATGGTACCATCCCACCGACGGACAGTCTTGTGTTCGCAAACCATGATATCCTTGGCAATCTTGTCGAGCAATCTGTTTTGAGGTTAGCACACCGTACAAACATCTTTTCGAGAGAATGAGTATACCTGAAGTCGTGAGAAACAACAACGACACCACCGCTGAAGGCGTTGATGGCATCAGCCAAACTGTCAATAGTGGGGATATCCAGACCGTTGGTAGGTTCGTCAAGAAGCAGCATGTTGGGGCCCTCGATAGCGAGCAGAGCGAAGACGATACGAGACTTTTGACCATCGGACAGAGTGGCCATCTTGGACGTCTGTGCCTCACCAGTCATACCGTAGCGACCGAGCTGTTGACGCCAGTACTGTATGTCCTGGCTGATGTGGTGGAACTTGTCGCGGACAAAGTCAAGAGCAGACTTGGTGAGGTCAAGCTGTTCAGCAGAGTGCTGGCTGTAAACACCGAGCTTCAAGTGAGTATGGCGCGATACAACACCAGATGTAGGGCTGAGCTTTCCGGTGAAGATGTTGAGCAGCGTTGACTTTCCAACACCGTTGGGTCCGACAAGAGCTGTTCGCGAGTCCATGTCGACACCAAAGTCGAGGTTCTCGTACAGGTTGTCTTTTGGATCTCCAGAGTAGGAGAAAGTAACATTGTCAAGCGAAAGCACAGGCGGTGGTAGCTTCTCAACATCAGCGAAGCGGAAAGTAAAGACACGGTCAACGGCAACGGGCTCGATAAGACCATCGGCCTCCATCTTGTCCAGGATCTTCTGGCGAGATTTGGCTTGCCTGACCAAGTTGGCGTAGGTACCAGCTGAAGCAATGAACTTCTTGATGTGCTTGATTTCGTCTTGCTGCTTCTCGTAGGCCTTGGTCTGGTTGACCTCCTGCTCGGAGCGGGTCTTGTGGTAGGCGTCGTAATTACCTCCGTAGTAGAGGAGTTTCTTTTGACGCATGTCAATCATGTTTGTGCAGACACCGTTCAAAAAGTCCATGGAGTGAGAAACGAGAACCAGGGTGCGCTCCCACTTCTTCATGTACTCCTCGAGCCACACACAGGCCTCGAGATCCAAATGGGCAGTGGGATCGTCGAGCAAGAGCAGAGCAGGCTTGACGAAAAGAGCCTTGGCAAGCGCAACACGCATACGCCAACCACCGGACATATCCTTTGTCTTCTTGTTGATGGTGACCTTGTTGAAACCAAGACCAGTAAGAATGAGGGAAGCGCGGGTGTGGAAAGTGGATGGGTCCATATCTTCTTGACGCTGTTGACTAGTTAGTAGGGGTCAAACGAAACTATCCCGGCTACAGCGTACCTCATAGATATCCTCGAGGAGAGGGCTCTCAGGGCCGTCCTTCTCAAGAATGTCTTCAGCCATCTTCTCGAGACGAGCCAGCTCAGTCTCAGCCTCACGGACGACCCAGTCCAAGGCACCCAACTCAGTCTTGGGGGCACCCTGGTTCAGCAGGTAGATGTCGATGTGCTCTGGGAAGGGGAACTCGCGCTTGTCGATGGCCTTGAGCAGCGTCGTCTTTCCGCAACCGTTCTCACCCAACAGACCGTATCGGCGACCGTAGTTGATCTCGATGGTGGAGTCGTTGAAAAGAACCTTGCCGTGGAACACAAGCGACGCAGAGATGATCTTGACATCGCGCGACTGCTCAAGCGAGGCAAGCACACCAGTGGTGACACGGTCAGACAGACCGTGCTTATCTTGTTGGAGGGTGAGCTTCTGGACTTCCTCGTTGAGCTCAAGATCGTCGGGGTTGTCGCCGTTCTCAGAGTTGGCCTTGGAGGCATTCTTGGAGTTGGCCTTGGACGACAACTTGGAAGTGGCCGACTTCTTGGGCTTGGCGTCGCCCTCGGCGGCGCGCTTTGCCTGACGGGCGGCTTTGGACGCAGAGACCATGGTGTCTTAATATGGCGTCAGGGAAAGAGACTCAGGGATGATGGAGGTGAAGAGAAGGAAATTTCGTAGGGTTGGGAACAGGGCCAATCTTGTGCCCCGCTAAGCCTCTTATCGATAATGCCCAAGCCTGATCGTTTGGGTTTCCGGTCAAAGCACAACGCGTCTCTGCTGGAAATGAGGGGACTGGAAGAGACGAGAATGCGATGTAGAAGAAAAGAAGCAAGTGGTGGATGTGAAAAGATCAAAAGATGACAATCGACAGCGGTGGCTCAAACAACAAAGCCCTGCGGATCAATTTTCTTACTTGTGGCGAAGGCCGCGCACGGTCAATGAACACTCCCCCACTACACATCATAGGGCAACTAAGGCGCTGGCATCATTGCATGTGCCAGGTCAGACTCATCCATGCACATCAAGAGACATCACGATAGGCCTGTTGATGAGAATTACTGCACTGAGCCACTTTGAGCTTTAAGAGCTCTTCTGTATGCGCCTGAAACGTGGTACAAGATCAGTCAGCCCCTCTTAGTGTTTCTCAAGGGAAATGGCCGGCATGAAGAAAGCTTGCATCAGAAAGCAGCGTCATATCAGGCACAGAAAAAATAGAAGCATGCACCTCAGATAAGAATGTGAGCTAAATCACGGGAAAATGAAAAATCACAAAGATTCCGACTTTAGGATGGTTCAGTTTTGTGGGGGGACATCCCTCGGAACCGCGGAAATCCTAATAATTCTTATCTATGCCATGCTCCACGCCATGATAAGTCCAAACATTATATACCAGAACGGCTGCTCCTACTCCCACTGCAGCTCGGCACACGAGTACTATACGTTCCACTGTCTGTGTCTTCCTTCTCGGATATTTGTCCCCCTCTTTCTGAATCGGCTCTTTTTCTTAGCCGCTCTCGCAGCCTTTCTAAGACTACAGTCTCCTCCGCGTTCAAACTCATGTCATCTGGCAATGTGACTTGGGCGCTGTTGATCTCTATACGGTCGCCATCTTGATCATAATGTTGCTCTTTAATGGTCTTCTTTCGTTCTATTCCGCCTCTTGCATCGGGAACTACTTCCTCATCTTCGACTCTCGCTTTACGCACATCCAGTGGCGTCCACCAATATACTGGGAATTGTCGCTGAATGTTATTTATGACCAGTCCGACTATTACCATCAAGGTAGTACCCCACATGACCAGGCCGACAAAGTAATAGCCCATATCTGTGATAATGGGATCAGTGGCCGCCAGCACAGCGGATGCGCCACCAGGTGGGTGTACAGTGTTAGTCAAAAGCATCACGGCGGATGCGCAACCGCAAGCTGTGGCGCCAGCAATCCATTTGATGGAATCGTAATCTGAATGATACTGGAAAAGCTTCGATATGCTAACACCAACAAGTGCTGAGAATGCATGACCGAGTATGGCGTTGCGTGGTTGACCAAGAGGTGAGCGGATGGAGTTGTATTCCAGAACAGCAGAGGCGCCCTGTATACCGTGTATCAGTCATTGCCCCCAACCTCGCATATAGATCCGAGTACTCACAAAAGAAGCAATCAAGGCAGGCGGATGATGCCACCGTATACTCCCGGTATTGTTAAACACACCAGCCACAACCGCCAAACCACAGAACGCGCCGACCAACGACCAAAACGCACCAAGCACATTCCCAACATCCTGCCGCATCTCCTTCCTATACCCCAGGAACCTCGATACCGGAGCCGGAAGCCTATGCAGCGGCGACGCAACAACAACGCGATTAAGATGCCGATCAATGTCGAAATTCCAGTCTCTGGCGCGGGAAAGCATCCTCGTCGCTATCCTCTCGTAAAGTCGGAACACCGAAAACCGAAGAAAGATTGAGCAAAACACCCAACTATATATCGCGACCGCGACTAACCTGAGCCTTTTCCAAACTCAAACACGAAAACCGTCAGGCAAGAGTAAGAGAGAGCTATTAAAACGGAATCCCCTCACCCCCTCCTTCCCTTACGCAACCCCCTCTCCCATCCGGCAACCACTTATACTATGTATGTTCCGACACCCGGATTTAATTAACCTACATACAACTCCCCCATGAAACGTCACTCGCGCTGTTGACGTCGTACCCGTGCCATATTGTGCGTGCACCGGTCGCCAGCGACAAAACGGTGGTAATTGCGAAGTTGGTGGGCTCACGCGCGAGTCCGGGGTTACGTAACATTACGTACCATAAACGTGCGACTGTGACAACATCTCCTCGGTCCCGCGGATTTGTTTGGTTTGGGGATGTAGGTGAGATGGACCTCGCTACGGGTTTATTTTGCTGTTTGATAGTTATGGCACGGTATGATGGGGAGTGTTTGGGGTGTTGTATGGTGGTGATTGTGTGCGAATGGTGGCGGATGATGGCGGATGGCAGTGTTTTTGCTGTGAGTCTTTGCGCAACCGGAGGACTTTTTGATGACTGCATTCTCCTCTTGCTGGATTAATAAGAGCCTTATTATCTGTTTGATCTATGGAGACGCGACACAGGGTTCTGTTGTATCTACACAACAGTCTTAGCGTGCAGTTCTCATAGTCGCTAACCTATGGCAAACGCCGGTGATCTGCATCGCGTTCGGCTACTACAACATCACAGACTTGCTATTAGGGAATTATTGCTTGTTGCACTAATGTGGGCACGGCGCAAAAATCATGATGGGTATAGGCCTATTCGAATCGCTCTGTACTACGAGAATTTGAAACGCCTGGAATCCTGAGTGAAGCATGGCTACACATTATAACGCCCTCAAAGATCGACACCGCCTTTAACTCCATACCCATACACTGCATAGCACACCATAGCGCTTCAGCTAACTTAGTTACCACGGAACAAGAACTGCAAATCCTCGGGACTAAGGCGATCCATGGCAACCTTGTCGTTGTTGACCGTTCCAGCAATCATGGCGGCCTTCTTCTCCTGCAGCGCAACCATACGTGACTCAACACTGTCCTCAATGCAAAGACGTGTGATAACACAGGGACGACGCTGACCGATACGATGACAACGATCTGCAGACTGCCACTCGGCAGCGGGGTTCCACCATCTATAGACATGTTAACAGACTGAACAATAGCAAGGGAGAATAAAACTTACGGATCGACAATGAACACCCTGGAAGCCTCAGTCAGGTTGAGGGCAACACCGCCAGCCTTCAGAGACACCAGGAAAACCTCGACATCCGGGTTCGTCATGAAATGTTCAATACTTTTCTGCCGCTGAGCAGGCGTCATGCTACCATCTAACATGACCGTGTTGAAACCGGCGCGACGAAGACGCCACTCAATCAGTTGCAACATGGAAGTAAATTGGCTGAAGACGATCGACTTGAGCGTCTGCTTCTTGCTTCGGAGCTTGTACAGATCGTACACCAACATCTCGATCTTGGTAGAAGAAGTCCAGTTCTCCATCTTGATGCGGTTGATAATCGATGTCTTCTTCACAGAATCCTCATCTTGCTCAAGCTCGGGCTGCTCAAAGTCAATGGACAAGGCGATGTGACAACGAGAACAGTCAGCCTCAGTTCCTGAGGCCTCGCAAGTATCCATGAAGTCCTTGATACATGCACGACAGAACTCATGGCGGCAGTGAGAGCGAACAGCATCCTCAGCCGGTTCATCGCAGATATTGCAGACATAGACGTTACCAGCGCCTTCACCTGCCTTCTTCTTAAGCAGCAGATCAGGATGGTTGGCGACTTGACGCATCTGCATAATTAGACCGAAGATATTGGCGTAATTGTTGAGCATGACACCCTGCGCGACATACGTATCGAACTTGCGCGAAGAGTTCGACATGATTGAGGTCGAGAAGTCACGCTCCACTTCACTGAAGAACTCGTTGTGGATGATAATGTCCTTCATAGGAAGCTCCATGGAGTTGGTATGGTCGCGCTTCATGCGTCGCAACATGATACGAGCAGTGATAAGGTGAAGCTTGGTCAAGGCCTCTTCTCGAAGCTCGGGGTCATCACCAGTGATGGGATTAAGCAACTCCTGGTTGAACACAGAGATGTGCTCAGATGCTCCGTGGTTGCAGGCGACACACATGTGGTCGTCGTTTGTAGCCCAGTGGAGCTTCTCGCAATCACAAGAACGACAGAAGTAATCTGCAAAAGGACGAACCTCCAAGAAGCGAAGGAGTGAAAAGAACTCTCCAATACGGTTCTGAACTGGTGTACCGGACAAGCACCACTTGTAATCGCTCCTCAACGCAAAGCAAGCCTTGGCTACACCTGTGTTGCGTGACTTGATGCTGTGCGCTTCGTCCAGGATGAGGCGGTGATAGTAGATGGCGTGGAGTGGCGACGCTTCCTTGATAATATCTTCTCCGCGAGACCATCCTTTTGTCTCTTTGCGATGCAGTGATTCCAAAGAGTTGTAGGAGACCATGATGACGTCGTAAGACTTCAACTCATTGACTGTCATCTTTTTACACTTGGCGTTTGTGCCGTGATACACCAGAACCTTGAGCTTGTTGTCCGTGTACTCGCGTATCTCATTCGTCCACTGCATAAGAGCAACGGGTGGAACGCACACAAGCGTAGGTTGCTTTGCGGGGTAATCAGACATTATCAGGGAGACAGCCTGGATAGTCTTGCCCATACCCATCTCGTCTCCAAGTAGGCCACCCTTGTAGTGTGTCTGTTCCTGGCGAACCATCCAACTGAGTCCCTCAAGTTGAAATGGCTTCAGTCGCCTGTTGATTGATTGCGGTTGCTCTGCCTTTTGGACCTCAAGAACAGGAACCTTCTTCAAATCATCCCACATGGTGCGTAGTTTAGGGTGCTGCTGCTCTGCTCGCTCACGGTTCATGGCGCGCTTCCGCTCCCATTTATCCGCAATGTGCGCAAACCTAGCCCGCCTTCCATGTGCCTCAACCTTTTCATCATGGGTGAACTGCTTCTTAGTGCCTCGAGCCACCTTGACTGGCCTCGCTGCAGCAAGCTTTCTCAAGCGTGCAGCGGTTTTCTTTAGTGGCTCCTCATCGCTATCGCTTGGGAGCAATGCTTCTTCGAGAGCGAGCAAGGACTCAAGGTCATCATGCTCGTCAGGTTGGAACTCTCCGCCATCAGATTCTTCGTCATCAATGAAGTCATCCTCTGTGAATTTGCCCTTCTTCTTCGCACTTGAGCGGGCAGAGCGGACAGAGCGACCACGCTTGACCGGAACATCTCGAGCCTTGCCTTTTCCTTTGCCGATGTAGGGAGGTGGCGAGTCCGGCTCATCCAACTCTGAAACCTCGTCCTCGTCTTCATCTTCTTCCATATCCTCGTCTCCGTCATCTTCTTCCGTCTTTTGACGCTTGCTTCGCGGCATATGCATTTCATCCTCGAGCTGCATTTGTAGAGCAATCTCCGCATCCATATCGAGTGCCACATTTTCAGAGTCTGAATTCAACATTATGTCGCGGGATCGTTTCGAAATCGATACGCTACTTTGCGACGGCGTGGTGATCTTGTTGCGGCCACGGCGAGCGGGCATCTTTCCACGGTCAACTGAAGTAGCTGGTGTAGTTGATATGCTCGTTCCTGGAGTTTCATAGTCTGAGTTGTCTAGCGAAGGCGAGCCAGTCAAGCCCCCCTGTTCTGTCTGTCGGGCGTTGACACTGGAGAGCCGACCGCGAGTGGCAGGCGTCTTCTGAGTTTTGGAACCGGGGATCGAGACTGCCTTGAGAACCCGGCGAGTTTGTGTAGGTTCTTTAGGCATACTGGCTTCAATAGTATCGCTCTCGTGGTCGGAGGAATTCGGAACAAAGGTGCGAGAAGAGCGAGTGCGTTTCTGCTGGTGGCGACTATCCACTATTGGGGAATCTTTCATTTCTGCAACGATGTCAGCGCCACAAGCGATGCAAGGCAATCAACAAAGTATTTGCCCAGAGAAGCTTGTACATACTAGCTGCAGAAACAGGCGAGCTTGCGGGGGCGACATCGTTGGCGACGCTGTTGGTTGACTTGCGGGTGGATCGCCGCAGCGTCATGGTGAAAATGATTACAGAAAGATAGGCAACTGTGACTGTGAGAAAAGATTGGAAGGTGCGGTAGGCAGGAAATCCGAAAAATTTGAATGAGCGACGATGAACTTCGATAAAAGAATGGAGATGTGAGATTGAGTGCAACGAAGGGTCAATGGCGATATACCCCTGGCACTCCCGCGCCGATACAAAGGAACGATCGCGCGTTCACGGGATCTGGGTGGCAAATTCACGGACAAGGTGGCAACACGGCAAGGAAGTGCGAGTATGCCGATCTCTTTGTGTAATAGAAGAGGCGAAATGTCCTGATTATCCCCTTCAGCCGGTAATGTTGCCACAACTAGGTGGGGTTCTGCGACGCGTCTTCGTCATGAGAAACCGCGAAAACACGTGACTGTTGCCTATATCGCCCGTATATGGACTAGTGATATCCCTCAATTTCCCTGCACCTAAGGCGATCAGTTGTGTGCTTCGACAAAATCACTACCTATTCATGATACAGCATGAAGCATATAACTTATATATTAGTCTCCGCAGGCAGCCATTCCACAAGGGACTGCAAGACGAAGGGCGACGAAGCAGCCAGCTGTGCAGCCTGCAAGTCAAAGGGTCATAAGGCCTGGATGACTAGACACTGCAAAGCTCACCAAAGCTTCCGGAAAGCGAATGAGGAAAAAAAGAAAGAATTGCTCATGCGCACTACGCAGATACAGCGCAGCGCCTCCCCGACCGCAGGATCCACCACGCCTGTCCTGAGTTTCTTCGGAAGCTCTACAACAGCAAGCAGCGAACATAGGACACAAGTTGATGATAGCCGAAAAAGGAAAAAAACGGTCGGGAGGCCTA
>NRSV01000027.1:336970-406706 GCA_002286855.1 Bipolaris cookei
ATGAGATGGACTAATCACTCCAGCACCACACCTCGGCTCCCTTGTCTAAAGGAAGCACCGTTAAATAAGGAAAGAGACAAAAGGAAAGAACGAGACTACGGATACTCAGGCGCGGGAGGTTTTTAGACATAAGTTCGCTTAGGTCACGTTTGCCCCGCAATACACATTGTAGCATTCAGTGTTCATAGACCCTCACGGGAACCAGGCAGCACTTTAAATTGATTTATTTAATTTAATTATCAATGTTCTTTTCTCCCGAAAATGTCGCACTAAACCACATCCTGCAATCAGCCTTATCGCCCTGGCTTACCGTCGGCGGTCTTCTTCCCCGTTCCCCATTCCGCACTCACAATAATAACCTCTAGTAGTATGTTTTATCATCAACATTATTGTCATTGTGATTACCGTCATCATTATCGACCATCCATTTCATCCAATGATAACAACATGTGAGTAATATAACCAATAAGCCACAAGTCCATAACTTTGTTTTTCTAGGAGTGGAATGGTTTGCATAAAAAAAGGGTTCTATATATTAGCGAAGGCAGAAAGTGGGCAGATTATTATGATTTTTTTTTCTGCTCAGGGTGGATGTGAGATTTTGGCAGCGGCGGGGATGGAAGGGTAGGGGGGAAATGAGATGAGGTTGAAAAGGGGTGGAAGAGGGGGGAAAAGGAAAGAAGGGTGAGAGGTTGAATGGGTGGATGGTAGTTGAGCTGGAGATGAGATTGGGATGGGGAAGAGGTGGTATGAGTTGTGTGGAGGAGAGGATTGTGGAGATTGTAGTTGTGTCGTGTAAAATGTGCATGTTGGTTATGGTGTGGCGTTGTCATGGGGTTGTTACCAGGGATCGTTACTATGAGGTATCGAGTTGTTACTGAGTTGAAAACAACAGTTGATCAAGCTTTTCACGTCCTTCAAGTTAAGCGTACTACTGAACCAAGTAGACACGAACGGCTCTAGAAGAATTTTTACGGCTACCTACAGTGCATATATACTTACCCATCAACCCGAGGAATACGGAAAAGTAAGCACCTTGAAGACAAAAAGCATTTTGGAAAAGCACCGCTGACAAACGTCGTAAGTCGGATGTACGTCACGTCAACGGTTCAGGCCGTTGTTTCACGTCAGTGCCCGTCGCATTGCGTCAACGCGACCAGAGTAAAAAACCAAGCATACTCTGTCTTATGGTGACACAGACGGGATCCGAAACAAGCGTTGAACGCAGCGGGAGTGCGGCGGACTCTAGTAGCTATCGATAGCGCGGCACCAGGTCTAGACTCAAGATACTAGTGACTACTCTACATAGAACACAGGTGTAGAAGATGAAATTTTGGTCAGAGCCAATTGGATGGCGTGGCGTGGTGGGATAGCAAGGCAAGATGGATGCATAATAGTGACAGTACTGCGGCTGCATGTGACAGTTTTATCAAAGATGTCTTGGCCAACCAATGGCGGTGTTGACAAGTGACGTCTTTGAGAGCAGAAGAGCGTCACAGAAATGTAGGCCGCTCAACATCGTGATGGCCTAATGTTTCGTTTCAAGCCAGTCTCACACGTCTGTTTCGAAGGGCGGGGCGAACCGCTGTAGCAGATTTGGTAGACTAGTGACAAGTTTGATAAGAAGGAAAGGCTTGGTATGGGGGTTTTGATGCAGGCGAGGGTATAGTACGTCAGCGGGTAAATATTATGAGTAAGGGTGTGCGGGGTAAGGGGAGTAAGAGAAAGGAAGAAGAAAAGAGAAGGAGGGGTAAGTGTTTGACCGTGGCAGTTTTTTTTGGGGGGGGTGGGGGAAGGGGACGTTGAACCTTGGCTTGAGCATTTTCCAGAACAGCATGAGCATCAAAATAGCATAGCGACTCAATGCTGTTGTGTAGCGACGTGGGGCAACAACAACGGTGATGGGTAGGCCAGAATATCGAAATGCTCGTGTTGCTCATCTGCAATATTGCCTCATTTATTTCCCACAGGTTGGGAGTGGGATAAGAGAGCATAGCGCCATGGCGGGCCGGCCAGTGAGGAGGAGTTTGTTAGAGACACCGACCGAAACGGAGTGGAAACTGGGCGCGATGGCCCTCATTTCCGAGCAATGGGGGAGAGAGTTGGCGGAGAGTCGAGAACCGGCTGCGCATTGGGAGGGAGGGACAGCAAAGGACAGGCTAGACCCGGCACATGGCAGCCCGATCCCTGGGGCATCGCAAACGGGTTGTGGGTAGGGCAATAGGGGAAGCCGAGCCATGTGCAACAGGCTGAGACTGGCGTCCACAGTTGTCCGTGGCTGTGTGCAATGCGGCGACGGGCGTGTGTCAGAGGAGTAGGTATCATTGTGGGCGCGAGGGCCGGGGGCAGAAAGTCTATGTACTACTATGTCGTATGTTTGTGTGTAGCCGTACTCTGCATACGAGTGGTGGTAGGTGTCCAAGTACTGTGGCACTGTGGCTAGGGCGGGCGCGCCGTTGCTGCACCATAACGCATGACGACGCGGTGCAATCCAGCGCCGCTGCATTCGTCGCCATTGCGCCGCGTCGACTCATGCTAGCAGAGGTGAAGGCAACATTTGGATTCTTTTGTGCAGACTTGTGAAGTCGCGGTGACTGTATGAAGATGTGCGCCCAGGTCGCGCGTCGCACCATTCCCACGCTTGCACAAGCCCGTCGACCCGGCGATGCACTGCTGGCCTGTTCACCGGGCCACACGACAATGGCCAGTGACGAGCACGTCTTCGTCGAGCATCGCTATTGCCGGCGACAGCACCGTGGCGCAGCACCCGTGGCCAGAGCACTGGTGTGGATGCGTGCTGCTGGCAAATTGGACAATGGGCCGAATCGCCATCATGTGCTGATAGTCGAGCTGCGTACCCAAGTAAGTACATAGTTACAAAGAACGTACGACATACGTAAACGGTGCGTGCGTACATGGACGAATAATACATACATGCTTCCTTAGACAGTGACATAGGTAGTACGTAGACGCCAGTGCTGGCCCGGCAAGGAGGATCTGCACCTGGCCGGCATTCGATTCTGACCAGGCGGCATGAAACACCAGGGCTAGGGGGCCGCGGCGAGCAAGTAAAAAAAGAAGGACAGGAAAAAAGAGGAGCGCTGGACGCTGGACGCCGTACTTGGACGCATTCGAATGCTACAGGGCAAAGACGGTGTGGGCCCTCTCGGCTCTCGGCGCCCCAGCGGCTGCCATGCTCGACGTTGGCCGCCCGGCCCTCTGAGTGGCTGCATGCGAGCCGCCCCTGCCTTTTGCTCGCAGCCAGCACCGCCCGCTACTGGGCCCTGCCACCGCTTGTTCCTGAACGAAATTAACAGCGGCCAGGGGCAAGGCCAGGGCACGTCCACCACAGACCCATAGCACCCACTGCTATGCTTGGCCCCCGGCCTCCACCCAGCGCCCGCGACCTTCATATACCGCCCCTCCCTCCGCTTCTCGATTGCTTTTTTCTTCTTCTCTACCCCAAAGGCACCAGTCTTCTACACTCGCTACCCACTTGTCTTCGGACGTCACATTCTTTGAACCATCCAGTCACTCTTTCCTGGATTTCAATCTATATTCTTCGCCTGCTAATCGGTTCCCGACCCGTCTTTTCGTCTTATCCATATCCAATTCACTGTTTAAGAGCAAGGAACTATAGAATACCCCAATCATGATGAAGCTTACCGTCGCTTTCTTGGCCGCCCTCGCCGCCGCCGACGCTGCTGAGGCCCGCACCCAGCGCTTTGCCCGCCGCCAGCAATACGGCTCCTACCCTTCTGTTCCTCAGAACGAGGCTGGTTACAACGCCACTACCCCTGCCTCCAGCTCTCCGGTCCCCGTTGTCCCGGAGGCTGCCACCAGCGCTTCCCCAAGCCCATCCGCCCCCGCTGGCGGTGAGTACGGTGCTGGCTACCCTGCTGCCACTCCCACCCCCGCTGTCCCCGAGGCTGCTACCAGCGCTACTCCCAGCCCATCTGCTCCCGCTGGTGGTGAGTACGGCGCTGGCTACCCTGCCGTCAAGCCCTCCACCCCCGCTGTTCCCGAGGCTGCTACCAGCGCTACCCCCAGCCCATCTGCCCCCGCTGGTGGTGAGTACGGCGCTGGCTACCCTGCTGTCAAGCCTTCCACCCCCGCTGTCCCCGAGGCTGCTACCAGCGCTTCCCCAAGCCCATCTGCTCCCGCTGGTGGTGAGTACGGCGCTGGCTACCCTGCCGTCAAGCCTTCCACCCCTGCTGCTTCGTACCCTGCTGGTGGTAACTATGGCACTGGCAAGCCTTCCACTCCCGTAGTCCCAGAGGCTGCTACCTCCACTCCTGCTGCCTCATACCCCGCTGGTGGCAACTACGGAACTGGCAAGCCCTCTACTCCCGTTGTCCCAGAGGCCGCCTCCACTGGCTACCCCATCTACCCCACCGGAACCGGCTCTTACCCAGCCTCTTCCACCCCCGTCAGCGACATGGTCACCAGCACCATCTACAGCACCCAGATCTTCACCAAGACTGCCTGCCCTTCCACCGTCACTGACTGCCCCGCCAAGTCCACCTCGCTCGTCACCAGTGTTGTTCCCGTTGGCACCACCGTCTGCCCCCAGGGCGAGATCCCCAAGCCCACTCCTACTGCTATCACCAGCACCTACCCCGTCTCTGAGGTGACCACCGTCTACACCGAGACCCTCGTCTACACCATCGGTGTCGGTACCACTGCCCACCCCGTCACCACCGAGATCACCACTACCTCCACCTCCACCCAGTACAGCACCGTTGTTATCACTGTTCCTGGCTCCAAGCCCACTCCTGAGGTTCCCTCTGACAACACCAAGCCCTCTGGCCCAGCCGGTGGTAACGGCTACCCCACCGGCCCTGGCGGTGACAAGGACATCACCAGCACCATCAGCTCCACCTCCACCTCCACCAAGTACATCACCATCAAGCCCACTCCCTCTGGTGATGTCCCTGTCGGCTCCGACTCCTACCCCAGTGGCCCTGTCGGTGGTGCGGGTGCTAAGCCCTCTCCTTCTACCCCTGCTGGCGAGGATGAGTGCGCCCCCGTTACCGTTACCGTAACTGCCAAGGAGACCATCACTGTTACCGCTGGTGGTGACTACCCCGCTGCTACCCCCGACTCTGCTACCCCCGGCTACCCTGCCAGCACTCCTCTTGTCCCTGCCGACAAGACCTCTGGCATGCCCCCTCACCCCACTGCTCCTTACGGAAACGGCACCATGCCCTACATCCCCGTAGGCACTGGTCCCGCTCCTGTCCCCAGCAGCGCCACCTCTTCTCTCCCCAGCTTCTCGTTCGTCTCTGAGAACTCCAAGCCCACTCCTAGCGCCCCTGCCGCTTCCTCTTCCGCCCCCGCTGGTGGTGAGTACGGCGCTGGCTACCCTGCTGTCAAGCCTTCCACCCCCGCTGTCCCCGAGGCTGCTACCAGCGCTACCCCCAGCCCATCTGCTCCCGCTGGTGGTGAGTACGGTGCCGGTTACCCTGCTGCCACCCCCACTCCTGCCACCCCTGAGCCCGCCACCTCCAGCCCTGCTGGTGGCAACTACGGCAGCTACGGAAGCGGTAGCTACGGTACCTACTAAGCGTTGAAGCTCTCTCATCGTAGAGTAGCCTCGCGTTTTGTTTGCATCGCATGTGTATAGGGTCACTTGGCCCATTTTCTTGCCTATCCACTGATCCCATTGGGCCAAGTCTCCTCAGGCAAGGGCCAGGCGTGATTGAAGTGGGTTACATTGAGGTTGAGAAAACACAAGTGTAGGTTCCCAGAGCAGATTTGTTGTATTACATCGACAATATATCCCTTCCCTGTCCAGTTTTTCTGACAAAACCTATCCCACTCTTCGCATCTACTCGTGTTTGTCGCGCTTGGGTCTCTGGTGCAAAAATGGCGATGAGCGACATGTCTCATGACTTCTTGTTCCACCACCTCTTTTTCCTATGTTTTGTTGACCTTGGACTTGTTTTGAAAAGACCATCGGGGATGGCGGTTTACTGCATTTATTCAGTCTAGCATCTTCTTCATTTTGAAATCCTTTACTCATTTTCTTCTTTCTCATGGTCCATTAGCTCTTATGTGACGCTTACTAATCCCAGCCTACACTCTTACCATCAAATATCGCCATTTCTATACTAATCCCATTGCGTCACATGGTCAAACAAAGGCCCCCCGCCGCCACTGCCACTTGCTCATCTTATGCCATGCACAGCGAGCCCAATGACGTTAGGGTGATACGGGTGGGTGGGGGCCATGCCCCGATGCAACCTTGTTCTAATCTCCCTGCCGCGCTTGTTTGTACCTGCATATTGCCCTTGCCTGTTTGTGACATTTCTGTGGCCCGAGCGCTTGATTTTCACACAAGGATTATCCCTGTTATTCTTTTCTATCTCTCCGCTGGTCGTTCTTTTCCTCTCTCTCTCTCTCTCTCTCTCCCTCTCTGAAAACTTTTTTGGGACGATTTTCGGGTTCCGATAGCGCGTGTGTGTATGTGGTGATGTCGTTGATTTGCTATTGGTAATGAGCGTAATGCCCCGCGACTGTGGTGGTGGTGGTGTGAGATGCGCGATGCCAGGAATATAAGTGCCTTGTTTGTCGATGGTGCTAATTGGTTGGGAGTGACGGTGATTTAATTTCCTGATCATAGATAAGTCAATACTTTATCCCGCGCGTGCGTAAGTGGTGTATTTTCATCGTCGCATCTTGCTAGCTCTCCATCTCCCAATTGCATCGTGATCCTACGTGACTGTGGATATATTATGTACAATCGTATTATCCGATCATATATTTCAAATGCGTTATTCGTATCCCCACACAACTCTTGTTCCGCCACTTCGTTTGGGCGTTTTCCCGCTTTGTATCATGTTCAATACGAGATTATGCTATACCCTTCCTTGCTCTTTCTCTCTCTCTCGTATATACTTAGTAAATGGTATTTCTGCGCCGTTCCCGCCCGCGGTGAGGTGGAAAGTTTATCGGGAGGGGAGGGGAGGGGTCTTGGTGTCAGTGCGTTTGAGGCGCATGTACGTATAATACGGATAGGAAAGAAGAGAGTTTGGGGTCCCGTGCGTGTTCCCGCGTGTTCTAGTAGTAGGTGTACTTACATAGAGCAAAGAAGGTTTGGGGCTTGTTTCGACAACGAGGTGTAGCGCAGAGTATCATGGGATTGAATAATCTCTCCATTTTTACCCTTTTCAGATGTTTTTGATATGTAAAGAGAATGTGTAGAGCGTATTGGATGTTAAATACTTGATGTAAAGTACCGATATCTTGTCGCCATATTTCGCTTGTTAGTCTACCGGCAAATGTCATTTCCGATTGAGTATAAAGTTCGCGATGCCTATTTCCCAAAATCAGATTTCGCGCGTTCGTCATCACTTATTTTTTACACTTTGACTATAATTTCAGGAGCTGGCGAATACCAGTGTGATGCGCTTTTTTATTTTGCAGGCTAAGTAGATGGACTAGGGGGATCTGCAAACATGTTTGGCGCGGGTTGTGAATCGTTGTTTTCCTTTTAAGCGGTGCGGATCTGGCGTGTTTTGAAAGGATCAGCTCATGGGCCATCGCTGGGTATTGTGTCGGGTGCGTGCAGATTGGAAAAGTCATGGGTGTGAGGTATGGTGTTGAAACAGGTCAGTAGTGTGCACTGGTATAGTGAGATAGGTTAAGTAGTGATGACTTTTTTAACCAGTGGAACTACGTACTCAGCCAATTACAACACGATGATAGCAAGTCAACAGTCTAAAAGAATACTCCATCTTCTAAAACTCTACTGGGTATCATATCCACAACGCCAAACAAACAAATCCCAATTGCACAATACAAAATATACCCTCCCGACGTTTAACATTGGGCCTAATAATAACGTCCACGTCGCCATCGTCCACCAAAGTACGTCGAGTAGTCTCTGATACCAGGCAAGCCCAACTGAGAAGCGACATTGATGTAACCCTCTTCGTTCCTTTGCAACCCACTAGTGTTTATATTGCCGACTTTGCTCGCCAACACTGCGTCTGCACCCCACTTGGCACGGCAGTACGGGCACGTCGCATTGTCTCTAAGTGCAGACACCCAGTTCTGCATGCAAACCTTGTGTATATTGTTTCCGCACCTGGTCTTGCAGTACACAGTGTCTTCCTTGGCATCAAGGTCGTCATAGCAAATGGGACATTCGCCCTCGATGGGTTTGCGATTGCCGTCTTCGCTCTGCTTCTCCGTCTCAGTGCCGGGGATGGATGGCGCATTCCTCATGATTTCGCGCAACTCGGAGCTAATAAGAGCTAGCTGATATGCAATCTCTTCTCGAGCCTTTAACACTCTTAGCATGACGTATACAATGTGCTTGCATTGATTGCCCTTCTTGGCATGCGGACAGTCACATGAGGGAACGAGGCCAATTGAGACCGTATACACGTTGCCTGTCGAGCCTGCAATTATAACCTTTTCCTCAGGCACATCATCGGTTCCGCAGCGCTTGCGCGAGAGTACCGTCAAGCGCTGTGTAAGCGCCCGTTCTCTAACATCGAGATAGCTCTGTGGCGCCCTTTTGCGAAATATCCTGGCCCGCTTCTCCTGAACAGGCGCGTCAGGGTCATGCTTGTTCTTTTTCGGAGGAGGCGCCTTCTTGGGCGAGTCTTGTGTAAGATCGATAACTTCAATTTCGCGGCTACTAGATGCTGTGGGCGCATATCGGTGCGCAACGGGGGCATCATTATTGGCGTAGGTCGTGAAATTGCGCTTGCGCGTCGCTGATGTCGACGGATGAATCGGGTACGGCATTGCGCTCCTCGGAGTCCTCGATATATGCTCAGGAAGGGGAAACCCTTTAATCGGAAAATATGAATTTGAAAGAGGGGCTATGAATTGGATATTGAGAATAGCGTCCAGGGAAGGTGTGCGTGAGTGAGTAATGGCATCGATGAAGCTGACCCGAGTCGCCCTTGCTCCGCGAACACACGTGATGACGTCGCTGGTTCCACACGGAATACTCTACTACACACTCTCAATGCGTACGCAACCCTGTTCAAATTACATTCAAAATCTCTCAGGATTCAGCATCATAAAAGAAAATTGCTAAAATATCAGATCAGACACGCTCCAAATCAGTGCTCTTGCACTTATAGCAACATGCACAGCGTAAGAACAAATGCATTTTCTTTTGGGACATAAAGCGTCACATTTCACAGATCAACCAGGGCTGTCCTATGCATCCTCTACTATTGTCTGCTGTAGTCAAAGCTATATGAATGATGTGATCTCTCCATACGCAGGTCGATGCCATTGTTAGCAACAAGTGTCAGCAGTTACACATAATAAAAAGCCCTAATTCACAATTAGTCTCGTAGCTTCTTGTCGTTAATTATACCCCTCAAAATGCACGGTATAACTAGTGGTTCTTCAAGCTTCTTATCTTTGTGGCCTTATCTTTATACCTCAATGTTTCCATGGTACCCCGCGAATAACCTTGACCTAAAGGGTTTCACACACCATGAAAGTTTAACGGTATGCTTGGTTGACCCATTCCGACGTTGAACGCCAACGTCATGTCCTGTTGTCCTTATGAAGCCCTCAGAGGCACATGATCGTGCCGGTACCTGAACATGCAATTCTGATTTCCATATATTCGACCCAAGTTAGCATCAAAGGGCAGATGTCGAGTCCTGTAGTCACTATTCTCATGTACAAAGAAAGAGTCTTTGGCACGAATCTCAGTTTTACTTTCCAATTCCACATTCCGAATAGTCGCAACTCTTACCTCATCGACAATGGCTAACTTCAAAGCACCACCTTCGGCTCATCGTCTCTCCTACAACGGAACAGCAACCCAGGCTGTCAAACAGATCACTGTGGTTCAAGAGCATTCCTTGCCGGAACCATTATCGCCACTACTGGATATCGAAAGACACAGCACGCCAGCTGCAGAGGACGATGTATTCGGTAATGAACAAGGTGCTGAAATCCAGTACAAGACATGTACATGGTGGTAAGTATTCGAGCTCTTCTCAACTCACACGAAACCTCGAGTGGCACGTCGGTTCAAAATCACTTGACACGGCTTGACATGCTATCTTTCATTCTACGAAATCTTGCTGACGTGAACGTTTAGGAATACGGGCATCTGTAAGCTACAAATCTCTCCGCATTACCCCGTTCTGACAGTTTCAAGTAATGTTGGCAGAAAATGTTTCTCTCGGTGTCCTTGTCCTCCCTCAGGCCCTAGCAATCTTGGGTATCATCCCAGGCATGCTCTGCATATGCTTACTGGGGATCATCGCCACATACACAGGATATCTGATTGGCGAATTCAAACTGGCGCACCCATCTGTGCAATCATATGCCGACTGCGGGCAACTGATGAGTGGGCCCATCGTCCGTGAAGTGATTGCTGTTGGACAAGTTTTGGTATTGGTGTTCATAATGGGCGCACATATCCTGACGTTCGCAGTTGCTATGAATGCAATGACTGACCACGGAGCCTGCGCAATCATCTTCAGTGTGATTGGACTGGTTGTTTCTTTCCTACTCGGGCTACCGAGGACGTTCAAGAACATCAGCTACTTTAGCATCTTTTGTGAGCCAAGACGCAGACGACATGTCACCTATCCTGCTTACCATGCTATAGCTTGCGTTTCGGTAATCGTAGGTGTTACGATAACCATGATCGCCATCAGCATCCAAAAGCTAGACATGAACAACATGGTAACCATACGACCGGATGTACCACTGGTCAAAGGTCTAGCTCCAGTCATGAACACCGTGCTGGCCTACAGTAAGTACATTGATCTCACTTCCAAGCGCGCGTTACCACTAACAAACTTCAGCTGGACATGTCGCCTTCTTTTCCTTTGCATCCGAACTCAAGGACCCACGCGACTTCCGCAAAGCTCTTTTGTTTGAGCAAGGAATTGCGGTGACATTCTATCTCCTCATCTCAGCGGTCATATACTACTACGCTGGACCCCTCGTGTCCTCGCCCGCTTTGGGTTCTGCGTCGCCTCTGGTCAGCAAGATTTGTTTTGGCATAGCACTCCCGACCATTATTGTTGCCGGTATCATCAATAGCTCAGTAGCTACCAAATACATCTACCTCCAAGTGTAAAAAAGCACAAACGAAGTGCACACTAACAGCCGGAGAAGCCTGGGCAGCTGGTGGGGGATTTGCTCTGGGGCATGGCTAGCAAGTTGGGTTTTGGCTGAGGCAATCCCAAACTTCAATTTGCTACTGGGTTTGGTCGGCGCCCTCTTCGGGAGCTGGTTCAGCTGTAAGTTCTTGTGAAACTTTCTTTTGCAAGCGACAACATGTACTCGGCCAGTGGTCTGACACGCACAGATGCTTTTCCTCCACTACTGTGGCTGTGGCAAAATAAAGTCAATGGAAGACTATTCTCGTCAAAGCTGCAGACGGTCTTTACAATCTTGAATTTCTCGATAGTGTTGTTGGGGATGGCTATTGTAAGTGATTTTTCTCCCTGCTGGCCGAGGCGGCTTGGCTGACCCTGTGTTGCAGTTCGGCCTGGGCATGTGGTCGTCTGGGTCGGCCTTGCATGATGGTTTCGGCGGCAGGGTGTTTTCTTGTGAGAATAATTGGCATCCCGTCAGTTGGGTAGCGCGAGGCACAGATGACGGCTGACCGTGTTGGTTGCTATTCGGAGTTGGAGAGAAACGGCGCTTCTCCTTTGGGACAGGGTTAGCCAAGGCCCAATCCGACTATGTAAGTATTCTAGATGGCATATGTATACATAATTGCAAAAGTCGCGCATGTCAAATATACACGCGCAAAATGGTATCAACATGTCAAGTTCCAATGCATTAATACTGAGGTGGTGGAAACGGAGAGCCGCGCGATGATGCGACCGGGGACATCCTTCGGTGCGTTACAGTGCAGCGGCGCGCACCATGACTCCTCACCTTACCAGCCAATAATAAGCGCCTCCCTACCCCAGCGCCCGTCCGAAATAAGCTCTTTCCGGAGGACAGACGCAAGCTCATGTAATCTGGCTAATGTCAATATGGACGCGAGCGCCAAGTGAGGAGGCTGGACGACCTGGCCTTGGGCGTCAGATCACCATGGGACACACCTCCTTGTTCTGCTGCTGATAAGCACCTACTGATTCACAACGACTCTGGACTGCGGATCGCGCCATTGTTGATTCTGCGACGGTGGTACTACAGGTTGCTTGTTCTTACACATAGCCTTTAGCAATTGTCCTACCTTGACTCTCACATCCTCTACCACTCATCCCCGAGCTTTCCGGTGCCCAACTCTTCCCCTGATCGCATTCGACACCCCCTCGCGACACTAACGCGACCGCGACCCAGCTTGCGACCCTTTTCCCAACATGCCAGTCGAGCTCCGGAAGCGCAAGGCAGCGGCCCCAGTGCCAGCACCACCTGCAAAGAAAAAGGCACCTGCAAAGGCTAAGAAAGCCGACAGCGACAAGACTATCGTCGAAAAGGTCCAAGACGCTGTCGTTGAAAAGGTCGAAGCCGTCAAGGAAGCCGTTGTAAGCAAGACCAACGGCGTCTCGACTGCTAAATCCACCGGCGCGCCCAAAGTTGGCGACACAATTGACCTCGCCTCATTCGGCGGCGAAATCGAAACCAATGATGGCATCAAGACGTCGCTCGCAAAGCTTGTAGAAGAAAGCAAGGCCGGCATAGTCCTATTCACGTACCCCAAAGCCTCGACTCCGGGATGTAAGTCGCGTCTCCCCCCGCCCCCCTATTCCATATGTATCACTTTTTACTCACACGAACGTTTCTTCGGCATAGGCACAACTCAAGTCTGTCTCTTCCGCGACTCCTACACGCCTCTAACCGCAACCGGCCTCTCCATCTACGGTCTCTCATCCGACAGCCCCAAGGCAAACACCACCTTCAAGACCAAGCAGAAGCTGCCGTACTCGCTGCTATGCGACCCCGCGCAGACCCTCATTTCGGCCATTGGGTTTAAGAAGGCGTCAAAGGGGACGACCCGCGGTGTCTTTGTTGTTGATAAGCAAGGTAAGGTGTTGGCGGCTGAGCCTGGTGGGCCCGCTGCGACGGTCGAAGTTGTGAAGAAACTTGTGGGTGAGGCGGAGAAGGTGCCGGGGAAAGAGGAGGTGGAGGCGAAGGAGAATGAGGAGAAGGAGGAGAAGGAGGAGGAGGAGAAGAAGGTTGCGGAGACAGCGGGGGAGGTTGCGGATTCAGCGGCTAAGGTTGATGCTCCCGTTGCTGCTTGAGGGATTTGGTGCGATGTGAGACGGTTTTCCGGGTAATTGAAAGAGTCTTTTGTTGAGTAAAGGTACTCTTGTTGGTGTGTGCTTTTCTTTAGCTGTAACAATGAATATTTGAGATTTGTGATACATGTGCTTGAAAGATGCGTGAGTAGGTTTGCTATTATCTTGTGGTATTTGTAGCCTCCTAATATAGATACGTCTTTACCTTTCGTTTTCGGATCTTTTCTCACGTCTATAATGCTATGTATCCGCTGGTGTGAAGAGATGAAGGTTTTTGGCATGATGACGATGGGTTTAGAAATACTATTTGGCATTGGATAGGCTTAGATCTCGTGCTACTAAAAGATAAACTGTTGGCACGTGATTGTGTGAATCGTGGATGTAGCGTCTGGAGTTTGTACTTCGTAGGGTTGGTAGATAGCAACTATTCGTAGCTACCCCTACGAGTACTTTTGAATAAACATATTTTTTTTTACTCTAAAGTGCCAACTACGAGGGCATGCATATCAGAAGAATTATTCCCAATCCTAAGAAAACACTCTTCAACGAAGAACGAGGCTCAAAACATAACTATGGCACGGTGTCCGAGGCATCTGCCAAATGGCGTACGTCATGTGGGGGCTAAGTGAACGCGTGGGTATCCTTGTGGCAACTGTCTACACTGCGCCTCATGCCACTGGTAACAGCATGCAAATGTGCAGCACACTTGCTGACCACCATCATCAATCGACTTGAGCCTTAGGATCGTACCACTGGTTGGGTGACCCACTACCAAACCGCCGCGTCTCTGCGCCACAGAGGTACTCCCTCTGCACCGGCCACTTCAAGCACAAGATATGGTCATGAGGCTTTTACTGTAGATGAACGGAAGCGAACGGCTCCACTGCCTTCTGCCTTGTTATGGTGGCGCCTGGACCAAGAGGCATTCAGGCAAATGGATTCAAGTTGGGCTGTGTCTGCTTGTACTCAGCTGATGAGCCAAGATAACATATCGTTCGCACGCGTATTCACATCCCCGTATACAATTCTGTTCACAGATGTCCGCCAGATGTCAGCCAGACATCCGCCAGACACTAAGCCCCTAAATGGCAAACTTCAAACCGTAGTAGCGGCGACGGGATCAGTGCCCCATGAACCATGTGGCGGAGCATGCTACTCAGAACGAATCGTTATACACAAAAAAGATTACCCAGCCACTCTACTCAACAGTAACAGAATTAAGGCTAATACGCCTAGTGCAGATATCCCGCTACTGGGGTCGTTGCACAGAAAGTAAGTCCCGATCTGCTCTTGGCACATCACTGACAATTTGGCACAGCCTCTTTTCCGACATCGCTATACTAGACTAATGTTCCTGGAAGCTACGACTGTCGTGATGCTCGTTTCCCGCCCCACCTTCCCCCCCCCTTCCTTTGACCCTTTTTTGGTTAACATCCTAGTGGGTGCCACACCTACATCTAATAGTTTAACCAGATACTATATTGTGCTGAAGACTGATCCTCAACAGCGAGTACTTTCATTGCCTTTACTTTGTTTCACAGGTTGCTGGGCCCAAGCTAACAAGTTACCCAAAACAGGTGAAATCAACCGCACTCATCGTTTTAATACATACCTCGAGTATTTTAAACAAGGTTAAAACCATGATAAAGCTCAAGGGCCGTAGGCGCATGTGCGCCTACACCAAGGCCAAAGACTTTTTGAAATCTCGACTGCTACATTCTGTCCCGCGTTCTGATGCCGCTTCGATCCCACGCAAAGTCTCTCGAATCTTCACACCGCCCCAAAAGGATGAAACGTTTGAACGAACGCTCGATATATCTATTAGAAATGAAGAGGGCGAGCTTTGGTCCGATTTAACCCATGGAGTAGTTTTGTTCGACACGCAATGTGAGCACAACCTGGTCACCGCCCAGTTCCTCAAGAATATCGGCTTCGAGTGGCAGCCATCTACAGACGACACCGATATTATCCAGATGGACAACACCAAGATTGAATGTTTGGGTGAGGTTCAGGGAAGATGGCACCCGATTGACGCTCCAAAGGGCACAAAGGGCTTGAAGTTCCGACCACGCTATGAAATCTCTAGCTTCAAGGTTGTCGATTTGGGTACATGCGAGCTCATCATTGGACGTACCACAATCAACGACCTGCAGCTGTTACAAACAAATCGCAACTTCTTTGGTGCATTCCGTCAACTCCCTATTCGCGTCGACTGTACGTTTGTAAACTTACACTGTGGGTGCTTGATTGCTAACTTCGATATAGCAACTAGTACAACTATCAAGAAGCAGCAGGAAGCAGACGAGCGCAGAAAGAAGGAACAAGAGGAGATGCGTAAGTTTGAAGAGGAACAGGTATGACGCTGTTGCGACTATACCAACAAGATGTTACTAACCTGGTTAGGCACTCAAGACCAAAGTCCTCTACCCCCAAGCACCCTAGCGACACCCGAATGTCAATCGTCCAACCATCACAGAGTTACCGACTTTACTACACTGGGCCGCTATTGGAAATACATCTTTGGGTTGTTGCAGAAAGCAACAAATAGCACTTACGCTACGGGATACCACAACAAGGGTAGAGGGAAGAGGCGTAAGCGCCAGGATTGCTCTCACACGCCAGCTGAGTGTACATGGTGGGGGGTGAGCGCCATTTATAAGCTGCCTAGCTAACGATCAAAGGAGTTTCCCCCACCTACCTTGGGCTAGACGAGCGCATGCATGCAGCAGCCATTCCCCTCTTGTACGCTGCATGTGCCAACATTGATAGCGTTATCTGAGCAGGATCATTTGCGGGAGTTTGAATTTAGCCGGTTTCATTCTTGCATTGCATTTCAGTTCAAGAGCAGGTAGGAAGCGAGCGATTGAGTTTAGCTACGACTGTAACATTATTGGCGTTGAATTACGAATCTACGTATTGTACTTTATGACTTTGTCTACATCACCACCACCCTACACTTTCTCCCACCACTGATTGCATCAATCCCCTTTGACACGATCCGACCCTACAAAAACAACTTGGACAGCCGCAAACCTAGCGTCTCGTTAGGAAGAAAACTAGAAGTATCAATAAGGTCACATAGCTAAGGTACTCACGCAGCAGTAATAGCAAAAACCTCCGCCCTCTTCGCCCCTGTCAATGCCATCAAACAAATCGATACCAATACGTTGAAACCTGCAATAATGCCCAACCTAGCCGACATGGACTGAACACGATACAGTACCGCAATTGACGCAATCGGGATCAGCGAAGCAAGAATACTAGTAATCCAGTACGTAACCCGGTAAATCGTACCATCTTGATACCCCACGACTCCGTGGATACGCGAGGGCTTCATGAAGCGCGCGCAGCCGCATCGGAAGAGGTTGATGATTGTGCTTTCTGCTGCCCATGCAGAGAACGCGTCTTTCTTTTCTCGTGGACACAGAGTGATGAGGTCGGGTTTTTGGGAGTCACGGTCCTTGACGGAGCCCCAGATGGTTGCATCGTCGCCGGTTAGAGCGATGGAACCCATTTCGGAGGTTTGAAGGTAGTTTTGCATGTGGTGGAGGTCCCAGGGGCTAGGCTTGGGATATTTGAGGATGGAGGCTTGTTGGATAAGGGCGTCATCTGGTGGTAATGAGCATATTGAACAAAATTATTTTAGATTTTTTGAGGGAACATACTATATTCTTGCAGCACTTGTCTAATTCGCAAAATGAGTTCCTGCTGCTCGCCTGCATCAGTGTTTTCGGATCCTTTGAGCCAAAACCAATTCAGTGCGTAGGCTGATCTCTTTCCGGATGGGTCGTTGCTGTCAATTTGCTGGCGCTCCCTCAGTTTCCTCTCTAGGTACGCAAGTTCAGCTTGCATGTAGAGCAGGTTCTGGGCGTTGAGAGCACCGAATCTGCGGAACATGGAGAGCTCGGGGAGTATCTCCATTTGCGCTGCCAGCTTCGGATACCCGACGACATACCCCCGTAGCGGGTCATGTGATGCACTCATGCTTTTCTGCCTAGGTCAAGATATTGATGTCTTTGGGATGGCAGGCTGGATTTTCATGGCGCCCATATATTCTAGACGCAGCATGTTGCCTGTCATGGCAGAGCTATCGTTAGCCCTGTGTGTCCTGCAGAATGGCTTTCTTCTGCATGAGACGCCGTGGAGCTTCAGAATGAAGCTGCATATGGTTGCCTTGTGAAGCAGGCTGAGAGTCTGTCCAGCAAGCCAGGAGAGAAGTACGTTGTACCTCATACCTAGCTACTTGTGTAACAATCATCGATACTATTTCATGGCATCAACAAGACCATAATTCTCACACATAGAGGTACAGGTTTCGTAGGCGTTCTGTACCAGACGCTGTCTATGCCTGACAGCACGTCAAGGCGCTGGCTTTTCGGCTGCCTCGGTACGTCAAGTAGTTGTGAATCCCGGTGAGACGCCTTTGGAAATGGCTGTGTCCTGGTCCTAATGTAAGTCCATGTGTACGTGAAGGTTTCATTGGGTGGCTGCAGATTGTCAGCTGCTGCGCCCGTGCTCCGGCGCTACGTAGCGATCGCCCCCAACCTGCAGCCATACCAACTTGCGTCTCCTCTCTGTGTCGTTCAAAAAGTACGTCTCAGGGTGCCCTTCTTCGTCCCTTGAATCTCAAGAGTGCCTAGTTGAAGGCAAAAATCTTTGCTCGATAATGACTGATATCGCACGTGGACTGCGCCCTCATGGCTAAGCCTTGTCATACCCAATCGACGACCGCAAGCCACCCTGTGGACTCAGCCTTGTCACACATGTCACACGGCTGAGCCAGGTGTCGATTGCCTTCTTCTCGGCTATGACGCCGCGAACTTGACGTTTATTCGCCCCGCTTATAGTCCTCTGGTAAGGACACAGCCTCCACGGCCTGCACATAATCCTTATTGGACGTGACCCACAATACAAGGGTGGTTGTAAGCGGCAAATGATGTATGAATCATGAGATGGAAATCATGTTGAGCAAAGGTAACTTGTCCTGCTTGCCTTAGCAATTAGGCAAACTACTGGTGGCTTAAAGAGGAGATCTGGTCCTCCATTCCCCACTATCGTAAAGTCCCTTAACCTCAACAAATGTCGACCTCAACGTAACAAAATTCACTGTTAGCACACCCACAATCTTTTTTAAACACAGTACGTGGATTGGAAAAACTATGTCTCGATGGACGTGCGGACTTTTTGGCTTATTCTCGCTTGCAGTAGGTTACTCCCCCCCCCCCTCCCCCCGCGTTCACAGCCGCTGTTGACATATGCCAGAGAAGACACCAACTATACCAGCCGACTCAAATAGAAATATTCAGTCGGCACGAAAATGAGCGAGATGCCTGGAACTGGGCCGTGCTCACATGCGACCCGGGTATAGATCATAACATTATATCTCATCAACTCGTAGCGGAGGTACTGCAAGTGCTAGTGCAGCCGATAGACGAAAAGATGGAGCCATGTGTACATACGTATGGACGCGGCGAAAAGATAGTAGGATACGTGGATCTTACATGGTGTTTTGAGAAAAACAATAGACGGATGCAAACCACGCGGTTCTGGGTCACTTCGACGGAAAACCCTTCTTACGATGCGATACTCGGACGGACGGATGCAGAGCAATGCGGTCTGATAAGACATAAAAGGAGATGTTGGTGATCCGTGAGATATTCCGGGAAGGGGACTTCTCGGTGAGAGAACAGAAATTCTCCTGGCTCTCAGACGGCTTTGCAGATCATGGAAAGTCGTATACATACTTGGGCTAAACTCTCAGTATGCTTTTTTTTCGCGTGGCGCTTTGGAATTCTCAGAACAATATATTTAATATTTTGGCTATTCGTTGTTTCTTCTCTATAGCACTCGGGTTGGGGGTCTCCGTCCTATGCGTTTGGGGTTGATATTTGCTTGCCTAGAAATACTTTGCCATCGACTGGCTCTATCTGCGCCTTGATGAAATCGCTACAATACAACGGATATAGGATGTTTCCCAGAATTTCCATACTAGACGTACATTTGGAATCAATGCCACCTGTCTTGAACCCCGTTTTGCATTTTGCGAACTAGACATTGTAGGTACCAGATGCTCAGAACATGACCAGGTCATCTAGAAACATGAGTCAAAGCAACCATGTGAGTCATCAGCTTCAAAACCTCAGAGATCCCATATCGAAACCGGAGATTTATAAGCTCATAGAGCAAAGTCTGGTTATCCATAGGCCATGATACCAGGCTGCTCTCGTACGGAGCCAACCTTGCCAGTGACAGTTTCACATCTAACAATACTATGGAGGCCAATTAAACCTACCATCAATACTTCATTCCACTCATACATTAGTGCTAAAAAACCAAGCTAACTATATATGTACGTGGACATCAAACTCCCTCCATATACCTCTCACCAGTACCATACCTGAACAGAATATACGCACCCCCAATCTCCTGCACAACAGGAGTACTATCAACATCAACTGGCGCAATGCGTTTCCGCAATATCCTCTCCATACCACTCAGCTCTGGCACTTCTGCTCTTCCTCCGCTGCCAGCATCTGGTTGTGCGCTGGGAGAAGCGACAAGATGCTGATGCTCCGCTTGAGTAGCATCCATTTCGACATTTCATTCCAGTGTCTCGTACAGGTAGGGAGACTAAGAAGGTCCCATGGCATACGGTGCAGCACTGCCTTGGGATAAATTCTGCTGTGCCGTATGACTAGGTCCAGATACACTTCCCTCTTTCTCACTGCCCGAGCCCAACGCCACACTCCTCCTACTCCTACTCCTTCTTCTCCGTCTTCAAAGCAAAAACGCCTCCAGTGCAGTAACAACAATGCCAAGTCGAACAACCGTAGAAACAGCCGCCACTTTACCCATCGACATTCCAGCACCCCCTTTATCCCCCCCTTTGCCCATCAATCCAGTCATCAAGTGCCCGTGGGGATAGAAAGTGGACGACAAGGGTTTTTTTTCTCAAGTATTGTTGATCAGGGAGTAATTTCTTTGAAAGTTTATACAACAAAAGTAAGATGTACATTTACTGTGTAGCTAAAGGGTCAACAATGGACTATCTCCTTTCCACCTTCCGCCACCATCACTCAACGCAGCCTCGTGCGACCCACTTTCCTGCGTCTTGAACCATTATCGTCGAGAGTTGATGATTCTACTTTCTAGTTGTGGTTTGAAGTGGGTAAAGATGTCCATTTTCATAGGTGGGCATTGTTCCTAAGCGGTACTTAGCGGGTCAGTCTTAGATGAGGCTAATAGGCTCGATTGCTCAATGGGCAGGGAATGGGTTGGGTATTCTAGAGCAGAACGGGCGAGTTTTGGTAGATGATTTTGCATTCTGTTATTGGTTGAAAACAGAAGTGCAAAAGGAATTAGACATAGCCATGAAAACGCATCATCACTATCCATCAGAGCTGCTCGAAAAAAACCATGGATAATGATGTATTCTTCGTTTCTATTCTGGCGTTTTGTATTTTTTGTATGCGTATAAATCTCAATGTGTCATCACTCTGCACATGGAATCAAGCTTTGTATCCAGCCTCAAACAGACCCTCCTTCAAGCTTTCAATCGCCTTGGTAATGTCTGGACGGCTGGGATCTGTCACACTAACACCCATGTGGCCAAATCGAATGTACTTGGTAGCAATCTCCTTGTGCAGACCGCCAGCGAAGATGACACCCTTCTTCAGGAGGTTGGGGAGCACTTGAGGAGGTGTCATACCCTCGGGAAGGTAGATGGCGGTCATACCAGTAGCCTGGTTCTCGGGCTTGGAAGCCAATTGCTTGAGGCCCAGGTCTTCAATGGCCTTTTTGACCTTTTGTGACGCAGCTTTGTGGGCAGCCCAGTAGTCTTCAATGGGTCTCGAGAGGATTTGCTTGAGGGCGGTGTCAAGGGCGTGGATGAGTTGTGGCGAGGGTGTCGCAAAGTAAGATGGCTTCTTGGCTTCGTAGTTTTGCATAACTAGAATCGTGTTAGTATGATGCTGTCAGTAGTCGGGTGAAAAATGGCTACTTACTTGGTAGCCAGTTCTTCCATGAACCAAAGTACGAAGTTGGCCGTGTCTTTCTTGCCTTGAACCTTTCGATTGCGCGACCAGACACCATCATGATGCTCAAACCAGCTGGGCAGCCAATGCCCTTTTGCGAAGCTGTGAGAACGGCATCGAGCTTCCATTCGTCGAAGCGGATCTCTTCAGAGCCAACACTACAGACACCATCTACTACGACCAGTGTCTCGGGGCTCACGCGGTGGACAAGCTCGCTGAGTGCCTTGATCTCGCTCAGCACACCGGTTGAAGTATCCACATGCGTAACAGTCAGGATCTTGTACTCCTTCTCCTTCAGCGCTGCTTCAACCTCGTCAAGCTGTGGTCGTTCGCCAATGGGCGCCTTGAGTTGTGTGGCCTTGACGCCGTATGTCTCGAAGCAGTCGGCAAACGAGTCAGCAAAGTAGCCAGTGTGTAGAACGAGAACCTCATCGCCAGGTTCGACCAGGTTGGCGGCAACTTGATCCCATCCGAGTGTACCAGAGCCGGAGATGACAAAGGGTTGCGCGGTAGGGTCGGAGGAGACGAATAGCTTGCGTAGGTTTCCTAGGACTTCGCTGAAGGTGTTTACAAAGGGCTGGCCGACATGCGACTCGCTAGATGTACTTAGTCCAGGACCTCATTGAAATGTGACTGCAGCATACCTGTAATGGCTCATGGAATTGAGGACGGCATCATCAAACTCAATAGGCCCGGGGATGAGCAGGGCAGGGTGTGGTGGTTGGCTGGACATGTTCTTTGGCGGTTCCGGCGTGGCTTCCTTGGTCTCCTCGGTCTCCTTGACTTCAGGCTCGACTGGTTCGACTGGCTCGACTGGTTCGACTGGCTTGACTGGGGCGTTGACTTCTTCTGTCTTCTTGGGTATTATGCGATTGCCGTGTTCGTCTTCGAGGCGAGTGGTGCGTTCGGTGGCAAAGGGAGTGTTCAATTCGAGGAAGGGCTTTGGATCTAAATGCTTGGAGACCTGGTTCAGACGGGAGGTCGCCCGTAAACGGGGTGACGACATGCTAAGGCGGGGTTGAAGACGGCTGTTCACGGCAAGGAGACGCAAGCGCGGGGCTGCAAACATCCGGTACTCGGAGACTTGCGCTGGGAGAAGCGCAGAAGGGGAGAACACGAAAAGTGACACAACGTGTCGATTGGGGTAAAGATGCGGCCGGTTCGCGTGCTGCTCGGTGGTACAGACGAGTCAGACACGAGGGTTAATGTCGCTAACAGGTGCTTTGAGGAAATCTGGCGGCGCAATTGACCATCAGGGGGCCTTTCCTTCAAGTATTGCCTCTAAAAAAAACCAAACGTTCACCGACGAGCCCCCACGCACGGATGCCCCCCCGGGCCCGGACATGGCGCTATGAATCGCGGGGTGCCGCGTGTCGGTCGCAGTCGCGTGTAGGGGTGAAGCAGTCACGGTCACGTGCAGAACCACTGGCGCGTGCTCCCACGCCTTACTCAGCCAGGATATTTGTTGTCAGCCGGCTCCACCATTGTGCAGCATCAACACTGGGAGCATTTCATCGCTGCAGGCACAGTTGGATATACATACATACCTACACAACACCCGTTGGACCCAATTGGCCATTGACGATGCGTGTGACTCGTGCGCGCGCCCAACAGGGCCATGATGAGGCTACCGACGCGACCGAGCGCGCGCCGTTGAACGAAATAACGTCCAACGTATCAGCCGAGCAACCCCGCGACGACTACGAAGAGCTGCTGCCTGCAAAAACCCCTGCAAAGACTCCCGCAAAGAAGGGCAAAGCAAAGGGCCGCGCAAAGAAAGGGAAAAAGGCCAAGGTGGCTGAGGACGAAGAGGAGGAGCAACTCGAAGCTGCACCTGAAAACGCGCAAACAGCGCCTGAGCCCGTCGAAGTACCTGCAAGCGCTGAAGATGGTACAGCAGAGTCGCAAACCCTCTCGCAAACTCAGGATGAGCCTGTATCGGCTGCGGCCTCTGTCGTCGATTCGTCAGCGAACCCTTCTGAAGTTGCAGAGGTCTCTACCAAGGTCCAGCGACCAGTGACCCCAACTAAGCCCGTACGCCTGACTCGCCGCCAGTTGGCTATGCAAGAAGAGGAAATGAAGAAGGTGCAGCACGCCGCTCTCGCAGTTCAGGAACCAGAAACCCAAGTTCCAGAGTCGACAGCAGATGTGCCCAAAGCCATGGAAGAAGCCGCACAAGTAGCAGAGCAGGTTGAAAATCCAAACGCACCAGAAACTCAAAGTGAACATGCGAAGCAAGAGACGGTTGAGGAGCCAGAGACTGTTGTTGACAAGGCTCAGCACGAGGCTATAGTCGAGTCCGTAGCAGAACGTGAAGTATTCCAAGAGGTTTCGCCAGAGGTACCACAAGTGGAAGAGCCCCAGACTCAGCCTCAAATCCCCGAAGCGGCAGCTGATATTCCCGTACCCTCTGTCGAAGTCAGTCCAGAAACAGAGCCAAAGTCACTTGCAGCCCAAAAGTCCAATGAAGATCTCATGGCCACTCTCAGGAGCCAGGCTTCAAGTCGACGGACGTCGCGTAGCCTCTCTAAATCCCCCATGCGTCTCGAGGAGTCTTTTGAAGCAATCGATGCGCTTGAGGAGGCTCTGGAGAACGTCACATCAGTAGCCAGAATCGATCGATTGAACGAGGAGACATCGCCCGAGAGAGCAAAGGCCTCCAAGACCACTAGCACGGCAGGCACACGCCCAAAGTCGATGTATGCGACCTCGACTACAGCTACAAAGTTATCCCGAGCCCCAAGTTCTGCTGCGCCGAAGAGTATGAAGCCGGTCAAGTCTTCATTAGCTCGCACAACCAGTGTTCGTACTGCAAGTGGCAAGGAAGTCAAAACAGCTCCCACGCCGGCGACAGATTATCTCGCTGCAAAACGGCGACCGGTCAGCGTATCGTTTCCTACTCCTGCGCCACCACCAAAGGGACGCGCTCCTACCAAGTCAACATTCCAGCTTTCAAGCAACGACGTAGTCGCAAAGCTGAAGGCGCAGAAAGAGGAGCGGTTAAAGCGAGAAGCAGAAGGCACAGCACCAAAGGCACGGCCGATCAGCATGCCCCCTCCACCAAAGTCAAACAAACCGCTCACAAAGCCCGCCTTTCAACTGCCAGGCGAGAAAATCGCCGAGAAACTAAAAGCACAAAAAGAAGAGCGTCTGAAGAGAGAAGAAGAGCAACCCGCACCAAAACAACGCCCAACCAGCATCACCATAGCGCCCCTTGCAAAATCCACAAAAGCGCCCACAAAGCCCAAATTCGAGCTCCCCGGCTCTGCCATAGCCGAGAAACTGCGCCTCAAAAAAGAAGAGCGTCTCAAACGCATGGAAGGAGCCGAAGCGGCAAAAAAAGAAGCGGCAGCACTCAAACCCCGTCCCGCACCAGTATCCCGCAAACCTGTCACCATCCCCATCCGACCCTCCCCCGCCGAAGCTCCAGGCGTAACAATCGGCCCACCCCCATCTCCTCCCCAACAACAACAACGCTCCACCTCCCTCGCCAGCAAACGGAGCAGCATGTCCCTCTCACACGTCCTACCCCACCAATCCCGCTCCATATCCACTACCACATCCTCCTCCTCCTCCTCCTCCTCCAACCGCAATAGTATTCTTGTCCCAAAAGTCGTGGTCACGCCTGCGGATGCTATCCAGCTCAAACTCAAGGGTAAAGAAGTATTTAACCGCGATCGCGTGGAGAAGGAGGCGCGAGAGAGGGAGAGGAGGGAGAAGGAAGAGGCGGCGAAGAGGGCGAGGGCCGAGGCGGCGGAGAGGGGGAGGATTGCCAGTAGGGAGTGGGCGGAGAGGCAGAGGCGGAAGATGATGGGGGGTTCTTGATTATCATTTTTTTTCTTGGGGGGGGTTCTCTGGATACTTTTTGTGGTTTGCTTGGGGTTGCAACTGGAATAGGCTAGATTTCCGCCCTAAGTTTTTTCGGATACTCGTTTTAGTTTTTGGTTCTTCTTCTTCTACTTGTCTATATATATTCTTTGGATACGGTTTCAGGTTTGATTTGGGTTTCGAATTCCTTACTTCACATCTCTACCTCTCTCTACCTGTCTTCCTATGGTCGACCTATATGAGAACATATGGCTTCATTGCCCGTTGGCGTTTGTAGGAATTTTTGTTTTATTTGAGTAGCTCGATGGAGAGAGTAGCTTTGTGTTTCCTGTACAGCAGTGACTTTTTGACCTTGAATTTAAATTAGCTTCAAAACTTTAAGAGGAAAGTGAATGTTCATGTGCAGTATAGCCGGGAATGAGCCGGGGGGAAGAGGGGGGTGCGTTACGAGTTCATGTTGACACATCAAGAGAAAAAAAATCTTAATATTCTAGTGTTACACAAGTTTCGTCACAAGAGTTGCAGTAACTTTGTAAGAGAGAGAGAGAGAGGGAGAAAGAATACAAGGGAATTTCCTTAGTACTGAGTGTTGGGACGTATATTGGAATCGAGCTGACGACACCAGTCTTACCTCGGTCTTGCTACGGGCATACAAGTCCCAGCAAGGGTATACGCGTCTCACCAGGGGAACACATGTTTCCAGCAGCTGCAGCCTTGCCTGCTACTACTGAGTGTATAGCTACATTGATAGCCCAGTAGCTAGTCGAATCAGTCAAGTCTTCTTCTCTCCGTTTTATGCAACTGCAATTGTTTGACACAATTAAGACCTTTGCCATGCCAACACTGAGCATTGTAAAAGACCTTATATTCAGAATAGGAGGAGAATGAACATAGATTTGTTTCAGACAGAAATAGTAAAAAAATTCTCAAATATTTATCTCTATATGCAGGAGAAACAAGGGAGTAGGAAATCATAAACCTTGAAGACGCTGTTTGAGCTCTGCTGTTAGTACTGATGAGGTTACTACTCATGCCATTTTTTTTCTTCTCAACGACCGACACTGGATGGACAAGGTCCTTGCATTTGTGAGAAAAATAGTGCACAGGACTTCTACCGACCACGCAGACATGGCGAGAAAACCATGTCAACTACCGAGTAAACTGTAGCAATGACCTTTTACACCCCACCTACCTGAAGCCTCATTTTCCGTTTAGATATTTATTTCACCACCGCGATTCGCGCCAAAGGACGTCTTCGGTGTAATCCGTTACCACTCTTCTCTAGCCTCACCGCGATTCGCGCGATGGCCATATCTTCGGTACACTCCGATGCCACAGTTCTCCCGTACTCGTATTATCTCTCCATTACACCATACTCCCCACAAGTCAACGTAACCCTGCACCTGTTGCATCCTCTGGCAATTTCGTCTCAGGATTTTTTTTTGCCACACACAAGAGGAGTCAGATAAACAAAGCTCCACAATGACCTCACGATGTGGACCCAGAAATAGAATGACAAGTACACACAGAGAAACCAGAAAGGATTGTTAGTCGTCCGGTGTGAAGGATTAAAAAAGTGGAAGAGTATGTAGTAGATGACAAAGTCACCGGACGTTGCTGGCAGAAGAGCCAAGGGACAGAGATAAATTAGGAAATCCCTACCCAATAGAATAATTTCTCTGCTGCCCAATACTTACATCATGACAACGTGTAGGGTGTACTGTAGGAGAAAATGCCTCGTGCGGCACAATGTTCCAGATGGATAAACAACTAAAGCCGCTGGCTGGCAACTCTTTCCTTGCTTGCATTATAGCCGCAGTGCGTTTGACGCGGCAAAATAGAATAAAAAAGTGGCAAAACATGTCACTACTTTTTCTGTTTGGCTGCAGCGGTGGTATTTCGGACGGTGACGATTCGCTGTGGGACACTCTGTGTGTGTGGCTGCCCAAGACAACTGCTTGGGCTTTTGGCTCAGGATTGAGGCGTAAAGAACAAGGAACACATGTTGTAGACATGGCCACCTTGTCGCCAAAAGTTTATGTATACTGGTGGCGGTGCTTATACAATCTGTTTGCGTTTCTCAGTGTCCACGTGGATTACCTTAGCTCCGGTACTTTTCGATGGCGCCGTTCAAAAGACGAATGCACTAGAGACGGCGATGGTGTGAAGCAAAAGGTATTGGAATCTGCCTTGGCTGGCGCGAGTGATGCTTTGGGAACGAGGCGTGCGCATTGTGCCGTGACTGTCAGTTGTTCGGAACGCATTGGGTTACATGCAAACGACAGAGATCTGGCGATCCGATCGTGGACGGCGCGTGCCGTGTAGCCCTGCAGCAAACCTCTACATTGGGAGATCCTTGAGCGAGTCAGGAACATTGGCGGAGAGGCCGATTGGATTGTTATTGGAAATTGCTCGTGATGTAATCATGCGCTTCTACAATTTCTAATCTCGAGTCAGCAGCTGTCTTATCTCGCACTCCTTATGACACGGCTAGCACAAGCATTTGGTTGTCGCCCAAGACCGGTAGTTGTTGTAACTTGGCCATGAGAGACGGAGCCTGCCAAACCGCCTGTTTATCAGAAACAAGGCATAAACTAGAGTGATGGACGAACTGTGTAGGTTTGTATACTAGTGTACATGGTTGGATAAGAGTGGGGTCTGTGCGTGAGGGTGAAACGACAAAGTTCACAGGTCGAAGCCGGCGCGATAGGCGAGGAGACGCGATAGGTTAGATGATTTTAAATGATCGCTCCATTGCATATTGGCATTGTCAATCGCGATGACGCTTGACACTTGCCGTGCGGGTTCCTTGCATGAGGCAAATGTGATCATTGTATGGTTTCCAAGCACTGCCACCAAGACTGATACGCCCCTTTGAGACGAACAGGTTGCGCACATGTACGCATCTGTACGTTTGTGCCTGCACCTAGTCACGCTCCATGCGGTTGAGTTCAATCTATCGTTCGGCTAGGCAATGAGCGTTCCCATGATTGTGGGTGATCAGCGTACTGACAGGAACGGACGCAATTGACGACTTTATTATGTATGTATCTTTGTGTGTGTGTGTGTGTGTGGAAAAGAAATTGCAAATCCTTTGGGTCAATAAACACAGGGCGATGCGGAGGGCGAGACGATCGTCCAGCATCGAGAATAGTGACTCACTTTTCCGGGCCGAACATCGGAAACTGGCGAGCAGACAACGGGCAAAGGTACCAATGACTAGGGGGCTCGAGGATGCAGGCAGCCTTTGTTGAAGAAGGAGAAATTGCTTTTGTGTCGCGGCCTGGTAGCGTGCTTTCGGTTCCTGAGAGTCTGGAAGAGGCTCAACACGCCCTGTGTGCTCGGGTTTGCCGTCGGGGACGTGGTAGCCTTCTCCGGTCCGTCGTGACAAGTGGTCTTTGCTTGAGCTCAACATCCGAACAGCCTAACCCTGCGCAAGAGAGCGGCAGGCCTGAGCTAGCTTAAGACGGGACGGGATGCGAGGAGAGCAGGCAGCTTGCATGCGAGGCGGATGCAAAGTGAACGGGTGTCACAAGCCGTGCAAGGCGACATGTTTTGAGGCGACAGGTTGCGGGTATCGATGTCCAAGTGCTCGGATCTCGGAATAGTTCACCAGGCCCTTGCGGAGAGCAGGCAGGCGAGAGCAAGCGAGCAAAGGTGGACTGTGAGTGGTGTGATCAGATTTGGCACTAGCGCCATGTCACACGACGAGCGCTTGACAGTCGTCGCACCTACGCCTCTGTCGATGACCTAACCACCGGGAGTCGCTAGGATGGAAATATGTACTAAGTACATACGTCCAAGGGAATGTGTCGTGAGCCCTCAGAGCTGTGGGGCCCGGATGGTCCGCTATGAATCCCGGGGCTCGCTTGCCAAGTGGAGCCCTGGTGAGCTGGCAGCGCGCGGATGGGGGACCGAAGGAAAGTCGTCGCGGCCTTGGGAGAAGAAGGAAAAAAACTGCCTCGTGGGGGGCATGAGGCTTTTGTTTGTAGCGTACTTTTGCAACGGAGGCCCACGATGCCTGCGATGACGATGGGAAGCAGCAGATTGGGCAGCTGGGATGACGCTGGCAATGTCGCGCAATGGCGACATCCCCCCCCTCCTCGTGAGAAACGCGGCATGACGGAGGGGCGGGACGATTGCTTTTTCTCGCACGCATGGTGAGTGGCGGACTGAGGCCTGTCGGCGGTGCCCATGACGATGGACGGGCCGTTCAGCAAAGTGCGGAGAAGCCAAGCAAAGAGGCGCCCCACCCCGTCCGGCGCATGGGCCAATAAAAGGGGCGGGCGCCGGCGAGTCAGGACACAGGCGATAAGTAGGGAACATGGCCAACTCCTTCGCCCTTCCCAGGGGAGGGGACACGGCGCCAGAGTGGATGCTGCCCTGCTCGTTGGGAAACCCCTCTCAACAACATCTCACCCTCCTTGGTGTCCAACTATCGCCACCGCATCCTCACTTGCTGATGCCCATCTTGTGCGGCCTGGCTGTGGCTGGCTTCTGGATTACTGCAAGGGAAAAAAATTTCTTCCTCGTCTGCCTTGCACTCCCGCGCGGGCAGGGCCTAGCCGTGCCTCATGCCCCCAATTATGAACCTGCACAGTCACCGTCCATGTGTGGGCTAGGGCATTGCGCGGTTGCCAAAGTTTAAACCGCCTTGTCCATGGAGAGAGACTAAGCCTTGCGCGCCCTGTGTCTCACCTGTCTCGTCTTGGGCTTATCTGAGGCTATGCACTGGATGAGATGAGGTGAGAATAGTGCCTCATCACGTGCAGATGAGGGGGTGGACGAGGCTCAAGTCATCACTGTGGAAGAAATGTGTATGTGTGTGTATGTGTAAGACCACGAGTCTATGCCCGTGGTCGTGGCTTCCATTTGAGGAATTGCTACTACTAAGCTATGATAGAGGTGAGGTGAGGTGAGGTGAGAAAAAGCAGGCACGACCTTCGCGGTCGGCTTACGCAACAGAGGATATCCAACCGTCCCAACTACTAGCAAACCCATCGCCGGGGCTGCAAATGCTCCAGATAACACAAAACACTGGGGCTCACTTGGCCCTGCGCCCCGAGAAACACCAAGGGGGATATGGATATAAATACTTTTGATCGTACACCGCGCACCCGAGTATCTTGACAAAGGAAATGGTACAGAACTAGTAGATGATGGAAAAAGGGAGAGCAGCGGTGGTGCTTATGCAGGTAAACTCCGTGGACCCATGCCAGTCCCGGGCGGGCGAGGCCATGGGGCCGAATGCAAAACTGAACATAAGGAGGGCAGTGAGAGCCCAAGGACGCAAGGGGATAATGGCTTCGCCGTCATTAATGTCGTGAGGCCAACCTCGCAATGGCAAGATTGGCAGAAGGGGCGAAGGGGCCTAGTACTGTGTGTACCTCCTCTTGACGTCTCGGGTCTGGTCAAACGATCGCACGTAGCTGCTGAGCTGCGTGGCCGCTTGTTGCGAGATGCCCGATTGAGTCCGTGATGATGATGATGATGAGGCTAGCGAGGAGCGTGATGACGAGGGCGTCAGGCTGCGCTGGGGTGATTGCCTGGTTGCCGTGGGTGGTGCAAAGTAGCTGCCGTTGGCAGTGGGGTAGTAGTGGTAGGGGCTCGAGGGGACTGCTTGCGAGGTGGTGGATGCAGCCTTGTATGCCGAGAAGTTGATTGCGGGGGCGAGGTAGAAGCCGCTGTTGGACGAGGAGGATGATGAGGCCGAGGATGACAATTGCGAGGGTGCTTGTGCGGTGGTGCCGGCCCTTTCGAGGTCGGCCAGGCGGCACGACTGCGAGCAGTAGACGCCGTTCTCGGCAATCTGGCGGTCGCAGGAGAGGCAGAAGTCGTTGAAGCACTCCATTTGGGAAGCCATTGCGGAGGGTGGTGTGGTTGTGGTTGGGGTGGTGGGGGTTGTTATATAGAGGGCGACGGGATTGAGTCGCTGGGTAGGGTGTGGTCAGGCCAGAGGCGGAGGGGCAGGCAGCAGGTTATGTAGAGAGTGTGGGTGGTACGTGTGAGAGTGGGAGTCAGAGAGGGTGGTCAAGCAAGAGAGATATAGAGCGAGGTGGAGCGGAAGAAGCGTCCGTGTGTGGAGCGGCGGCGGGAGGGAGTGGATGGGGGATATACTTAAGTTGCGCTCAGGCACACTGGCAGCACCACACGCACCCACACGCATCCACACACGCACACACGCACCCACACGCAGACTACGGCTGACCCTAGTCGCCTCTCAGCAGATGGTGCCGACAGGGTCCTCGGCCATCCCTGGTCGTCTCCGCACGGGCTGACCATGCAGCCAAGCAACCAACGACGTCTGAATTTCGTCGCAAGCGCTGTAGCCTCGAGCGCTGCATGCACCCCTCACGCCCACGCCCACGTCTCTCGCGGCCGCTGCCTCTGCCTACTATGCCTACTATGCCTCTCTCGCGCTGTGCAGCCCAAACGCCGTGTGAATGCGCACCTGTATGTGGGTGTAGTGTACCACTAGCATCCCATCTACACACCTACATACATCCGCCCTTACATACATGCAGACATGCGCCAGAATCTTCGGCCGCGGCCTTTACTGCCATGCCCCCCCAACCCAATGCCCTCTCGCTGCCCTCTGCCTGCTGACACCTCCGCTCGACTCGACTCGACTCTCCTCCCACGCCCACCCTCTTCTGCCCACTCTGCCTACTCTGCCCACTCTGCCCACTCTGCCCACTCTGCCCGCTCTTCTGCCCACTGCGTGACTGCGCAACCAGTGCTAGTCATCTGCCCCAGCCCTGCGCCTAGTGCGCAGATAACTAATGTACAAATCTAGGAACAAGGCTTCCTGTTCAAGCTCCATGCCCCTCTTCCACAACCACACTGCCTCTTATCGGTTTCAGCAGTCATGGGGCGTCTCTGCCCTCGCTCCACCCACCGCCCTGCATGCCCGTTGCCATCCCATCACCATGTCCCTCTGCTGCCATCACACTACCAAACTATACTATACTATACTATACTATACTATACTCACACAGGAGTACTTAGTATTCTTTTCTTCTGCTCCCGCTCGCGTAATCCCCCCCACACGTCTGCCGCCTATTGCGACACTGAAGACGTTATCTGTCGCCATTGACGTGCTCGATGCCGTTTGCCAATCTTAGTAGGAGAACCACTCGCCTTGTCCTGCAGCACCCATCTCCACCTCCCCATGCACGACACACCTTTCGCCTCCGCAACGCCTCGTGCAATCCCTCAACACAACCTTTTCTTCTCCCAATAACCCCCATTCCTCGATGCTGCGAACCCTTCAGGCATGTGCCTGCAAGTGTCTCATGCCTCGCTTCGCCTCTTGCTGAGCGCCTCATGCCTTTCTTCTCCCAATCCGTCCCCGTGAAGACTGATCTGGACTCTTGCTCAGGCCAGCCCGCCCAATCTGGGCGTCCGGCCTCAGCGACGCCAGCCTCTATCCGTCTCACAAACTCGTGCTCAAATATTTTTCTCCCGCTGTCAATGGCTTGCGCAAACCATTCCAGAGCGTCCTCCCTCCACTATGGCCAACCCCCCTCCCCTCCCAGGGCAAGCGAGATAAGAACGCTCGACCCACACAACCGCGCCCCTACCAGCCCAGGCAACCAGCAACCGTCCTCCAAACCGTTCCAGCTGCCCTCGCCCCCCCCCCCCCCATGCACCCTCCGGACGAATCACCAGGCTGCCCTCAACTGCAAGTCACTTGCACGCTTATATCCAACACGAGCACGAGCAGCCTCCATGCACACCTCCTATACTATACTACATACGCAGCCAGAGCCAGCCCCCACGCTCCTCTTTGCCCAGACGTCCTTCGTTGCTGCAGGACCCTAGATGGCGCACGGCACAAAAGTGAGCATGTTGACGCTTACACTCGTCTGCAGGAACCACTCCGTTCGCTCTTATCGCCACATCCACACTTGTTCTAATCAGGCCCCCTTGAAACTCTGCTTATCTAGCAGTCCCTCTTGCCGTCCCGCCCGCGCGCGATTCAGCACCGCGACAATCGAGGCAGTGCCGACTATTGGACCCAAAAACTCCCTTCGTTTCCTACATTGCCTTCTCCACAAACACTATGTGCGCCTTTCTGGTTGCAGCCGTGCGTGCGACATGCCTTGACATTCACTGTGCTTTTGACACGCCTGTTAGCCCCAACAAACCACACAATAGCATCCCAAAATATCTCCTTCAATATACATACATCCACATCCATGATGCAATTAGCTAATACCCAAACCTTCTCCTCATCGCCGATATTAGGGCTCAGGGCGATGCAGCTAGAGCATCTAGGCCTCATCTAACAACAGCGTACCCCTACCCTTCGTGCAGCCTGTCGCTTGTGTATTCGACATGCAAGATGATGCAGGACACGACTTGCCCAATAGTTGGCGCATAAAATTCTAAACACTTTGTCCTTGGAAACAGAAACATCTGTAATAATATACTTAGGTACATATATAGCACAGCCATCTCACCAATGTCCTTCACTCCCGGGGGATCCGCGCCGGATACATACGCGCTGCACCCCACAACAGGCGATCCCTTTTCGTCGCAGGCAAGCACATGCTGTGTAACTTGAGTAACAGAAGCAGTTCACTCTAGGTCTACTCCGAGCATCAATTCAGCACGAAGCGCAAATCCTGAGGCGCGCATTGCTGTTGAGCAGCCTCGTCTCTGTGCTCGCTTGATCCCTGATGGTCATCTCCCGGGTTTGGAACTACCCCGAAACATCGGCCCGTTTGCTGAGGCGGGTGGATTGATAGTGGGTGCTCTTTCCAACGGCTATCCTTCCCACCCGCCTCTGTTGGCGACGAGAGGGTCCTGCGGGTAGAATCGGAGATACGCCGCAATGATTTTTTTCTCAGGGTCCTAATGGCATTCTACGATACACCATACCCTCCTGATCAAGCGCAGAATCGGACCGTCTATTTGACTTTGAGATAACTCAAATCATTGTTCGTATTAAGAGTTGATGAAATGATGGTGGCGTTATTATTAGGATATTTACAATCAACCATGTCTGATATGTATCCTGCTCATCATAGCATGTAAGGTTTCTGTGTCCTCCTTTGCGTCTTGTATCTGTTGGCAAGACTGAGCTTCATTGTGCCAAAAAAGACTTTTTTTTCCTCATCAGAATGTTCAAGTCACGCCAGCCTCGCTTACTATGCGCTTGTAAAGTAGCTTCTAATACGCCCATCACCCCATCTGAACAAATCCATTGAAACCATTGTCTAAATACCGCCGATAGTAGCAATTTTGCAACACGTATCACAAAGTGGACATTTTATTGCCCCCCGCGAACTTACCCCCGCAATGGCCTATACCGCAGAGCTCCGACTCGCCCTGCGCGCCGTCCACCGTGCATCCGTCCTCACCAAGTCGGTGCTCCGAAACCTCTCCAACAACGTGTCTGCCGAGACCAAAGCAGACGACAGTCCCGTCACGATTGCAGACTTTGCCGCACAAGCACTCCTCATCTCCGCACTTCATGCCGTGTATCCTCACGACGCCTTTCTGGGCGAGGAGAGCGCAGACGCACTGCGCCAAAACGAGGCCCTGGCTGACCGGGTATGGCAGCTTGTGCAACAGGCAAAAGAGGAGGCTGATGCGCGTCTGGATGCAAACGGCAAAGATGAGGAGGCGACTGCTAGTACTGCTGCGCACGACCTGAAGGAGGACCCAGTGCTAGCGTTTCCCGCATCCAAGGAGGACATGTTTGACCTGATTGACCGGGGCGGCAACGGCCAAGTCACGGGATCAGGACGTGTCTGGGTCATGGATCCCGTCGATGGCACCGCAACGTTTATGCGGGGCCAGCAGTACGCCGTTTGTCTGTGTTTGCTGGTCGATGGTGTACAGCAAGTAGGTGTGATTGCGTGTCCGAACCTCGCATTCCACCTGCAAAGCACACTGGGCTCGATACGCATCAGCGAAGACGACGTCGACAGCGACGGCTATGGTGTGGTTCTTTCCGCCGTCAAGGGTCAAGGCACGTTCTTGCGTACCATGGAAGCCAGCGGTCCTGGAGCCCACGCCCGACACGTGGACCTGACTACGCTACCGCCCAAGCAGGTCTCTGACCTAAACTTTGTCGAGGCCACGATTGGCAAGACGTCGCTCTCGCAGACTGAACACGAAGCCGTTGCCACTGCCCTCGGCGCAAACTGGCCAGGCACCGTGCTCTGGTCCCAGCAGATGAAATACGTGGCTCTCACCCTCGGCGCAACAGACGTCATGGTGCGCATCCCAAAGACGCTCGACCGCTTCACTTGCATCTGGGACCACGCCGGCGGTCACTTGCTCTTCCACGAGGCCGGCGGCATCATTAGCGACTTCCGCGGCGAGCAGATTGACTTTTCAGCCGGCCGCAAGATCAAAGGTGAGCGCAATTGGGGCATGATTGCATGCATGCCGGCGGTGTTCGAGCAGGTCGGTACCGCCGTCAAGCACGTATTGAACCAGCGGGACGGCGAGAAGAGCTAGAAGCTAACGAACCGTTCTTTCTATCCCACCTCATCATACCCTAAGAAAAGCAAAAAAAGGGTTACTAGCCCCCACGTATATGTGTGTTACCCATTGCCACTTTACAATAGGCAATGGCAATGTAGCATCGCCTTATTTCCATCCGTTTGGACCAACTGCAATCATCCTCACCCAAAATATGCCCCCATCATGCCATTTCTCTTCTCGTATCCTCCCGCCCCCTCCGCTACTCAAAGTAAAAGAAAAAAAAACTGGGGCATACTACACAACCCTATGACGATTATGAACCCACCCAAACTCTCTTTCTCATTCCCTCTCTCCTTGCACTTTCGACATTACCCCCCCCCCCCCACTTTCCTCGCAACACATACACAAGCTTGCCAGCACCCATCAATTCATCTAAACCGGTTCGCGCTGGCTAGCTGAGGACCCAGTTTAGTTCGGTATAGCTCTCATTCAGGACAAAGGAGGAGAAGCCCAACAAGCCCAAGCGAGTTCAAAGCCAGCGAGTTAGAAACGAACAAGTTGCTCCTTCGCTTGGGCCCCATACGTACAACATCCGAACATCCAATCATGTGGTGGGTAATGACAGGTGTACATACATAAAAACCCTCTGATTTGGGCTTTTTTATCTTATTTATTTATTTTGCTGTTGGTTAGGCACCAGAATTCAGAGGGAGGTGCGTTTGTTATCTGTGATTTTTATGGGGTTGGCGATGTGTTTTCTAACTATATATGCACGTATGTATGTAGGAACAACTGTTTGTTCCGGTGAAGAAAAAAAAGGGGGGGCCGGAAGGGGAGGAGGTTGATGAATACACAGGTACGTAGAGCTAGTAATGGGGGGGGAGAGAGTAGATGTTTTATTTATTTTTTCCGCATGTTCTGTAGGAAGAGAAAGCGGAGATCAAGAAAAGAAAAGGATTGAACGGATCTGTTGATAGAATAGACAGACAGCATGGCACAACTTACAATGGATTACGAGCTTTTTGGCGATTTGCATATCCATCATGATGTGCTGTACACAAAATCTATACCTACAGGGTTCTGATGGTGTACCAAAATACAACGCATTTACGCGTTAGGAAATGCAAGATCCGTATAGTCTGTGTTTTTTTTTCCACCACCACTACCACCCCGCCCCCCGCCGTGAGACATTTGATTTGCCTATGCTGTGCAAATATGTGCGAGGGTTAAAAAGAGTTAGTATAGGATAACTAAGTGACACTAAGATATGAAAGTTACGGTGTCCAGGGATAAATTAGTCTACGAATAAAATAGTGACTTATTTGCAGATCACGACATAGTACAAAAAGAGAGGGAAAATAAACTTCTGCACGGTACGAGTCGAACACTAGAAGAAGATCATCTCGAACGAGGTTTATTTGGGCAAATGAGAGAGAGAGAAAGAGGGGTAGAAAAGGAGCACACAATAGCATCTTGTGATGCAGTGGGACCCTGGAACTTTCGCTATTTGTTGGGGGGAATACATGAATCGTGGTCTTACTAGTCGGGGAAATGCTTTGTACAACGAACGCATTTATGATCTGCGTTTTCAGTCTTTCCAACCCCCCCTCCCCCCCCAAAACCCCAACTCCGTCGTCGCTCGTTGGCACAACCATTGATTTTCCGCTATGCTGCACCACCTCCGTTTTTCCGGAATGACACCTTCTCCACCGCGACGTTCTCGTTGCCTTCAGCGTCCTTGCGGAGTTGGTAGACGTACAGGACGAGCACGTCACCTTGCACCTATTGCGCGCACACCCCCCCTTATTAGCCTCATACTTTCTTGTTTGTTCCACATTAACCTATCACATCATATGTATATATGTGTGTGACAGGTTGTTGTTCGCGGGGTAAAAGGAAAAAAAAAGACTCACATCCATGAGGACAAAACTCGGCGTGGGATCTTCGTCCTCGGGCCACCAGCCCGTCGACATGGCGCCCGTTGCGCTCCCAGGGTTCACAAAAAACTTGCCCTCCATCTCATATGCCTCAAACTTGTGTGTCCCGCCCCACAAGAGCACATCGACGTCCATCTGGCGCGCCGCTATCAGCAGACTGTCGCCATCGCCCGGTGGTATGATGGTGTGGCCGTGCGTGAAGCCTATGCGCAGGCTGCCGTGTGTGACTACTTTTGATAGGGCGAGATTCGGCGCTTCCACGTCAAAGTCGCCTTTTACAATCTGCAGATCGGGCGCAATCCCGCGCAGGAATTCGTACGTCTCGCGGTCGGTTATGTTGCCTAAGCAGAGGATTTGGCCGATCTTGCCGGGCGCGAGGAGCTTCTTGAACTGCGGGGTGGTGTGAGCCCATGCGTCTCTCTGTGTTTACGTTGGAACATCCAATCGGCAGTGCAAAGGAAATGTCAACAATTGTACCTTTGCTGGTATATCCTAAGTCGCCTGTGAGTTTGTGAGGTTCGAGCAATACATGTGTGGCTTGGGAGACGTACCGAAGCGCGGTCTGGTATGAAGAGGTCGCCTAGGGCCAGCACCAGTCGCGAAGCCATTGCTGGGGCGCGTTTGTGTCTTTGACCGCTCAGATCAAGTGGCGAGTGTTACAAAGACTATATATACTACTTGCAGCGCTCTGTGCAAGTGTGAGGCGCCGAAGTGGAGAGTTGGCGCGGATATGTCGCGCGAAGCTGGATGTGGGAGCTTGGGAAAGCTATGCTGTCACTGGGCGGGCCCGAGTGGCAGAACGCCGCGCTTGGCAGGGACGCCTTGATGTGGGTCGAGGATACTCGTATGTCCCGAATGTGCTGAATGTTTGACACTTTACCATTTGATCGCATCGTAAGCAAAGCCGCCATTAGAGCATCTTCGAAGCAACATCACAGGACCAATTTCGTGATCAAAGTCCCATGCGGATATCTTCACAATGCCTCGCAATGTAATCCAGTAGTACGACTGCTATTGCACGCTCTAACCGGCGAAAAGCAAGTTGACTACGAGAATGCTATTGCATGTAACAATCCCGTATAGGATATGTTTAGATTTCAGATTTGTTATGATTATACATACGAGTATATCAAAGCTGGAGTGAGCTCGAGATAAAACCGAAGGGAAAAGAGTTATAGTAACAGCGCACGAGGCTGGGTACAGTTCTTGGTCAGCAGAAATCAATTTATGGATCTGTTCGGTTAGTGGGCATGGTTTTTGGCCTACTGGTATTCCACAAGAGCAAGAAGATAGGCATCTCCAGATCTCATCGGTCCACTTCATAGATTACTTACTTTGCTTTATCAACATACATTGCGCCTCGTAGCATATTATGGTATGGCGGTGCTAGCAAATTTTGCAATCGAACAATCCCTAAAGATGAATAGGAATTCAGTTAATGTAAGTCATTCCAAACGTATCGTGATCCAGGAGGTAGATTATGCGCTGGAATATAATTCAAGAACGAATACACCAACCAGACTGTCACTATGTCTTTAGAGTGTCAGTAGTGGATGTTGAGTTTCCAATCTAGGGGTGCGCATGCGGCATGTATTTGTACTGGTTTAGTAAGAGCCTCAGTCGTAACCAAAGAACCAGATTTAAAGTAACAAGAACAAATTAGCAGAACTTATTGCAGCTTTGTCTGCATATTACGATGAGTCCCCAGAGGCGTTCGCATGCAATAAGAAGAAGAAGAAGAAGAAGAAGAAGAAATAGCACCTGGTTGGCTCGAAGGAGCCTCTGATCTCACTAGCTACAGCTATGCTAAGATGTTAAATCTCCGTCTTCAGATCGCGCATAGTCACGTGATAATCTTCAGAATCTCCACCAGATCGCCCATGGGAGCCTGATAAATCAGTTTCAGACAATCAGAGGAGACAAGCCATCAAAGCTGCTCAGACCAGCCAGCAGCAAGCAGTCACAGGATCTAGGGCAGCGGGTAGTTATAGCAGTGGATAGAGAAGTTCAAGCTGTGTGGCACAGGGGGCTGTGTCTAAGCAACGCAATCGCCAAGAGCGAAGTACTGCTCTTGGCGATTGCGTTGCTCTCCGGAGGGAACCAGACATGCCAGAAACTAGAAACAGCCCAGCTGCCAAGATTGGACGTGCTCTAGGTTTGCGTGGCTCTCCAGACAACCAGCGTGGCTCTTCAAGGACAACCAGCATCACCATAACCAAGAAATCTGTTTAAAAGAACGACAGGATACATATTTCCAATTATGAAATTATTTACAGTATCTCGTTGCAGCCATTTTGTGCCAGTTTACCGCTTTTCAATCCGCATTTTACTGTCCGCCTGAAGTTCATTCTTTGATACCACCAACCAATCACAACCCCGCAGACCCACCTCAAAGACGCAACGATGCCAAACGAGCATGACGACACAACAAACGCAACGCTGCAAATTACCTTTGGGATTGCCGGCATATTTAGTGTGATTGTTGCCTTACTCGGTCTACATCATCGAGACACTCTTGTATTCGTGCTGTATCGCCGACTAAGAAACAGTCGGGCAGAAAGTACTCTTCCTTATTATCACACAATCAATCTACGTGTTTACTAAATATGGTAGTGACATACGAAATGGACGATGAAATCGCATCTTCTGATAGCACTATTGGCAATCCAGGAACATCAATACCGATAAACCCAGAACAATCACCACTGTCTTCCCCTGCTTGCTCAGCTGCGCCATCGCCTTGGGGAACGACTTCTTCGACTAAGTCGAACACTGATATGCGACCTTTTAGTACAATGGCTATAACAAGGTCGATAGAGTCGGCAAACCTTTGACCCCATGTATCGAATATTATAGACCATGGTAGAAGACTGATTTTAGACGGTAGTGGTTGAGGTGTATGGTCCAGTTGGCAGGAGTTTGTCTTATTTTCATGCACGAAAAACATACCCAAGCCCATTCTTATAGAATCTTTTCTTTCGTACAGCTAAACATTCGTCGAACAGCTACGCAAAAACCCTGCCTGTTATACGGAAACTGCATTAGACACTAACATACATCTTTTCTGGCTCCTTCTTTTTCTCAGCGCCCTCATACCAACCAAGCAGATGCGCGACATATTCCCCAGCGAGACCCAGACTGATGGCCCCACCTGTGAACCATGCGCCATTGACAAACCACCACCAGCAATTCTTGACTTCCTTCAGCTTAACTCGGCGAATCATAGTGCCCAGTGTGAGGGCTGCACCACCAACTGAGCCAACAAAAAAGATTTGTCCTAGTCCTGCTGCGACTCCCATGGCTGATAACAGACCAAGCTGAACAACAGCGAGGCCCACGAGGACCTGCTTCGTTTCCTTATCATGCTTGAGCGCGATGCTCTTAATGCCAGCCTTGGCATCATCTTTGATATCCATATGGGCATATATCATATCGTATAGAACAGTCCATGCAACATTGCTGGCATATAAACATGTAGCCGCAATCAACGCCGCTTGGTTTGCAAGCAAATCGATACCCAATGCAGGAAAGCCCATCATGGCACCCCAGGAGAACGTAAGGCCTAGGACAAACTGTGGATAATACGTAACTCGCTTTGCCAAAGGATAGAGTGTGACGAATATAAGTGACGGCGTAGCGTACCAGAAGCATTCAGTTGGAAAAGAAAGAAGGACAGCAAGCCCAGTCGTAAGCTGCCCGCCGAGGAAGACAATAGCTTGCTGAGGAGTAATGGCTCGCCTAGCGATTGGTCGTAATCTTGTTCGTTCAACATGCGGATCGAGGTTACGGTCCCAGAGATCGTTGATGGTACATCCGGCTCCTCTCATGACGAGTGCACCGGTGAAGAAGAGAACTGTTGTTCCTAGGACTGCAGAGGGCGCGGAAACAGGTGTGGCCATGGTAGCAGCGAGAAGCGTGCTGAACATGCACGGAAAGAAGAGATAGTAGGTCCCGGTAGGCTTGTCTAGTCTCATCAATTCGCCATACGGGACGACTTTCTGTGGCAGATACGACAAGATGCCGGTAGTTGGTGGCACGTAGCCTGGAAACGTTTTTGATGGCGTATCTTGTGGTGCTGTTGCAGTTGCGACTCCGAAGCTGGGCTGTAGTGACTTTGGAGGTATGGACTTGGCGAGTTGAGTAAGTTGTGGTCGTTGTGCGGTGCGCAGCAGGGGTGCTGAGGATTGTTTTCGTCCCAATTGCGATGCAAATCCATTAGTGTAATAGACCCGTGATTGTAAAGCTCTACCAGCGTATTGCCGATACAATGCTGGTGGCTGTGCAGCACACAGTTTTAGAAACGTCATAGCGGGTAAGTTAAGACAGCATGTACTGTCTTCTGATCGGTACACGCAGTGAATTGAATTGTGCTGTTCGTTGAACACGTATGCGTATTAGCACTATCAGTAGGCCATGTCCATTGTGAAAATATGCAATATTTTGGGTAATGGTGAAGGTCGAACTTTGACAGGCCCACTCCGCTAATACTCGATGAGGGCTGGTCGGTGAGGGTGAGTGCGAAAGACTAGTTCGCGCTAATTCTCGTGGTCACGTGATTACGCATCAAGTCGCGACAGGCGTCTTGCAACCACATCTGCTAAACTTACTTCCTTGCCCTTAAGCCGACATGAGGCGCCTTTCCCTAGAGACTTGCCCTTGAAATCCTTGCGATCATGATCGCTTGTAAGAACTGATCCAGCGCAAATTCTCGTGTCTTGCAATTCCGATTGTGCCGCAAAAGCGACTGCTGTTCACGTACTACCACTCCATTGATTTCGCGACTCGATTCCTGGATGCTAGCGAACGGTTGCAACAATGCCAGCTGCGCGCCCCTGGGCTTCTTTCGAACTCATCCCACCTGACTTTGACGTGCGCACCTTTGTTGAGAATGCCGACAATTTTCAATATGTCGATCGTATATCGTATGAAATGATTGCGACCAACGATATAGAAGCATTTGAGAAACTTGTCTTGTTGCATCTAATCATAGATGGTAAACCTCTTGTCATTGATGGCTTCGATGAGGTACTGGATCCCTAGACCTTTACGCCCTCATGGCTGCGCGACAACCATGGCGACAAAGGTACGCAGACTACGCTGCGACAGCCATAAGCGCAAAGCTAACAGAAATGTAGTGGAGAACACACATGATCCCATAATGCAAGAAAAAATTCCTCTCACTATCAAGCATTACCTCAAGCACATGCCAAAGTTGACTGAGCAGTTCTTCGACGAGCCCGACCGATACAGAGACAAGAGACAACGGATATACCTAAAGGACATAGATTGCCCGCAGGTATGGTATGACAAACTTAAAGAGCATATTCCCACTGGGCTGTTCTACCTCAATGAAAGCACAGGCGATATAGGCGGGCCTAGCGCACCGGATGAGTTTGGGGTGCGCAAAGGTCGTGGTATTGGAAGAGCCGGAGACCTCATGAGCAGTTTGCCACCTGAAATGCGCGCAGAGAATCTCATGTGTTATATTGGGCATAAAGGTACCTACAAACCTTCATATCGGGAGATGTGCGCGTCAGTCGGCCAGAATATCATGGTGAATGCTTCCACCACTATTGGCGAAGATGGCAAGCAAGAGTATCCCGGTTCATCCATCTGGTTCATGACAGAGAGCAAAGACCGCCGTGTTGTCTCGGAATATTGGTTCTCAATATTGGGTCACGATATTGAGGTTGAGAAACATTTTGCACAGCTCATCGCCTGGAAGAAGGCTCCATTTCGGACTTATGTCGTAGAGCAGCGTCTTGGAGATTTATCTTGATCCCGCCGCCGGCACCTCATCAAGTCTGGAACCGTGGCACTCGTACCATGAAAATTTCCTGGAACTGCACAACTGTGGAAACACTAGAACTTGCTCTGAGCGAGGCACTACCCAACTCGCGCATCGCCTGCCGTGATGAATAATACAAAACAAGGCCATCATATACTACACCCTCCTCAAGTATTCAAACCTGATCAAAGTTGCTGGCGCCCAGATCCAGACAGGCGGCGAGCAAGCTGGAGCGATTCGACGTTCCAGCAAGGTTAAGCAGATTCAGAAGGATTTCAAACGACTCTTTGGCCTGTACAAGAAAGTCCTTCTTTCAGAAATATTTGCGTCTGAATCACGAGAACACCCAGAGTTCCTAGCATACGACAGCAATGTCACATATTCGTATTGCAGGTGCAACATTTTCAACCGTTTTTTGAGCTGCAAATCTTGCAAGAACATGTTCAATTCTGAGATTGAGGAGCCCTATGATGTTTACATGGATTGTTACTGGATGAACCGAAGCTGTGGTTGCCAATCGGGCTACACATGGGTTGAGTAATGGAAAAGGACGGGCCTCATTCACAAATACGAAGAATGGCGTGCTCAAATCATCAATATTGATGGCCGTGTGAAGGAAAAGACACCACTCCCACTGCAGGAAGAACGAAGGTATTTCGGCAAGAAGACCTTAGCCCAGGTCTGCCAGGAGCAATTGCGAATCCGCCCATTTGTCGACATTAAAAGTCCGCAACCAGAAAGTGTGTGCGATGAAGAGGAACCTGTTGTGGACGAACACGGCAATGTCAAAAAGGTCACGAACAGAAAGTCAAAACATAAATCGTGCCATTTCTGCCTTCATCACCATCCAAAGTAGAAAGTGGCATTTTGCTCTAGCTGCGATCTGGAATATTGCTACGGAACGCTATTCTGTGCACACGATATGATGCCGGTAGGTGTCATGGAGGCCTACAATTGGAAATGCCCACATTTCTTGAGGGTTTGTAACACGGGCGCTTGCCGGCGCAATCCCAGGCAGCACCCCTATGAACCACAGGGAACTCTGTTTGGTCATGACATCAAGAAGGTGGCTGATGTACGCTCGGTAGAATGTCTTGTCGATTTCAGCGTCTCCAATTTCAGCTGGCTACGAGAAGAGGATGGCATGGCCCAGAACGCGACGCAACGCCTAATGCAGCAAGCCGAGATGGACAAGTTGATAGATCCTTCACTCGATGCACGATTTGTTGATGACGATAATCGTGCCAATACAAGATACAGAATCACTTACTCTCCTGTTGAGGGCAGCAACGGTGGCCTTGCCAGCACATCTCAAATCCACGATGCCAACAGAAACTCGTACTACCCCGAACTTAGCATGAATGATGAAATCCCGCGCCTGGGTCAAAAACGCACCCCTGATGGACATGGCGAAGCAGAAGATCGTTGACGGAAGAAAAAAAAGCCAGGAAACAGAAAAAGGACGAATCGCAATCGCTGCAGTCAAATAGCGTGCCTGGAAAACAATATTAGAAGGAAACGCAGAAGAAGGTAATCGAGGATGCCAAACGCGAAGACAGGCTCGTCTTAGTTGCTGCTAGGAGGAAAGGAAAATCGAAGATTGTTAAACTGTCTTTGGCAACGGGCCTTCTTGACAAGAATCCGCCAAAGACCGGTCCCAGAACGTGCACAAGTCGTACGCGAGAGTACTTCCTGAGGAATTAGATATGGCATATGACATGCGATGGATGTTACAATCGGATGTAATGCAACAGCCTGGCGCCGTCATAGAAAAAGGGGTAGAAGCAAAGACATATCGTATCCGCGTAGAGGATGATGGGGCATACTCGACACGGAAGCGCAACACAGAGATCAGCGGTCCTGCAAAGCTTGGTAGGCCCCGAGGCTCCAGACGATTCGAAGAGACCACGCTCGATTCCGACAAGGAGTTTGCTGATGAAGACGGGACGGAATATGTCAGTCAACCTCGTAGCAGTAAGTCTACATGGCTAGCACGGAGAACTGAAGGTGATGAGGATCTACTAACTGAGCTACCTCCAAATTTCAGGGACGGCACTGTAAGACCCGGCCGTGAAAGAGACAGGGAACGGAACCGAATGTACAAGCAACGGCGACAGAACATGACCGCACAAGAGACGGCTAGCATCCGACCCAGTGGAAAGTCCACCGCAAACCTGCACCAGGAAAGCGTGGACGGTGCTTCTGGGAACGCTTCCGATGAAGATAGTGTCCATGAAGAAGATACTGAGGCCAGTGATGCAGTTATGCTCGCACATCAGGCCATGACCGCTGCCACTGCCTTAGAACTCCAGTGCAGAGTGGAAAAGATCACGGCGCGCGCTGAAGCTGCAGGAGAAGCCGCAGAAACCGCAGAAACCGCGGAAGAAGTGGCTGAAGCAGTGGAGGCTGCAGCACTTGATGCTAAAGAGAATCTCTGCGCGAAGCTGGCCCTGTCTCCCGACTTGGACGATGGTGATCAAATCGTGGACAGTTTTCTTGGGGATTAACCTGCCGAAGATGAGCCCTCTGAAGACGAAGCACAACCTCAAATCAGTGTCCCAGAGCCCATCCGAAACGGTCCCCCTTAACATACCAATTCAATTTTGAGTGGCCTCAATAGGAAGAAGATCAAGATTTTTGGATCATCTAATCATAGCGGCAATGGGCCTACCAATATTACTGTCTCACTATCACAGTTTACTCCCGTGAGCAAGAGGTCTCATTCAATTAACGTATCGGACACGGAGAGTGAAGATGAGGTTCCTGCAACTGCTCCCGCCCCCAAAAGGCTTGTTGACAGACTGCCGGGCCGTCCTGCAATGAAACCTACAAGAGGCTCAGGTTATGATACTCGAGGACGGAGACGACCCAGGGGACGACCGAGGAAGACGACGTAGCATGTAAATTGCTCATGTTTTGTGATTGCGTTAGCGAGGAGTGATGTTTTGTTTCTATACCTCTGAACGAGTTTTGTTCAGTAATACGTTATCAGACGGAGCCTGTTTCGAGACGACTGACCACAAATGATGGTGGACAGGCGGGTATTGTACATGTCTTTGATACATTCTATCAAAGGAGCAAGCTGAAGAGCTTGCCTTTAGGAACAGGAATCTTCGGGGTTTGTTTGATCATAAGAATTAAGAAAGTAGTTCACACTTGATTTCCCACTATAAAACCAATCTGTAATCTGTAATCAAACACTTCTTTTCTTGATACTAGTGCTTGAGTAACAATCTGTAATATCTAAAAAGATACACCAGCAACTGATGGCCCGTATGCTTGGCTGGCACGTGATCTCGCGTCAGCGTTCGAAACGCGTCCTTCCATTTTCTGCGTTTCTTTGTCTGCACATCTTCAACGTAACAAGTCTGCTAACCATGTCTTCACTCCATGTGAACAAAATCAATCTCGCGTCATTTCACAAAGTGCTTGCTTGCTACCCCGCGACAGCTCCAGAGAAGCTGCGCGACCTAGACGCGCAGCGCTACGATGTCATTCCATCAGCCGTGGCCAGCAGGAATGGAAGCAACAAACATCTCACGAAACCGGAGGTCGAGAAGCTTGTAGAGTGGAAACTGTTTGTCTCTTCATCCCAACTTTCCATAAGCTACTGCTAATGTTCGTGCGCAGAAAACATGGCACATTCCGACCTGCACTACTGGGTCTCGTGCAAAGTAATACTTCACAAACAGTCGAAGAGACCACGAAGAAAGCGTTTGCGGCAATTTCGGATGATAAGTGCTCGCAGTCAAATATCATTCACGCACTCAAAATATTAGCTAGTCTAAAAGGAATCGGACCAGCAACATCGTCTCTTCTCCTCTCCGTTCTCCGGCCTGAAGAAATTCCATTTTTCTCTGATGAATTGTTCTGTTGGTCATGCTGGGACTCTGAAGTCAAAGTCAAGGAGAGTGTGGGATGGCAGCGGAAGATCAAGTATAATTTCAAGGAATATGAAATGATGATTGATAGGGTAGAGAAGCTGAGGATGAGACTAGGGAAGAGTTCAAACCAGAAGCTTGGGACAAGTGTGAGAGCGGTAGATATAGAAAAGGTGGCTTGGGTGCTGGGGAAAGAGGGAAAGGATGTTGGTGCAGGAGAGGAGGAGAGCCAAGCTGGTGACGATGAAAAGGCCCCCATCAAAGAAGAAGAGACGCAAAAGACAAAACCCGATAATAGTAAAGACAGTCAAGAGGAGGTGACTAAGGGTCTAGAGAAGAAAGGCACAAAACGGAAAGCGGGTCCTGTCAAAACATCTGTTGAAGGCACACGCAAAAGCACTAGGACGAAGAAGTAACGGCCTACCCAGTTGCCTGTGGGCCCAGCTTCCTAGGTCACACTATAGTCGCACGTTTATCTTCCACTTGCCTCCATAACAAGTTCAGACTTGCGAATTCATAAGCCACCCTCTATCTCTTCATTACCCTAGCTCACCTCACCAGAGGAAGAATCATGCCATTTCACAAACCCATGCATAGTCACACCGTTGACGCTTACCCTCGGCCGACTCTGCTTATCCTTCCATTTTCCCTTGCACGCATCCGTCCCTACACCCAAACCCCACTCTGTTCTGCTCCATCACGAACTCTCTCACCGTCCAATGCACACGAGAATCAGCCTTACAGCCGCACCGACCATGTTCCGATCTGTGGAGCCTTTTTCAAGGATGCTTCGAAGCGATGCTTCGGAACCGAGACAACGGGGATATTGATCGGTGTGATTGATGCAACTATGATGTGCATAAAAAGAGTGCAGAACAGTGGGTCTAGCCAATTCGTCAAGAGTCAAGCGCGTTGGATCAATAGGTGTTGCGTTATCAGAGGCTTGTGCGTCCGAGCTTGAGTCGAACCAATCAGCCTTGTGCCATGTGAGGCTTGGTGGTGAACACGCATTGTATGATGGCTGCCTGCGAACCAGCGTATGCATGTGTGTAGTGCTGCAGACCGTCCTAGGATGATGCTTCTTGCCTAGAGCACAGGTAAGAAGTGAAGCCAGTGAGGAGAAAAAGGAAAAATGTCAAAGCTCATGACCTGAGAAGTTTGCTGGCGTTTGCAGCGGCTATGGAAATAATTATTTACGCAAGATTTTTTCCCGTCAGATTGGGGGCTGTGACGCTGGGCAATTAACAATTTTTTATCGTGGGCGGCGTTTGGGCACGGTTACAGGTCCAACGGCGGTAAGAATTATCAAGTGTATATGGCATCGGGAGACGCAACCGTATGTCATGCATACTGTCGCTTACTTTTCTTACTTGCCACGCGATATCGAACCATGCTAAGATTCTAGTGTGACAAGTGCAAGTAAGGTGAGTGAAAAAGGTGACTGGAAAATCAGGCCCCGATATGTGGGGTGAGATGCCAATACGAGAAGGATGCCGCTGCATGTTCAAATGCAAGGTGATGTGCGCTGAGATATGCAGGTTTGAGTGCTTTGGGAAAGGGGCCTGGGGTAACCCAAATATTGGTAAGACTGTGCGGTGCAGATGCATGGTTGATAACGCAATGGCATTTTCAAAAGGACAGGATGGACATACCTACATGTGCATATAGCTGTGCAGGTATGTTGGGAAAAATGGCACAGCTACAAGAAGCTAGCATATGGGAGAGTAGCTGCATAGTAAGTGGAGCCCTCAATAGAGTGTTCATTTGAACGCAGTGTTGGCAACTGAACAAGAGGGAATCAAGCCTGTTCAACCGTCCACTAGTATCTAGATCTAGAAGACTTCTTCACACATCAAACATTGCACCCTTGATCGAGCTCAATACTTGTGAATTAATCCGAGATGACTCAGATTACGCCATTTCAACTAGGCAAACCAGACCACTAGCCTTACCCGTCCTTGCCCTCTTTTCTTTCTAAGGAAAAGTTTAAAAAAAAAGCCACCGATTCCTTTCCTTCCCACCCTCTCAACACCGAGGAACGCCCAAATCACCATACTAATAAGCCGTCATTCTCGCCCCAGACGCTCAGGCCACCCCTGCTCATCATCGATCCCCGATATGCCCTCTCGGTTACCGTAGCGAACGAAAAGCAAAGGACAAAACTCCGCGTCAAGCCACGAACCAATAACAAGTCTGACATGCCAATGGGAAAAGATTGCGATTCTTGGCACGATCAATTGCATCGCGACAGCATATGGGAATCAGCACTAAAAAACATTTTTGCGAGGGAAAGAACAACAAGAGAAAGAGGAATGACGTCGTGCGTGCATGCGCTCAACTGTACGCGCAACAAGTCGCGTTTGTTCTAGTTTAGCTTGCTGGGGCTTTGCAAAGGTTGCTATACCCACGTATGTACAGTCGTCTGCATGCTTGATGCGGCTATTTTCCCAACGCATTGATACGCATGCATGTACCGAGGCATACTCATTCCAATCAGAAATTTCTTGGGTTCATATCGGAGGAGTTCTGCTTTCGCCTGTTCATCTCGCGTATGTGTACGTAATTCCTGATGCGAACCCCCCCCCACCGTTTTTGAGTAGAAGAGGAGCAATTGCATCCTACGCGACTGAGCCAAGTACACCTACCCGTTTAGACAAGGTCGAGAACCTCGTTCACAAAAGGGTGTACACACAATTCCATAAATATCCAAACTTAGCAACCAAACAGGCAAACAATCAATCCCCCTTTCCTTCTTCCTTTGTCAAAGAACAAAAGGCAGTGGCGTAAGATAATCCACACTCGAATCCACATCTCAACCCTACCCCGCAAAACCCTCTGCGTAGTTAAAAAAAATAGTCCTCCTCCTCCCCACCCCACAATAACGACACCCCGGATATACTACCACATCCAGCCCACCCCAAATCTTCACATGAAAATAAATAAATAAAGTAAAACAGATAGTAGTTACCAACATCAAACAAACAAATCAATCAAGCCAACGTACCCTCGCACCCCCACCCATCCACACACACACACACACACACACACACACACACACACACACACACAACTCAATTTCCCCAACACACATCCACCCACCCATGCCCCCTTCGCCTCCCTCAACCCCCCAACAAACAAAACCCTCAACCTACCTCAGCCCCGCGGCTGATTCGCGGCCCAGACCTCGCCTTTGCCAACAAAACCGCGAGGCGAAGCGCGCAACAAGAAAAAGATTACTAAGGACAAACAAGGCATTGCATATCGGGAAGTTGTCGCTGGATCGACCAAGGGGGTGCGATCGGCGCGCGTGCGTGGCGCTGGGAAAATGCGTTCAAGGGTTATGCGGGTGCGATCGGCGGGTGGTGGTGGTAGGCAAGGGAAGGAATGAAGGGAAAGGAAGATTCAACGAGTTTTGTAGAGTAGAGTACGTAGAGAGTCGAAGTTTAGCAAGTGTGGTCAACAAAAAGGGCCAGTGTGGGAGGAGGGGGGGGTGGATCGTTGTTGGAATGGGGTGTAAAGTAGAGGGGCTGTGCAGAATGTGTGAAGGGGTGGGTTTGGATATACCGAGGAGGAAGGGAAAGGGGAAGGAAGGAGGAGCAAGGGTAAGTGACAGGCTGGGAACAGGCTTTGGTTGCAGCCAGCAATGCCATTTTTGTTCGTATCGTTTGCAAGCATTAATCAACCAGATAATGCAGATCCGCCGCCACCCCTTGGCTTCCTAAGAAAGGCTAAGTAAGAAGAGAGAGAAAAACAGCCCATGTCCCGCGCCACAAACACGTGTATAATGTCTACTAACCCATGCAAATGCTTTCAACAACCAAAAAAACCAGCAAGAACAGCCAAGAATTTCTTCGTTTCGCGCGCGTAATATCAAAAGGGACAAACAACATCAAAAATCCCGGTTAAAAATGGATACTTAGGTACACACACGACACACGCACAAGCGCACACACTCATCTTCATCGTCATCATCGTCAACACCCAAAAAATAACCCGGCTTCAACAACAACAACTCAAGAGAATGAAAAATACGAAAACTCCCACTTCACAACTGAGAAAAACAGCCAAAGAAAAAGATAGATACAGAATAGATGGAAATTTCAGAGCAAACATGAGATATATTGGATAAGAGACAAACAAAGGGTTAGAGAAGAAAAAAGAACGCCGTCTTTTTAAGGTGAAAAGAAAAGGCTCCTTCCAATGCATGCTATCATATCCAAGTTGATGTGCAAAACGCCCTGCGCCCGCCTCACTTGGTTGGTTTCAATGGTAATGTCATGTTGCTTGCTCGGTGATTTCGTATATGTACACTTGGGGTGAAACAGGGGGTGTCAAAATGTATGCGTAGTCGTACAACGGTAGATCTTGGGTATCGTGTAATTTATGACAGGAGATGACAATAGAGATGTCGGTGTACGGTGCATTTTGCGCTTTATTGTGATTCAGATGCGCGGTCGTGAGCTGGCGTGGGCTCTGGTGGGGGAATCTTCTTGACAGTCCCGTTGCTCCCGCTACGGGTAGAGCGGCGACGAGAGTTCATTCCGAGATGTAGAGTAGAGCGCGCTAGTTCACCATTGGAAACCGAGTTGCTGCGGTTGGCCTTGTGCATAGGTACCTTCTTCCTGGAGAAGCCCATCATTAAACCGTCTTCCTCACTATCATCATCCTCATCACTTTCGACTGCATGATCCCCATCATAGCCGGAGGCGTCATCAGCTGGAAGCTCGAATTCATTACTAGGGAAAGAGCGAACTGTCGATGAAGTCATCCAAGAATCATCATCGAACGAACCGCATCCACCCTGACTTGGTGAACCGACAGAGGCAACCGAGGGAATTGATGGATTCGATTCAGATTGTGACATTGCAGAAAATTGATCCTCGGAAGATGAAAGAGCAAGACCACGGCTTGATCCGCCGAGAGGACTATTCTCGGAGGACTGGTCGTTACGGTGCCAGTACTCTTGGTTGCTTTGCTGGTTGAAGAGAATCTCATCGTCCGGACTGGGAGGGCAGGCAACCTGACCAAGGGAAGAATGAGGCCGTTGTGCTGCTGAGTTTGACCTTTCACGAGCCATGGATTGCTCTACCCCAAGCCGTCGACGATACTCGTCTTTTGCGCGATCAAAAGCCTCCTCTGACTGTTCTTGCGCGACAGAGATGGTGCTGGAAGGTCTCTGGTCGCTAGGTTGGGGCAGATGGGGCGTTGCACAAGAATCCGGCGATATGCCTAGCAAAGGTCCAACTTCAACATCATTTGCAGTGGTCCAGTTTCTGCGCAGACGAGATGATAACGATGACAATGACGATTGCCGCGACGAGGCATCAATATGACCAAAAGACGGTGTCTCCGAGTTAGCAGGAGACGAGGTCCGGGCAATGGGTGACGACGTCTCTTTCAGGACCTCGGGCTGGTTGACTTGGCCTGAGGCACAAGTCGTGCTAATTGCAAGGCTTGGAACAGCATGCGCGTCGTCATCACATCCAACCAGTCTGTCGATTGACCTCGTGCGGCTATGTTCTTTTGGGGGCTTTAGCCGATCTCTGCTTCTCATGCTGTTGACCACGCGTCTTGGAAGGCCACCAAACAAGCCTCCTAATTGTGAGCCCCCAGGGGTATCTAGGGCCATGGGGGTACCAGGTAAGGCCGGCGGAATGCCCGGTGATCCTGAACGACCTTGGAGGTCTGATTGGCGTATGGTGTTGATGGACGAAAGTGCACGGTCCTGCAGTTGGGGTCGCTGGCTCTCGGTGATTTGCGCAGGCGATGCGGTCCGGGAGCTGGGGCTGTCAAAATACTTGGACCGCTCCTTTGCCTCTGGGCTAGCGGTAACACTATGGGAAAGAGGATGCTCAGACTCTCGGGAGCGAGTCAGAATCTCCAGGATGGCACCGGGTGCTAGGCTCCCACGCCTGCCTTCGTATGGCCGAGCATCTTGGCTTATGGTGCTGCTAGAGGAGTTTGCGCTAATGCTTGGAGTATCCTGATTTGCTGCTGAGCTCTGGGCACGACGTCTTGAACCGGAACTGCGAGTCGTGAAACCTTTGACAAAGTCGGATGTCTTCTTGGCAGCAAAACGGAGACGGTCCACGAAACCAATAGGGACGACGGCCTCTTCGACATCCTCCTTGGAAATTTGAATCTTCCTGCCTTCAAACGATCTGCTCGGGTCGGTTTCCTCGGCCCAAGAGATGTGGTTGGGAATGCCTGATAGCACCCATGGATGGCGCTTGATTTCTGGTATAGTGATCCGGTGTCGTGGTTCCTTGATCAGTAGGCGTCGCAAAAGGTCACGTAGGTTTTCGTCAACTTCCTCATACTCAAGGTCGTGTGGAGCTCTCTTGCTACTCATCGTGGGCTGAGTGTTGCGTCCATGCGAGCTTGGCCGCGAGTTGGAGTGCTCCGCCACAGGCTTCAAACGGAATCGTGGTATGTATGGTTCATCTTCAGTAATGACCTTCATCAAGGTAAAAGTGTTGGTATCGTGAAAAGGCACACGGCCATAGATGAGGCAATAGAGCGTCACACCAAGAGCCCAAATGTCAATTCCGCCATCAATCAAAGGGGTTTCTGCATCAGTCTCTGTGCGGCAAAGCTCAGGAGCATAAAAGGCGGGGGTGCCAACCGTCTTTGCGAGTTCGATTGCTTCATCAGCCTCTTGTTGCTCAGTCTCTGATTGGTCGCCGTTGGCTTCGTCGGTCTTTTGTCGTCCCAGGTACGAGACACCAAAGTCTGATATTTTGATGCGATGCTCCCGAGTGACGAGAAGATTTGCTGGCTTGATGTCGCGATGGATGACATTTTGATAGTGGAGATACTCTATACCCAGGACAGTGTCTTTGAAGGCTTCCCAGGCAGCTTGAGTGGTCATGAGGGGAACGTAGTTGAAGTGGTCTGGTATTTCCTCGTCAGGGTCGGTCAGGCGAGACGAGGAGCTACCAGCGAGGCTCGGAACGCGTCCCCGGGTGAAGTCTGAGTCGTAGGGACCGTACATGGTTCCCTCGAGCCCATCGGCCCATGAGTTGCGCATTGGCTCAGGTGATCGAAATGCGGTTTCCATGTGGTCGTCGTGGTAGCTCCCTGGGTCCTGTCGGTCGTGGTGCTGGGTTCGACTGCGTGGGCGCTCCTCGGTGCGATTGGATGATTGAGAGCCGCGGCCGTTTTCCGAGTATTCATCTTCAGACTCCATTCCCATTTCGAGACTCCAGGCCATGTCAGATGTTCCTTCCTTGCGGCGAAGATGGGCCTCCTTGGCTGCACGGCGTTGCTGGCGAGCAAGCTTTTGGTGGGCTACGCGGATGATGTTTTCATCTTCCCTAGCGGCACTGTCATTGTCAAAGACACCCTGAGACTCCCGCTTGAAGCGACGCCATTCTACGAGACATATTTCCTTGGCACCTTCAGTCCGCCACTTGACCTCGCCCAGCTCCACGTGCTCAAGTACAATGTAGACCTTCTTCTTAGCCGGATCGTCGATGACTTCAAGCAAGCTAACAATGTTGGGATGCCGGGCCTTTTTCAGAATGGCTATCTCGCGCTTGATCTTGTCTTCGTGGCTGTTGTTCTTGCCTAAGCGTCTGCGCTTAGAATAGCGATCGACGATCTTGATTGCGACGTATCGTCCGTGCACTAGGTCCTTGCCCAGCTTGACCTTGCCGTGCACGCCGCGGCCGAGCTCATCTATGATTTCGTATTGGTTTACAATCTTGCGGCCAGAGACTGGGTCAGCCTGGACGTCGGCGATGTGAGTCTCCTTGGGGGCTTGTCTGTGCGTATGGTGCAGCCAAGGGGTTGAGTAGGTTCCATCGTCTGTTGCATCAGTGTCCTGCGACATGCGGCGGTTGGTGGGGTTGAAGAGGCCTGGCGTGCTCACGGGAGAGTTACCAACAGTACGGGGTCCAGAGTCCATAATGTCTCGGACGTGGTCATAGGTGAGGCCAAAGGCGCCGAGGCTGGACAGCGAGTTGGCAGCAGCGTGTGCGGGGTGAGAGCTGCGGGAGCGCACGATGGGAGGGACATAGGGCTGCGGGTACTTTTGGAGGTGGAGGGCGGCGTAGGACTGGTTGGGATAAATTGGCCCATCCCGCTGGCGTGAGGGGGACGCGAAGGGATAGATAGGGTCTACCGAGTTTGCGCGGACTGTGGTGTTGCTGGCGGTGGATAATGACGAGATGTCTCGCAAAAAGGCAGGGCGGTCTGGGTGTTGGGGTGCAGGCGAGGGGGCCGTCTCGTCGACGCTGGCCAGGGAGGCGTGTGATGCATGAGTGCTTGTGCTGGGCGAGGGGTTGGACGAGGCGGGCGTGGAGTGGGGGATGGGCGATGAGTAGATGCGAAGGGGTTGTGGGGAGAAGTAGGACGGTTCAGGGTCGAGGGAGTGGGAGTGAGAGTGTGAGTGGAGGGTCGCGTTGAGGGCGTCTGGTACAGAGGGTACTTCGGAGCGGGGGGTGCAGTCGTTCTCATCGACGTCGAGGGCGTGAGGGCGGTCTCTGGGGCGGCGACCTGGGGTTTTGAGGCCATGGTGGTCTGGCGATGGTGGTTTGTTGTCTGAACTCTGGTCGTCGTGTGCAGAGGGCGGGCGCGCGTCCTTGGAGGTCGAGTCGCACATGGGTGACTCTGGCGGGCCTTTGTCGCAGGCGTGGAGCGGGTCCCCATGGGCTGTCAAGGCCACATTTGGGTCTCGCATGGCGACTGCTACTCAATGGATGCAGATTATGGCAGCAGTGCAACCATGTCAGCACTTTTTACGCTTTGTCGAGGCGGCGGTCGTGGGCGGATAGTGGCATTTCGCGGGGGGCCAGCAGCTGGGAGGCTCAGAGGCAGGGACAGCAGCGGGCGGCGAAGCAGTGCCGGGGAAGCAGAGAGGGTCCGTGTGGTTGAGGGGGAGCAGGCAGGTGGTGAGAAGGGGTGGATAGGGTGGATATGGGTTTAGTTGAGAGGCAGAAGACTGGCTCCGTTGGGCTTTCCGAATGGGGAAGTGATGGTCGCTGGTATTTCGGGGCCCATGGATGACGCTCAGAGGGCGGGAGAGACAGGCCGGGGGGGCGTGCACTGGCGACACAGGTGGGGACACTATCGCGCAAAGGATAGGCGATGCCGGACAGACTAGGGCACGACGACGAGGGCGAGGGTCAGGGCGAGTCGGCGCCAGTGTGGGTGTGTGGGTGAGTTGAGTGGATGGGTTGAGTGAATGGACCATGATCGTGGTGTATGTACGTATACATGGCTAGGTCCAGCTCGCTCCAGGTCCAGCTTCAGCTACTCCAGCAGCTTTGTTGAGGCCAGGGCTGCTGCGATACGGGCCGCCATTGATTTCTCTTGGGGGAGACGACGCGTGCGCACAGTCTCTCTCTCTCTACACTACACTACACTACACACTAACACTATATGCTACTCTTTCACCCACACCCACACCCACACACACCCGCACCCATGCCCTCGTTCCCTCACACAAACACACACACACACACACACACACACACACACACACACACACACACACACACACAACACACGCAGCCCATGGAGCACCACAGCCTGCGCCCAGGAAGGCCATCACGTACATGGCGCTAGGATGCAGGTGACGCCAACGGGTATGGGCAGTGCAGTGATGGTGCATGGGCCGAGGCGTTCACTGGCTCATTCAGACCTGTCCTCAACAAGCCTTGGCCGGCCATGGTGCTGAGGGGCGGGGTTCGGCATCGACGGTTGCTGCATCAGGCCGCATTAGACGATGAAGCGCGATAAGAGCCACAACCACGAGCCCGACACTCCAGCACACGCCCTTCCCCAGATTTACCCTCGTCGCCGCACCAGGCACTGTGTCGCCCTCACTGCGACGCAACTTGTTTGCTTCTTCGCTCCCGCTCCCACCCTGCCCGTGTCTTGTCTTGTGCCGTTGGCCCACCCCTCCTCAGTACCCACCAACGCCCCCCTCCTTCACCCGCATGTTATCTACTACATACTATACGTGCGTACATACACATGTACATACACACCTAGCACTATCTTGCCCTACGACACCCACCTTGTCAATCCATCCCCTGTACTTCTCTGCGCGTAGAATTTGCAATAGAACCGCCGTCCTCGTCCGGTGTCGCCTTGACTAGTCCCCATCCCCATCCCCATCCCCACCCCTCTCACCACTGCTCACCTCACGTCCGCTTGCTCCGTGTCCACTTCAATTCTCCCTTACGCAACCTCTTGCTGCATGCAGTGCCCTTTTCCAGACCGCCTGCAGACCAAAAAATCCAAAATCATCCAATATGGTCACCTGGTGCCAACACTCACAGTCACGGGCCTCTGTCTGAGCACAGTCGCCCTGTAGTGCATGCTGCGAGGAAAAAAAGGACCCGGCCAGATGAAGGCCAGTCTAGGCGCCGCCCGCCTCCTCAGCAATCATCGTGAAAGTCCTAATCCGGTAAGGCTCTCACCCTCAATTTTCTGCACTCGACACCATAACCACCCAATCCATGACAAGTCCCGCCGGTGTGTGCATTACGCCAAGCTGCGCTAGTCGGCCGGCATCACATCGCTCTCTCTGCCGGCCACCTCACCCTTCCTTCAGTTCGCCTACCTTCGCTTCGCGCTTGTGCTCGACGCTTCTGATTGCCCAATGCCCTCCATCACCGACTCCGCAGGCGACACGAATCCGAGCGGGACTGGTGCTCCACCACGGAATCTTCCTACCAGCTATCGTGACTCGGCGCCACCTATTCTGGCCCTGCTGCTTGCCTTCCGCCTCACAAACGCTTTGGCCTTGCACACCTTTTTCCAGCCAGATGAGTTCTTCCAGTCTCTCGAGCCTGCGTGGCAGCTAGCCTTTGGCGATTCGAGCAATGCGTGGATCACTTGGGTAAACTTCAGCCCCCTTCTTCCCCCTCCCCCCCCTCTCTCTTACCCCACGACCACTTTTCGCACATACATATATACACTTTGCACATACTCGGCTGCAGTCTCACCATGAGAGCAGGAGTGGACAAGCCGCTTGCGCTCTTCCCTGCACCCAGCGCTATTTGCAGCCATCTATCGTGTCGCGGCACATGTCGCTCAAGCCAGTGGATTGAGCTTACCAGCTAGAGCCGAGATCCTCCTAGTGGCGCCGAAAGTTACCCAGGCCGTCTCCGCAGCCTTGCTCGACTGCTACACATGGAAACTCGCCGGAAAAGTTTACGGTCGTGGCAGCCGTACTGCCCTTGCTGCTGTACGCCAATGCTCCTGCAATCTCAAGACCCCCCAAACTGCTCTTTGCCGCTTTCTAACATTTGCTCGTTGCTCCCCATCTTAGCTTGCATTGTCTGTCTGCAGCCCCTGGCAATGGTTCTGCGCTACCCGGACCCTGTCCAATTGCCTCGAGACTACCATTACCTCCATGGCCATCTACCACTGGCCTTGGCAGGGTACAACGGACACCAGGCAAGTGGATCCTAGTGCTAAAGCGCAGCATTCCCATCCCCATTTCGGCTCCCTCTTCCAGTAAGTCGTAGCATCAAGAAAATCCCTTTCTGGGTGCGCACTCGTCCCCTCTTTAGTCGCGTTGGGCTCATGCTCGTGCAGGTTGCGTCTGTCCCTACTACTGGCTGCGCTTGCATGCATTCTCCGGCCCACCAATGCTCTCATCTGGATATCCGTAGCTCTTCCAACGCTATGGCAAGCTTCTCAGACGTTGCGGTATGTGCTGGTCCGCGAAACCTTGCTTTGTGGGTACGTTTTTGTCCTCCCTGCATCCTCGGCGCGTTCTCTTCGCCCTTGTAGTAGTACAAGGTCTTTGTTCGTGACAGGACATGCACATACGCTTTCCGTCTGTCTCTTTCCCCCCACATGCTGTTACGCGTGTGGAAAAAAAATAAGTCAGTAGATCAAGAATGGAAACTGACGGTACAAAGCTGCGCTGTCTTCCTTGCCTCACTCGCATCCGACCGCCTCTATTACGGGGTCTGGACCATTCCGGCTCTCCGGTTCCTCTACTTTAACATTGCCCAGTCTCTAGCCGTTTTTTACGGCAAGAATCGTGCTGACTACTATTTCACCGAGGGTTTGCCGTTGCTGCTAACTACCGCACTCCCATTTGCCATACTCGGCTTATGGCAATCATTGCAACCTCAAGACCAAGACACTGTAGGCCGTCGTATCCTAGCCCGTCTATCATGGACGACCATCATCATGACCGTGACGCTAAGTCTAATCTCACACAAGGAAGTCCGCTTCCTGTACCCCGTCCTGCCCTTTCTCCACGTCATATCCGCGCAGCCGCTGACCCAGTTTCTGCCGGCGCGCGCTGCAGCACCATGGCGACGAGGCACAATGCTCCTGCTGCTTGCAGCAAATATGCTTCTAGCCGGTTACGCGTCGCAGGTCCATCAACGTGGCGTCATCGACGTACTCGGCTATATCCGCCATAGACATGAAACGCGCAATACGCTATCATCCATGTCCTCGCACCAGGGCTCCCGCATCAACACCATCAACAACAACAACTCCACCACCATCGCTTTCCTAATGCCCTGCCACTCCACGCCCTGGCGCTCCCACCTCGTCTACCCTGAAATCTCCGCTTGGGCCCTCACCTGCGAGCCCCCTATCCACATCCCCCTCGCAGACCGCTCATCCTACCTCGATGAGGCAGACGAGTTCTACATCCGTCCTGGCCCTGCGGCATGGCTCAAGGCCAACATGGAAGATGTTGAGACGGTGAGGGATGCAGGGAGCAGATCGGGTCAGCATTGGATGCGCCAGGATCCAAAGTTTAAACGCAAGTATCGCCGTGAGTGGCCACAGAATCTCGTCTTTTTTGAACAGTTGGAAGGTGTTTTGCGGGAGCACTTGGCTGGATCGAGGTATCAGGAGTGTTGGAGGGGGTTTAATTCGCATTTTCATGACGATTGGAGGAGGGTGGGGGATGTGATTGTTTGGTGTTTGGATAGGGTGTAGGTGTGATGTGTAGTATTTAGTACATCGCATATAGAACATTGAAGAGATCTAGGATAGTTGATTTGTCCTATGTCGCAATACAAATGACTTGTTTGACAATTTCTGTAGATCACCTCCGCTCGTATGCTGTGTGTAATTACTTTTGTAACTCTAAAGAAGTAGGACGTGATTTGATAAATTAGAGGCCGTAAGCAAAAAAAGACAAACGCTCACTCCAGACCAACATCTAGAAAAGAGCCTTGGATGCTACACTAAGTAACCAAGCAGCATCCTGCCACCCACCCGCCTCCTCATTCGCACGCCGCGTCTGATCTCCGTTACCCTCCCCTTCACCCGCAGTACTCGGTCGACTACCCGCCTCCAGCTCGCCATGCTGACTCTTGACCGCCGCCGCTGCAATAATCGCCTCGCGCTCCATTTTTCTACGTTTAGCCTCGACCTCACGACGAAGCTTCAGCTCCTCCTTGGTCAAATCATCGAGTTTCAACTCACTAGCATGGAGTCCCTTGCCATCATGTACATCCTCGTCCTCATCCTCCTCATCTTCTGAATCAGACCCCTCTCTATCCTCATCAACAGCAAACAACGACCACCCAATCAGCCGATCCATCCAGCCTCCCAGCCCAAACCCGCGTTCGCGCGCCAACCGTGCGACCTCTTCTTCGTCGCCATCGAAATCCTCGTCCGCCTCAATAAAATCAGGCTCAATGAACCGTTCTTCAGGCTCAGACATGTCGATGCTTTGGCGCGTAGACGCTGTCTTGATGCCTAGACCCGTCATGAGGTCCACACGGCTGCCTACTCTGCTGCCGCGGCGGCTGGGGCGCGCGCTGGGGACGCGCGAGCCCATGCGGCTGGGGAACCTGCTGCCAGCGCGCGAGATACGGGGGGAGAAGAAAGACGGATAGTCTGCTTCATTGACATGTTCGCCGGATAAGAGAACCATGCGGTTATTATCGTGGGGGGCATCGGGATTGTATTCGGTATCTTGGCCTACGAGGCTTGTGGAGCTTTCACGGCGGACGAGCCAGCTTTGGCCTTTGCTATCTCTTGTTTCGCTGGCGATGGCCAGGCCGGCGCGGTGGAGCCATTCGTGGTTTGATTCTTTGGTTTGGTGTTTGATGGGAGGTGAGAAGAGAGGGAGAGGCGCGGTGCCTTTTCTTGTGTGATGTCGAGGTTTGCTGGTTTCCGTCACGCTCGCGACTTCATTTGTGAAACTAACTCCGGAATGCAATACGCTTGTGCTCTTGGCTTTTGGTATATCGCCAGCTGCTCGAATATCAGAATTGGTATCGATGAAGTAGCTGTCGTATGCGTAGGACTTTCTGGTATGATGTCTCGAGCTGCTTCGGGTTTGACTGAGGCTCAATACACCTGGAGTGGCGGGAGCCGACTTCTGGGCTATGTAGGATGTGCGAGGTGTCTGGGTTCCCGGCTCGTCGGGCGATGGTGGAACAGATGCATCGAGTGGGTATTTGGCGCTGAGCGGGGCTATGGAGAGATTGTGGAGGTTCGGGTAAGACCGTCGCGATCTCGAGGTTGAGCGTGGAGGTTCCATGATACTTGAGGATCAGAGGGCGCAGTTACGACGTCGACTGTCCATATATCTCAGGACACCAAATTGTGTGCCGTGATGATGGAGTGACCGAGGTTCGACGCTCCCGCACACAGACTCTGGGGATGGGAGATTTAGTTTGTTTGCGGTTTAGCGGGCGATCAACGAGATTTTGCACGTGAAAGCGCAGAAGGAGAAAACGACGCCAAACCAACACGCGAGGCGATGTCGAGTCAAAGCCGCCGAAGTTGATGATCGACATGCACGCCCAGGTGGCTAGCTATACAGGCCCATAGTTGTCGCAGCACCTGCCTCGCATACTCTGTAAGCTCGTATGGATCTACGTATTTGTGAGCTATGCACCAAGCCTGGAACTGCAGCGGCCCTTTTGTGAGGTCTTATTACCATGGGTGCAATGGAGTTGTGGCATGCAAACGTCGAGAGAGGCAAAAGTTATCATGTTGCAGCCGGCAGTTGGTGTTGGCAGTGTGGTTTCGATACGCTTCGAGTAATATTAGGCGGCTGCTGTGTGCCGATAGACCCACCCCGACTTGAAGGGAAAGTAGACCTACGCATACGCTTAAGCATACCAACACGCCACTACCCACTGCTCCATGTGGCCTTTGTGGAGCGATGACGGAGCCAACGGCGATAGGAAAAGTATCAGACATGGCTCGGGCCCGAGGCCGAGACGGTGTTGAGACGCGCCGCCCAAGTCCGAGCTATGCAGCGGAGCAGCAACCTTGGAACGGGAGCGTAGCCAGACTGCCAAGGGGCTGTCTTTGGACTAGCCAGCCTTCCAGGCCATGGGTGGGGGGCCCTGGGACGTGAGGCGTTGGATTTGGCACACAAGGCTTGCGGGGGGCGTAATCCATACACAGGACATTTAGTAGTGGCACATACGTTGTGATGATATTACTGTACAATTATTCACCATCCGCAGTGTTCCTGCTTACTCCACCTACAATCACACTGGCAAACAAGAAAAAAGAGCATCCAGTGACGTACACATGTACTTTGCCAGGCCTGGTGGACCCTTAATATTCCGCGTTCAGACAAGCGGACCAAATCCGCTTGCTCTTACTCGAACCGTTCAAGGCGCACTAGAAGCACCAGAGACTTTCCACAACACCAAACCCACGCCCATTATAATCACACTACTTTTCCACGGCCCCGTGAACTACGGCTGACGTCCTTGTCGCTACCGCCTCCCCCAGGCATCAGTGCACAAATATCCCCCTCCCCCCTCGGTGCACGCCCCCCTACCACCTTGTCCTACCTCTAATTGCAATACCTGCTCGTCATGAACTTCGCCGCCGCCTCGCATCACCACAAGACGCCGTCAACATGTGTCCTGTAACAGGCCCATAACTGCGAAGTAAGTCGCCCTGTCCACGGTATTAGAATCAAACGCCCTTGAATTCGCCCCCAACACCACCAAAGCTTGGTTCGCACCATCCGCAACCATAGATCTGCATCTCGACACCTCCCGAAACACCATTTCACACAGTGACTAACGCGTCCAAAAGGCTGTCCGCGTTGGCTTCTGTTCCCATACTTTACCGATACTATCTCCCGTAACTTTTCGCGCACATAACCGCACTATTATCACACTACGCCCGCCGCTAGCGACCTCTCCATCTACTAGAAACGCAACATTGAGAGCGCGCCGAACACAAGCTGAGCTTGTCGCTAAAAGGCTCGACGCCGCCCCCTTACCCCCCAAAAGACCATCAACCGCATACTATCCCATAATGTCCATATCAGATGAAGATAGCTCGGCCCCGGCCTTTGGCCTTCGCCACTATCGCAACCAGAACGACGAGGAAAACGTCTACGACAGGATTAGAGAGTTTGTTCGCTCCCTGGGTCTCTCTGCGAGCGACGGACTCATCTACCATGCTACCGAGAATACACATGAGGACCTGAAAGATGTCCTAAACCCACGCGATTACGAATGCTCCTCGAATTGCACTGCAGACTCGCACGGCACCATCACCCCGACCCTCTCCATCCGTTCATCCCCTGAGCGCCTACAACCCCTGATTCCCCCCACAAATTACGGTGCGGTTCTGCCCGGGTGCATCTATCGCAGTGGATACCCACAGGAAAAGAACTACAGCTTCATCAAGGACGTTGGTGTCAAGACAATCTTGACTCTCGTGCCGGAGCCCCTCACGCCTGAGTTCCAGGCCTTCATGAAAGATGCTGGCATACAGCACTTCCACGCCCATATACGCGCAAATAAGGGCGAAGTCCGCGTTGAGTCGTGCGAAATGGCACGGGCTCTCCGTCTCATCATGGATCGCTCAAACCACCCCATCCTTGTCCACTGCAACAAGGGAAAACACCGCACTGGATGCACCATCGCTTGCTTCCGGAGAATGCTAGGCCTCGACCCTGACGTCATCCGCGAGGAATACCACATCTACGCCGGCGTCAAGGCGCGCTTTCTCGACGAGGTTTTTTTCGAGAACTTTGACATCAACCTCGTCATGTGGGTTGCGCGCCAACAAGGCTGGGTCACGCCTGAGATGGATATTGCACCGCCCATGCCACCAGCCTCCATCACATCCAGCGTCACCGTCAAGGCTGTCGCTCTCGCATGACTACACATCCTGTATTACATCACACACATACTTTCTCTTTCTCTCGCATCTTCTGGCGTTTAACAAAGGGCCCATGGAATCAAGGTCGAAGACCATTGCCACTAAAATGATTTGTCTTTTTTTATCCCTTTTCGGGAACCGGCGTAACAAGGGGAGTTAATCAAGGCGATACCATTCAAACCAATGCATTTGGGTTTGTACTACGGCGAAGGGATCCGGCGTTTTGGGTCTTCCAAGCAACATTAGAACTAACTTCCTTTCTTCTCTTCTCTTCTCTTCTCTTCTCCTTTCTTACTGTTGCATACTACACTGAGTAGTAAATACAACAGCTTCGTATTTCGACCCTTTTGATTCATCATCTGTTCATCACATGTATACATGAGAAAAAATTATCACTTTGTACTGTAGTAATATCTTTTGTACTATTTTCCTTTTCTCCCGCCTCTGCAGGGTTGTATTTTCATTTGTCAGTTTCCTTTGTAGAAACCTTTATGCGTGGTTAATATTTCTAGGATCATCCCTCCCCCCTTTTCTTCCCAAATCGAAACGTACGTGGTACGGTAGTATAGCGCGGCAATAGGAACGTGTTTCGAATACAAAGGAAAAAGAAAAAGACTAGATTTGGTTACGTTGCTCGATCTCGACCTACCCTCTTTACTCTACCTTCGCGTTTGTGTTTGTATTGTTTACGTATTTGTGAACATGCTTTTTTTTGGGGGGGGAGGAGGCCCTGCAGTAGTAAAAGTGATGATCTCGGGTCTCCACTGGGTTACGGACGGTACTTTACTTTGGTTATTACTTACCCATTACCATGATTCCAATTTAGTGGCAAAGAGTCCCTGCAGGTTTTCTAGTGGTTTCCCTGTCGATCGGTTTGGGGTGTGGGTGTGCTAAGGAAGGACCCTGGGGGGTTGGGAAGGGGAGGGTCATGCAGGGCGCCCTTTTGCTTTTTGGAAGTCGATGAGGTCATTGTGCGGTGATGGCCGATTGACGGGCGCGTGGTTCGATTGGTAAGGATGGATGGGAGTGGGTTAGTGAGCATGACGGTGGTGGAAGATGGGTTTTTGGATTGAAGGAATAGCAAGGGTGTTGTTCGACGGGTTTGTGGTGGACGTGGTATGACGTATGAATGTGCTATGTCTCATTATTCTATGTCAGAACCATCTCAAGTCCCAACTTTCTACACTGTGAGTTTCAATTTCATACCAACTGCTACACCATTGCCATCAGACATACTCGGTGGTCTATCCTCCTTGCTCGTCCCCCATTTACTCTCCTTATCCCCCAGCACCAACTCCAGCGTCCCTCCATTGGTGAAAAACTCGTGTCCAATCCAATTCTTACTATATTCCTTGCCATTCAGCTTCGCACTCTGAATGTAGATGTTCTTGTACTGCGCATCAAAATTAATAGTGCGGATGGTGGCAGTCGCGTTGATCAATTTGTTGGTCACAGAGACTGAGGGGAAGAAAGGAGGAGTGATGAAATATACGTTTTGACCCGGGTTGGGGAAGAGACCCAGCATGTGGAAGAGCGTGAAGCTGGCCATGGAGCCACTGTCGTCGTTGCCTGGGAGGCCACCAGGGGAGGTGTTGAATTGAGATGGGATATCTGGTTCTCAGACGTTAGTAAAATACAGCACTTGCGTGAAGGGAAAGAAGACCTACAATAATGCGCCCGCTCAGCCGATAGTGCCGGCCTCCCCGCATAATGCGGCAAGGATACCGTCAAGAAAACCGGCTCGTTGCCTATATCTGCCAAACCCGACGTATGGAAAAAATTCAATCTACTGATGAACTTTTCGTCGCCGCCCAGCAACTCAATCACCTGGCTGATATCATGCGGCACGAAGAACATGTACTCCCAAAGACTACTTTCAAATGTCTCAGCCGCGTTGCTCGTTAGAGAGCAGAAACCCGTCAGCGGACTACATGCAATGGGGTCTTGGAAGCCGAATGTGCCGTTGAGATATTTGGGCTGGAAGTAGCCCACGAAACCAGTGTCTGTGCCGTTGACAGAAGATGTCTGATCGGCTTTGAACAGATTCTTCCAGTTTGTAGCGCGGGAAAAATATTTCGGTGCTGTGTCTTTGCCTAGGCTGCGGGCGAGGATGGCGAGGTTGTAGTCATTGTAGGCGTATTCAAGGGTGCGGGATACGCTGCGTGAGTTTGTGCCGAAGCCGACGGGGTCGAAGTCGAGGGCTGGGATGTAGTTTAATTTTTTCCAGCTGGCCAGGCCGCCGCGGCCTTGGAAGCTCCATTCCAGAGGCTCGTTTTCGGCGTCGTTGACGATGGCTTCGTAGGCGAGCTCCCAGTCTATGCCAGTGGTAACGTTCTTGACGTATGCGTCTACGAGAAAATTGTCTGCGTTGGAGCCGCCTTGTGTCCAGCCGCTGCAGGTGCTCATCGTACAGTCTGGGAGCCAGCCCCGATGCTTATACGTATCTAATAGACTTCTGATGAAGACTGAGATCATTCCTGGATCTAGAATCGAGAGAAAAGGGAGTTGAGCACGCCAGATGTCCCAAATGCAGTAGAAAGAATCGTAGTATGGCTCCGTACTTTGCCAGCGTGGGTTCTCACCTGTGTAGTTCTGGGGAGATATCATTGTCCGGTATGCCGCACTCCAGAGGTTTACCAGCATGCTTTGGTCCACGTCTCCTGCCTCTACCGAGATTGGAGACAGCTTTTCCCGCCATTTGTCTTCGGCTGACTTGACTAACCGATCAAAGTCGATGTCAGGGTTGGGTATTTCGCGCTCAGCATTCTGGCACGCCTGGTCAGTACTGATGAAGCTCAATCCCATCCGCGCAAGCAAGGGGCCCGAAAGTGGCCCCTTGAAGCGTACAAAACCTCCAGCCTCGAGATAAAAGGAGTTGAAGCCGCGTGTGACAAAAAGCTGCTTTGGTTCTGTACCAGCTCGACTATTGACCCAGACTCCAGAATCTCTTACCGTTGCCCCAGACAGATCCAGGCAAAAGTAAGACTTGTACGATCCCGCTCCGAAGCTGGGAATAAAAGTTCCATTTCCCTTTATTCTTCCGCTCTCGGCACCCTCAGTTGCCTCGACACTAATTGAAGCGTTCTGCCGGCTCGCCGAAAGATCAGTCAGGTCGAGCAGAATCAGTGGATCCGAGGTCGAAGTACCATTGGTTGCCTTGGAAAAGTCGAATCGAAAAAGAGCTGCATGCTCTGAGACGGTCATGTCGGCATATATACCATTCTCTAGCGACACTCCAAAGTAGCCTGGTCGTGCTTTGACCGAGTCACCTTTATAGTGAGTTGCGCGTGCAGCAATGGGATATTTGCAATCGTTAATGTCGTCTCTAGAGCAGAGCTGTGGGAAAATGGGGAAGTTCCCCAAGCTCGGAAAGCCCCCAGTGCCAGAATCGTGGAGAGCAGAGAAGCCGGTTACATTGCTTCCGTCAGTAGAGAAGCCTCCCGTGTTCGCTCCGTCAACGTCCGCAACTGCTATATTGCTATTAGCTTTTCATAATTTTTATAACTGTAAAGATATCATACCTTTAGCCATGCCATATGGCAGAGTCGCACCAGAGAAGGCATTGCCTCCATCCCGAGAACCAATCAACGGGTCGATGAATTTCAACACATCAGTACCATTAGTTTGTCGACGCTGCACCCTTGCCGTAGACAACGTGATAATTTGGATTATAATCAAGAAGTGGGTGGTAACATGCATGATGGGCGTCTTGTTAACGCTGTAATTATACCAGCTCAGCCCTTCAGTGTCACTTAAGAGGGTGTGTCTTTCCACTTAAAGACGCGATATCGTATCGGACTTGGTCAAAAGTAAAACTCTAAAGTTGCATGAGACTTATTCAGCGGAAGGACCGGAAGAGCCTCTTACTGTATCCTGGCTTTAATCAACAGCCTAGGAAATTGCATACAACAGCGACGTCACTTTGGTTGGTGGTTGATGCCCGCTTTGACGGCGGGGTAAAGTTACCGACGAGCTGGAAATGCAACCTCAACTCCACAGAAAACCTAGTAGACAATATTAATCCTACTCAACTACCATGTACCACGAAGTTGCCTTCATGGTGAGGCTGCAAGCTTACATACTATGCCCAGCCTTACAAGCGATCCCGTGGTGTCCCGCTACGTACGCGGCTGGCCTAGAGAATGCCCAGCATTGCTTGGGTACTACCCCACAACCGATTGCTTATGTCATTGTATAAACCCCACTAAGACATGGCAGTGCGGAGAGTACGAGACGACAATTGACTTAGTGCTAGCGTCAAAAGAGCTGGCAGACACGGTGCTGAGATGCGCCGCCCACGACACCGAGCACGGCTCTGACCACCGAATGATCGACACAGTCTTTGACAGCTCCGTGCCAGTGGCGCGGCAGCAAGAGCGGCTTCTGCTCAAGAACGCACCGTGGAAAGTAATCAACGACAGGATCGCCAGAGCGCTCAGCATGACTCCGCCAGCGGGCACGACGCAGCAGAGGACCGACAGACTGATGGCGGTGGTGCTGGAGGCGGTGCACGCACTAACACCCAGGGCCAAGCCGTCACCGTACGCAAAGAGGTGGTGGACGCAGGACTTGACACAGCTACGCCGCATCTACACGCACTGGAGGAACCGAGCGAGAGCTGCGAGACGAACAGGGGTTGCTCGGCCGGACCTAGAAGAGATGGCAAAAGGAGCGTCGAAGCAGTACCATGATGCCATTCGACAGCAGAAGAGAAAGCACTGGGATGACTTCCTGGTGGACAACGACAACATCTGGAACGCGGCTAAGTATCTGAAGGCGGGGAACGAGGCATTCGGGACAGTTCCAGCACTCCGCAGAACAGACGGGACAACCACGAGCGACTTTGAAGAACAAGCGGAGGAGTTACTCAACACCTTTTTCCCTCCACTTCCTAGCAGCATCGACGACGAGGGAGCCAGGCCGCAGAGAGCACCCGTAGCAATGCCGACCATCACGCTTGAGGAGGTGGAAAGACAGCTGCACGCCGCCAAGTCATAGAAAGCACCTGGAGACGATGGACTGCCAGTCATCGTATGGAAGCAGGTCTGGCCGGTAGTGAAAGACCATGTGCTTGCGCTATTCCGACAGTCGCTAGAGGAGGGAGTGTTACCTAGCCAATGGAGACACGCCAAGATCATACCACTTAAGAAGCCAGGCAAGGAAGACTACACCGTCGCAAAGGCATGGAGGCNTCTGGCCGGTAGTGAAAGACCATGTGCTTGCGCTATTCCGACAGTCGCTAGAGGAGGGAGTGTTACCTAGCCAATGGAGACACGCCAAGATCATACCGCTTAAGAAGCCAGGCAAGGAAGACTACACTATCGCAAAGGCGTGGAGGCCGATCTCACTGTTGGCCACTCTGGGCAAAGTGCTAGAGTCGGTGGTGGCAGAGAGGATCTCGCACATGGTAGAGACACACGGGCTTCTGCCCACTAACCACTTTGGAGCGCGCAAGCAGCGATCAGCCGAGCAAGCATTAGTGTTGCTCCAAGAACAGATTTATACCGCGTGGCGGGGTCGGCGGACTGTTAGTCTA